>CM055898.1:30929889-31257918 GCA_029582155.1 Panopea generosa | reverse complement strand
ATATTCATAACATTCATTGTTTGAACCGATGATGAATCATTGAAGATAGTGTCGTCTGTGAGGTGTTGAATGGCATCACTTGCTATTGTTGGTAAATTTGTAGATTTGGCAATAGCTATCGCCACCATTGATGCCAGAAGAACCATGTTTACCAGATCCCCTTGTCTCGCGCATTGAACTGAATAAATGGACGTAATGTTTTAAATATTATAAATCAATTGACCATCTGTATTTATCAACCGTTAATTTACAAAGTGGGACTTTTCACATCAGGTAACCAAATTAATATTTTAAATAAGGATTAATTCGGCCTTCACGAACATTAAACTGGCCTAATGTTTTTCATCACCCGATGAAAACTCAAAAGTCGGCTTTTAATCCTTATATTTACATTATATTTTCCAGCTATTTTAGATAGAACAATTACGTTATTTTCGTACTTTTGATATTAAGAAAGCAAATTATACGCATTAAACCGCAAATGTCATAAATGTAACGGCGACGTTGTCAACATACTGAATAAGTGAACGCATTTGTAGGACAACTTACGGCAAACGCCACGTGAAACTAACGGCGACGTGACGTTTCGCCAGCAAAACAAAATCGTGCAACAAATGAAATGCAAACTGGCTTTGTGATTTAATGTGTATAGTTCGCTTTGTAAATATCAGAATAACAAAAATAACGTAAAAAATGGCAGGAGACGCTTTTAACCCTTTAGTAAAACAAGGTTTATTTTCAAGTACGAACCGTAAGTCTTGTTATTTGCATCTAATCTATTTTTATGAGATTGACATTTTCTCAATTGTCTTCTTTTCTAAAGTTACGAATAACTACCATGGGCGCTAAATTGTCAAACAATGCAGATAAAAGGCCATTATTTAACAAAATGCAAAATAAACAAAAATAAAATATCGACTAGTATTTCAAAATCAGAAGAGGTCAATAACATAAATGAAATATATATACATGTTATAGACAACTGCAATGACACTATGGTATGTAATGTATATATTGTAAACCTTAATGCTTCGTGCGCTTGTTTCAGCAAAGGTTATTTTGTGAACACAATCTTCGTAGAAAAATATAAGAGTATCAATCAGTTTAAGTGACATTGGTAGAGGTACGTATTTTGTTTCAAATTCATTTTAGTACTTTTATTTAAATATCACAACATATGATTTTTATGTGTAAATGTCAATCGAAATTTTGTTATTGCCAAACAGTTATTAAAATGTTTGCTGGTTAGGAAATTTCCGTTATTTTTTTCTATTTAAAAAAAATTTTTATCTGTAAAATTATGTTTTATTTGGCAGCTTTTTATGAATGAGTAACATTATTTACCACTTAAAACGAGAATCTCCTGACAACTGATATTATGTATATATCACTGAAAAAATATTTATAAAAGTCAAAATACATTTGGCAAATAATAGTGTGTTTTAGACGGGAATACACGGGTAGGAGTTATATTTATTGATTAATTGTTATTTAAGTATACATTGTAGAAGCACTTACTTGATTTTCCTAATAGAACCATTTTAGTATTTCTGTTGTATCTATACAGTCAGTGTTATTTATTTTCTATATTTTGAAAATTCATATATTGAATTCATGTTTTTATACCAATTCATTGTTTACTCATTTTATTCTGGAATTCCAGCCGTTTCTGCAATACCAACTGGTACGCACAGAACTTGCTATTCCCGCCACTCTGGGAACTTCCTCAAAACATACTTTCAACAGTAGCGACGAAAATTAAGTATTTTGTTTTATTACGAAAATAAAAATATCATTCCAAGAATTTTCAGTTATTGAACCAAACACTTGTCATAAACTCTCAATCAGTTATACTATAAAATTATCTTTTTATCAAATATATTGAAATACATTTGACGAGATTCCACTTGAAAACCAAAGATAAGCTCATGAAATACAGATAGTGTATCAGAAGAAACGTTTTTATTGAGTGGGATACTTCAGAATATCTTCAAGTCTCGAAATTAACCAATAGTGGTTAGCCTTTATTTAGGATTTCATTGGTTTCGATTACATTAAAATGCCCTATTTTATATTAAATGTATTGATGGACATTGCTTATTTATTTCTATAGGGGCTAATCACAAAAACTGTTTTAAAGTGCATATAACTTTTAAATAACACCATAAATATTTTGCCTTTTAAAGTAAACTACGTGCATAATTAAGTTCATAACATAAAGCGATCGAAAGTGTTTCTAAATTAAAGAAGACTAGTATATACTAGTCAAACCAAATATGAAGGACATTTTGAACGGCCCATACCTGGTATAGAAACTGTCTTCGTCTTTATGATTGATATAGTTAAACAGTACTAGTTACTTTCATAGGAACAAAGACTCTTCCGTGGTTTGCTAAAACTGCGTTATATCTGCTCAAGTCTACCAATTAAGACATCCCGCTGCTAACAGGCATCAACATTTTATAAAATGTTAACAACTGTGATGTTCTGAAATTCATTTATAAAATATTTCAGGGTGTTAACTGTTTAATCACTTCGACAGTTATGTATATATCGTACTTAGCTATTTTTTTTTGTAAGATAGCATGCATTTTGTTTAGACGTTTTTTTGCAACCGCAGAGACATACGTTACCATACAGTTTTAAAGTAAAAATGTCATGTTATAGTAATTGTCTCCTGATAAAATTCGTACCCATGTAATTATGTTTTGCAAGATGCAATATTTCAGTTTAAGCGTTTTATAGTCACTCATACTAAACGTTATCATATTGATTTTTATGTCACGTAAACTACTATTTTAGTTAAAAAACACATTCAATTATAAATTACGGTGCCATTTTCTTCGCTTAGATAAAATCTCAATATTACTGAACTTTTTTGTCGTTACATGTCAAACTTATTTATCGTATGTGTAAATGATACGCCAAAAGTACCATACAGTTCCATTCGAAACACATATGCTGAAGAACTTGTAGGTGATATATATATATTCACTATTCCTACCATTTATGTATCCGGTGCTCCTGAAAGGTGTTTTGTTAGAAGTATGATTCTCCTTATTATATATAAATATGGAGATAATTATATAACCAAGACATAAATGTACAGCCCAGACTATGGCGAGCGCGCCTAGCTACAATGCAAACCATAGACACAACATCAAGGCATCTGCCAAACCAATAAATTTGTGTCGACCATGACTTATATACTATGAATTTACATGCAACACATCTGGACTGGACGGACAGAATTACATACATGAACTGATAGCTTTACATGAGTAAGATCCAGTTAAGGATTCATGACCGCTCACATGCTATATAAAGTACAGATTTATAAACCCGTTGGATCGTAGAGATACAGTGAATTCATATATATTTAATTTCATATATATGTTAAGGGATGTCATTAAATTCACAACATCGGAATTTACGATTTTTGGGTCCTTTTCAGATGCTCTTTCACATGAATGATATATATAGATGGAGATAATTATTCACAAATTTTGCATTGATATAATTTATTCTTTATGTTTAATGTTTATTATATTTTTAAGTCAATTATCTATATATTATATATTTAAAAGTGATGAAAGTCAAATTAAGACAATATTCGATACGACATTGGCATGGGTGCAAGCATTTGACAATATTAATATCGTATTAATACAAACACAGTCTTTTTATACAATGTTTACAACATTTTGTAATTTTGTGAAATTGCTAGCAGCGTATTTGTGTTAATTTATTAAAATTATCCTGCTTCTTATATATTCCAATGTAATTGTAGATGGTATGGTAACAACGGAGGAGATACGTGTGTATATTCATGCCATTTTCAACATATTTAACGTCATATATAGCATATCTAGTTTTATTAGTGAAGAAGGATTATCAATATGACATTTCTATACTACCGCAAGTAACTGGCAAAGTCTCTCACCCAAGACCTCATCCGTTGGAAGCAAGTGGTCCCTTAAACCATTCGGCAAAAGAGAACCCCGTATATCTAAGAGAAAAACTCCTTAAAAAAAGCTTTATCGGACATAATTAATGGGAAATGCATTGAAGCAAAACGGAAACAATTGTTCATCGTTATAAATTGTTTTATTTATCATCTTATCAAATACAAGCAAGCATTAGTTACATACAGTACAAAACAAAAATATCACACAACATATACAATTTAAAATATAAACTGGAAAGAAAAATAATAATATAATATAATAAATCCACACTTTTTTTTTGGTCTTTTTAACAATGTATTACAATATGCATTGCTTCTAACATATTTCAAAACCTTATAGATGCTTACGTATTCGGTCTTGCTTTAAGTTTTAAATTTTGCCGTTTAACATCATTGGCTCCTTATTTATAATAATTCATTGCTGTTCGTGTACTTAAAGAGATTACATTCTTCATATTATTTTTTATGTTTCAAATGTTTTTCTCAAATTTAAGTAAATATTTGCTGCATTTAATGTTCGTTACTCTTGGCAATATAGCTGAACACTCCTGCCTTCACAGATGATTTAAACATTCATGGCACAGAACCCGGAAAGGTTTGAGCAGACTTATTTGCATTTGAGCTAAAAAGTATTAATTTTGTATGTTTATATTTGAAATGTCTGAGTTTTGTTATGGTTATTGATTTGGACGGCATACTTTATACTTGGTTCCATTCTATTTCTTTACCATAACTTCCAATTGAAGATGAGGTTTAGTTTCAAGAATTGGTGTCTGTTTTAATCAGAAGTCATATAATGATGTATGCGATTGTTGCCAACAAAGGCATTTTATTATTAAGCTTTTATTTTCAATCTTCATTAATATGTTCGCTTTTTTAAATTTACCCTCAAGTCTTTCGTTATACTTAACAATAATGATGAATATTACAAAACAAAAATCGTGTTTAGAATTTGATAAACCCTAGCTCATGAGATTATATGATTTGTATTTTCTATAGTCAAATAAATGTTCTACAAATGATATTCTTCTTTCATACCAGAATAGTTTTATAAAAGAAATGTGTTTATTTGATTCATTAGTTTGCTTTTAACGACTGGAAATATGTTTATATCAAGCATTGTTATATCTTCATTTTCATATTCGTAATTGTATCACCTTATCGGGTTGGTATTCACAATAGCAATAAGAGAATAATATCGTTTATCAATTTTATTTTATTGTGTATACTTGGAAGTTCCGACAATTGGTAAATTAACTTTGGAAAGGAGAAAATGACAACATTCAACATCAGTTAGTTTTGTACAGTTATACATGTAGAGAAATACTTTTCTGGAACACTGAACACTTTATCAATGGTTCTAAAATGTATTGTTTCCATTGATAGTCCTCTCTGCTGGTCCAATTATGCAGGAGAAAAATGTGCTTTTTCACAAGTTTGAAGACACTCCTTCATTTTTGACAATTAAGTCTATTAAAATAATGTATTTTAAGACAGCCAGTAGACACTAACCAGAAATGATACACTTTGTTTCAGAAAGTGTGTGTTTTTGTAACCATTAGTCACTTCCAACGACCAATTATATTTGTTTGTTTTTTAAAGTATAATGTTTTTATAAATGGATATACCATGTTCTTCTATCGTTTTTAGGAAGTATGCATGTGTTTGTAGTTTTGAATCACATATCTTTTTCAGCATCCTGTGAATAGTAAAAATCGTCATTAAAAATGAAATGTTCCACAGTTATGTGTTTTTGAATGTATTAAACCCCAGCACCTGAAATACAATAGGGACTTGTTACACCGTCCATTTGTTGCAGTTTGTTGCTATGCATCTTCAAACTGATATATTTTCATAGAACGAACATGGCTATTATAAGCATGTTCACTAAAAGAATTCCGATTAACACAGCTCTTATTTCTTGGGCGTAAGAATCAAGCTACAGTCACTTAAGAGAGGTCATTGCTATGAGCGACCTTGACAGACTCCGCGTTCTATTTTGAAAGTAACATGTGAATTTGCAATTATTAAATCTGAATAAAATTGTTACATAAGTAACAAACGAGTCACTGAATTTATAATAGTTTAAGCAATTAAGCATAAAATCGTAACTAAAATGTCAACGTCTTTCTCAAAATTAGTATAAAAAAACAGTGCATGTGTATCAGTGTCTTCAATATATTCTAGAGTTTCAAATAGAAGTCATGTGTTTACCCTTTCAAAATCTTGTTTTCCTACTTGGTTTATTATGTGAGACAGTGAAGACGCAACAAGGCAACCGAGTCAAATACACTTTGTGAGCAAGACACTTAAGTATTGTATTTATCCGTTTGGCCAAAATCACAATTGTGTATGTTTCAATCGTAGTATCTAAGACAATTTGAAATACAACTCCAAATAGTCCGAATGAAAGTTAATTTCGCTACCTGCCAAATTATTCGACCACCTCTATATTAAAGCAGTTAATGAATGGTGATATTATAAAATGATAATAATAAACTATTACAATTGTGAGTTGTAGACCAAGTATTTCATCCCTCGGGCCATATTCTATCAAAGAACCTGATATCTCCCGAATCAGGTCTATTAACCCCAAAGAAAAAAGGGAATGCTATGCCTGTCCCAAAACTCATAGCCATTGAACACGTTCTAAACGTTGACGTCATTTAAACTTTCAGTTGAAGTAACTGATCAATCAACGTGTTCAAATATTACTTGCCCAACATTGCTATTTAGCGAACCCAATCGGGAGAGCTGGGTCCGTTCTGCAGACTAGGCTAAGACAGGTGTAAAATTACTCCACAGAGATTCGTTATTTTAACATATCTCTATTCCTCGTATTGGATGCTCTTTCGCAACGCAACAGTCGTTACATATTCACTTTGATTATTAATATGATCCCCTTTTATTTCCCTTCCGTTCGTTTGGTTTAATCTTATTCCTTTTATTATCATTTTAGCCGGTCATTTTATACTAAAAATCCTAGGTCAATGAACTATTTAAATGATGAAATAAGGAAGTTTTTCCGAAATTTTCGATGGCCACTGGATAAACCTATAAGCTAAATGAAGAAAACAGTGTCTTTTTGCTCATTATTGATAATTAGATATAGTATGTAGCCGGCAAAAACCGCTTTGATTTCTGTGATTTCCAGCTTTAAGCTCCCCGGTGACCTCAGTGGTTATTCTGAAAGTCCGTACAGTGGAACTTCGTTTGCCCGAATACGGATGACTGGAACACCATATATAGCTCAAACCACTTATCTGGTTCCGGCCGAATTCTTATTCCGATGTATATACATGAACATGTATGCTTTCATGTTGAACAATTATTGGCTCGAACAACCTTTAACTCGAGCTATTTTGTCGAGTCCCGTCGGGTTTGAGCCATCGGATTCGTATTGTATTGTACTTGTTATGTTATGGATTTAGTATATTCATGATGTTCTCTCTAGATGATACGACTGCTGTTTGACATGAAGTTTCTTAATTTTATTTACAAACCTTACACTTTTAAATGTGATTAAGCGGGGCGATAGTCCAATGGATAGAGTGTTGGCCGCTCACACCAGAGGTTGCAGGTTCGATCCCCAACTCGACCCGATGCCTCTCATAAAACACTAAGTACTGGATCTACTCAGGAAGCGCATTCGAGAGCGGTTCATATAAACCGGAGCTTTCATCGCTTTCGAGCAAAAATAAATTAGTATAACTAAATGTGAAAGCATAAATATATAGCAAACACATATAAATGACTGTGTTTCAGAAACTGCATTTGATCAAACACATTTCTTTCTTCGTGATTCATCGTCAGTTGTTTGATACTTGTGTCCAGTTTTATCTCAAATTGCCAAAAAATTAGCAATAGACACATCTGCATTCAACCCAATGCATCTGAGATACATATGACGTGTGAAGATATAACTATACGTTTAAAGCGTATTGAAATTGACATCATTGTAATGTATATGTAATGGAGATGTGCACTCCTTCTTAAACGGATTCTCCCCTGATTTTTATCCTTCAAGATAAAAGGAAAATGTATACTGGTATCTAATCCACACTTGACGCCGTTTGATAGTATCACATTATGAATGAATAGCACTTATTATATATATTGATATTTCTCGAATTGCTCTATTTGAAGATTCGCCATTTCAAAGGAATTACCTTCCAACGTTATGTGTTATATAATACGAAAATAAATTCTATATTTAAGCTAACATTCCTTGGAATGGTTAGTTGTATAGTTCGAGGGCTATTTCTGTGTATGTTTTAACACTGCAGATGAAAATAATACTTTGTTTTATGCGATATTCCACATATATACTTTACTTGTTTTCAAATTAGTTCATTTTATGCTATTTTTAATGAGGTTTAACGTCATTTTCAACACATTTCAAGTTATATATGGCATATCCAGTTTTACTGGTGGAGAAAGACCTCAGACTGTATCAGACTGAGTAGAAACACCGTCTTTCCGCAAGTAACTGGCAATTTTTTCACCTTAATATTTTTGAGCGAGTGGGACTCGAACCTACGACCTTAGCGGTGAGAGGTAAGCGAACTTGAGACGGCGCCTTAGACCATTCAGCCACGGAGGATCCTACATGTTAATATTTGTGACATCTCAGCCTGGGGAGCATGAAAGGTCCGGTCCCCTGTCATTCTCTAAAACCGCCAACGACGTGTCGCTGTCAGTATCGAATAAAACCTATTCAATGTCTTGTTATTACTTTAAATTTAGCCAAAATTTGAAGTATACATTAAAAATCATTTTAATTCAAATCTTACATTGTTCACAGGTGGATTCTATTCTATGACCATGATTATGTTTGTATTCACATAGCTTAGCGATTTATTTTCTCTCATTTTTACAACATTTTCAACATTACATATTTAATATACAATATCCAGTTTTATTGGTTGAGGAAAACCTCAAAATGTGTCTGAGTACAACTACCGTCCTTCCTCAAGTTACTGGCACATTTCTCACATTAGTTCTATGAACGAGCCGAGATCAGTCGCACGACCTCAGCGATGAGTGGTAAAATGGTCCTTAAAATAGAATGTTTTAAAGAATTTATTTCCAAGAATTTTAAAAGGCTTGCCAACAAAACCAGGAAAAGGGTAGTTGCCGGTCTAGTGGGCTGTAATACCTTAAATTGTCCACTTATCAAAGAATCAACATAATTATGTGGACTAAAAACCAAGAAAAAATAGAAAAGGACGCTGAGATATTTCGTATGTCCAATACTAGCTCGTAGTCCAGTGGTAGAGCACCAAACCCATAATCGGAGGGTCGTGGGTTTGATTCTACGCCACGACTGTGCGTAGTGTCCTTGAGCAAGACACCTTTTCCGCATATGCTTTGTACTGGTTCTACCCAGGGAGACTTCAAGCGTGACTTGTCTAAGTTGTAATAACTTGTTTTACGTTCGATGTAAAATGAACAAGTTTAAACTAAGCTACTATTCTCCATTCTTACAACGAAATGAAGAAAATAAGAATAATTACAATGCAAAAGAAATGTCTTGAAAGGGCAAATGTAAAAACGATATACGTACAGATAATGATAAAACCTACATAAAAAAGTGAAATATTTGAACTGTCTCTGGACATTTTGGACAAACATTGCGTTACTAGAGTTTATTATGTCGAATTTTAATTGGTTGATATAACTCGCGAAAGTAGGATTACTTCTTCCCTTCCAGGCAAAAACGAACGAAAATACGGTATACAGAGACTACAGTATACAGAAACTACAGAGATACACCATACAGAAAATACAATATACAGAAATACACCATTCAGAAAATACAGTATACAGAAACTACAGTATATAGAAACAACAGTTTAAATAAAATACAGAAATACACCATACAGAAAATACAATATACAGAAAATAAAGAAATACACCATACAGAAAATACAGTATACAGAAAATACAGAAATACACCACACAGAAAATACACCATACAGGAAATACAGAAATACACCATACAAAAAATACAGTATACAGAAACTACAGTATACAGAAAATATAGTATACAGAAACTATAGTTTACAGAAACTACAGCATACAGAAAATACAATAAACAGAATCTACAGTATACAGAAAATACAATATACAGAAACTACAGTATACAAAAACTACAGCATACAGAAACTACAGCATACAGAAAATACAGCATACATAAAATACGGTTTACAGAAACAGTATACAGAAAACACAGAAATACAACATACAGAAAATACAGTATACAGAAACTACAGTATACAGAAACTACAGTTTACAGAAAATACAGTTTACAGAAACTACAGTGTACAGAAATACAGTTTACAGAAAATACAGTATACAGAAAATACAGTATATAGAAACTTCAGTTTACAGATAATACTTTAAACAGAAACAAGAGTATACAGAAAATACAGTATACAGAAAATAAAGTATACAGAAACTACAGTATACAGAAAATATAGTATAAAGAAACCTCAGTGCACAGATAATACAGTAAACAAAAACTACAGTATACAGAAAACACAGAAATACAACATACAGAAAATACAGTATACAGAAACTACAGTATACAGAAACTACAGTTTACAGAAAATACAGTTTACAGAAACTACAGTGTACAGAAATACAGTTTACAGAAAATACAGTATACAGAAAATACAGTATATAGAAACTTCAGTTTACAGATAATACTTTAAACAGAAACAAGAGTATACAGAAAATACAGTATACAGAAAATAAAGTATACAGAAACTACAGTATACAGAAAATATAGTATAAAGAAACCTCAGTGCACAGATAATACAGTAAACAAAAACTACAGTATACAGAAAATACAGTATACAGAAAATAAAGTATACAGAAACTACAGTATACAGAAACTACAGTATACAGATAAATACAGTATACAGAAACTACAATATACAGAAAATACAGAATACAGAAAAAAGCAGTATATAGAAACTTCAATATACAGATAATACAGTAACTAGAAACTACAGTATACAGAAAATACAGTATACAGAAAATGAAGTATACAGAAACTACCGTATACAGAAAATACAGTATAAAAAATCAGTATACAGATAATACAGTAAACAGAAACTACAGTATACAGAAACTACAGTATACAGAAAATAAAGTATACAGAAACTACAGTATACAGAAAATACAGTAAACAGAAAATACAGTATACAGAAAATACAGTATACAGAAAATAAAGTATACAGAAACTACAGCATACAGAAAATACAGTATATAGAAACTTCAGTATACAGATAATACAGTAAGCAGAAACTACAGTATACAGAAAATAAAGTATACAGAAAATACAGTATATAGAAACCTCAGTGCACAGATAATACAGTAAACAGAAACTACAGTATACAGAAAATACAGTATATAGAAACTTCAGTATACAGATAATACAGTAAACAGAAACTACAGTATACAGAAAATACAGTATACAGAAAATAAAGTATACAGAAACTACAGTATACAGAAAATACAGTATATAGAAACCTCAGTGCACAGATAATACAGTAAACAGAAACTACAGTATACAGAAAATACAGTATACAGAAAATAAAGCAAACAGAAACTTCAGTATACAGAAAATACAGTATACAGAAACTACAGTATACAGAAAAAAAAAGTATACAGAAACTACAGTATACAGAAAATACAGTATACAGAAAAAAACAGTATACAGAAATTACAGAAATACACCATAGAGAAAATACACCATACAGGACATAAAGAAATACACCATACAGAAAATACAGTATACAGAAAATACAGAAATACACCATCAAAACGAAATGTGCAATGGTTCACTGACTAAATAAGACTAAATAAGAGCTAAACGGTTTATTTTTAACACGCGAATGTCCAATTCAACTTGAAAAAATAACATTGATGCGCATGGCATACACACCGGGGTCATTAAAAGCTGCTTTAAATGGCCAATTGGCCACAGCCGTCGATTTGCGCCAGTTGTGTATTATGCTGTTTTTTAATTAGGTTATCATTACCTATCATTTTGATAGGGGGTTTGTGATTTATGGATTTTCAAAAGCAGAAGATAACTAAAAGGACGTTGTTTCTTTTAGATCCGATGTTTTAATAAACGCGTGTATCCAACCTCAAACTTTATTTGCATTGTAGTGCTACAACACGTCTTCATATGATGAGTATCCTTCATCGTTGTGAAAGAATTGATAATTTAAAGGACGTTGTCCGTCTATATGTCCTTTCATCTGTTTGCCCCGAGCAAGAATTCAATTTAGACATTTCAGGACTATTGACTGGGGAGAGAAAATGGTTATACTATGAATAATTGCCTCTCTACCGTACGCTTAGTTTAAGGTGCTTAAGAGCAGTTTCTGAGAGGCGTAACAATTGTTTAAATATGTTTGCAAGAAGTTCCGAAAAAAAAATATTAGAACGTTAGTTCGATCGTTCGGCATTTTAACCTATCACAATGAAACGTCGAGGTCAGAACTGAGAACAAGCAACATACGCATGCTTTCGTCGTATTTTAGTCGGTTAACTTTAGTGCTAAGCGCTTTTTTCATTCGTTAGTTAATCACAAACAATTGTTAGAGGATTTCCTCTTTCATTTCTTTAATAAGAGTATCTTTAATAAAACGCAATGAAACTATGCGGACAGTACACACATCGAGTGGGCATGCACAAATTGTCTTCACATTGTGTTCGGATACAGGGGAGTTATGTCCGTTTAAAGGTTCACAAAATGTGATTAAATTAGAGCCTACATGTTTAGCGAGAATATGATAAAACTTACATTGTTTACAGTACGCAGACATTTTATTTACGTTCTGGTTACTGTTTTCTTCAAGAAATGTGTCCTTTTTCATATTAAGGAAATTCTATGACCGAAATACCTCTTACAATTGTATCGAAATATGGTGAGTCTGCGATGACAAAACAAATAGTAAAGGATATTTGCTTAATCTCTTCGCAAACTGGTCTTAAAATATTTTCAAACACTATGTTCACTTTTCATGTTCAAAATATTAGGCGGATCAATAGTTCAGTGGAATGAGCGTTGGTCGCTCACGCTAGATGTTGTGGGTTCTATCCCCAGCTCGGCCCGGTGCCTCTAAAAAAAGAACACGCAATAAGCTGACTCAAAAGCGGTTCATATAAGCCCTAAGTTTTCTTCGTTAGCGAGCTAAAATAAATCATTTGTAACCAACTTCTACATTTTTATTTAATATAAAGGTCATTCGTGGCCGAGTGGTCGAGGCGTCGTTTAAACTTCATTTACGTGTACCTCTCTCCGTTAACGTTGTAGATTTCAGTCCCTTTCGCTCCAAAATTTATGTGGGAAAGTTTGCCAGTTACTTGCTGAACGAAAGTACTTTGAGGTCTTCCTCCACCAAAAAAAAAATGGACTTGCATAAACAATCTGAAAATGGCATTTAACCCTATTAAAAAAAATACGGACAACATTCACCATATTGACATACTTCTTTCAGTCTGTGCTGAATTCTGCATTAGCCTTGGCTGTTAATTAACTGAACGTCTGGTAAAGTACTGCCTAAGTCGGCAGTATCTGACACACACAGAACTTCCGACACGCCATTTTATCATTAAGCAAACGAAACACACTCGCAGGATTTTTTTTTATTTGAAAATAAAACATTACAGCATGTCATCATATTATTGTAATTTTGTATTACTACTCATTAGGGCCACTCCTGTACTAGTAATCAGAGATGACAACAATTTAGGGTTAATGATCGATCAACGTTGTCAACTTAAGCTGGCACAATGCTGTACGCTGCCTTGGATCAACAGTAACTTTGCTTTAGTAGGCATAGAGAAAATATTTATTCTATACCTGTACGTGTATAGCCAATGAGCTACCTCAGATGTTACCACGTGACCGTACAATTTTAAGAAGTTTATTGGATCCAAAAGAATTAATATTAAACAGTTCAAAATTCAAGATGGTGTCTTGAAAAAAACAAGTTGGCTGCTTTAAAAAGTGAATGCATGTGTATATATTTAAAAAAACAACAGTTAAAAATTCCTGTTTTCCAAAACTTGTGCATTCGGCGATATACCTGATCCTGACGACGTGCTGAAAATATGTCACACCGGTAAACTATCTTTATATTTCTGTTGTATCGAATAAAATAAACATCTGTAGCTGTTTAATTTTATTATTATTTTCATTGTTATGGGCTCAGCATATTATAATAATTGAGTAAATACATGGTTATTTGAAAATTATTTACATTAACTCGGTATATCTGTCAGAAGCGGCGATAAATCGTCAAAAAAGATAAGTTTCAAGACCTCATTTAAGCAAGGAATTTTAGAAAATTCCTAGATTTAAGGCATTATCATTTTTTTTCCTGATTAAATATGCAAAGAACAATTCATAGTGATCTAAATTAGTGCATTAAAACGTCACAATCAATAATTACACACACCGCATTTGAATTTTCCTAAAGTTGTCGGAACATGACTAGGTTTTAATATCAATAGCGGTTTGTACATTCCCATGATGCACTGTTTAGAAAAACAATGGATACCTCTGTGTGGTGAATGCCGTATTTTTAACACGCGATCGTGACGTTTCAATATGGCAGCGCCCATAGTCAATTTCTTAACTTGCCCTTATATAGGGTTCGGGCGCTCATGCGACCTTACCAATGACGAGAAAATCCGGATATCACTTCGTCTGCCGCTTTGAACTCATTTTTTATTCATTTAAAATGATCTTGATTTTTCTACGGAGTCTCGTCAAATATGGTTCTCACTACAATACATACTCGTACAATATATTCCCATATTGAACCAAACTCTGTAAAATAACCTAAAAATATTTTTGCTGAGTGTGTATTATATACATGATAGCCGATAAAAACTTCCGACAAAAGAATTAAAAGACTTAGTATAACCTTTGTTTAAACAAATACATAGTGTATTACTTGTATTACTTGTATACCAATGATAAATAAAATTATATATATTTTGATATAACGATAATACCCGATGAAATGATATTTTAAAGGAATGTCTAACAGCCTGACGCCTGGCAATGATAGCTTTCGGGAAGAAACCGTGTACTCCATAAAAGTGTCTCATAAGCCCAGTGTGGCTGACTTTTTCAGGAATGACATTATGATAAACGCTCTTCTTTACTTTTACAAATAATTACATTAAACAGTGAAAGTATGGCTGTTCCAAGAAGTTCATTCACGGATATGTAATGCTTTTATTACCATTGCTCATACAAAAAATATATTACATATAATATTATATGTGATATTCTATACGTTCTATTGTATGATTTGTTACTCGAACAATTTATATTCGTGCACTGTAATTTGAATTGTCATGTTACATTTGGCTAATTGGTCTAGTTTTTGAATGTGGGATAATTGTGATGTTTTGTTATAGATGTATCAATATCAAATGTAAGGTTTTTTAGATATTCGTAACGTGAAAGAAAATATAGACTATCCAATTTAACTTTGTATTCCGTCTATTTAAAGAACCGTGCCTTGATGTTGACACATTAATTTTCATTCCAGTTCTAATACAAATTAATTTGTGACCGTAAACTATAACGGTATCACTTAAGTTTGACAAATAATCTGCGTATATCACTGCAACGACATCTTCAGTTTCTAATATTTGTCTTCCACTGATATTAGCTCCTTTTAGTTCATCAATAAGATTATTAAGAAATAAAGCGAATAAAAATGTACTTAGCCTATATCCTTGCCGTGTACATATGTTACAATAAATATATTTAGTATATTTACAATCATCAATCCTGACACATGTACATACATTTTTTCCAAATCCTTTTCCTAACAAACATTGCATAATTTCAAAGTGGTTTAAGGTATCAACTGCCTTAGTAAAAAATATAGATACAATAAAATTCACCTCTAAAATATTTTTGCATTATTGGCATTGATGTTGATAAATTATCTGTTGTGCTGTAACATTTCTGAAATCATGCTTGTGCTTTGCCTTTTTTATTATGTTCTTTAGACCAGTTATATAGTCGTGTATTCAAAAAATCAATTTAAGATAAACCTCTAAAATAACAATCATCATTTATTAAACCAAATGCATAAAGTTGGCATAGAATGATTTCTGACCAAGCAATAGGATTCACTCCAGTATCGAGCATTTTGTTACAAAGGGATAAAAGTAAGGGAGTGAGTAGTGTTCTTTATCATTTCTGAAATTATCCAATCAGACCCATTAGATTTTCTAAACTTAATGCTTACAATGCTTGTCTGTAATTCCGACATATCAAACATCATTAAATACATCATCAATATCTATATCGTCATTTATTGAAGATCGTCTAACTCCTCGTGTACATTATCGTGAGTCTCTCTTCTTCATTAAGCCTTCAATTGTTTTTGGTTTTTTTTACTTAATTTCAAGTCTTTTTTTCTAAATTGCCAACCTTTTGATTTAGTGACTGTTTCTTATCTGTCAATATGATGTTATTTCAGCACGTGTCATCCTGATATCGTTAATTGTCTTTTCAAATTCAGTAAGACGGTGCTCAAATTTTCTTACGGTTATCTGCACTGATAACATGATAGCTTTCAGTTCATTAAAACTACAGTCAGGAGATGTATGTGCCGACGATGTTATTGGGTCAAACCACTGATTTATCTGAGGCTTAATTTGAGGCGAATAAGATTGTGATTGTGGTGAAGATAAACATCCTAGTGTTAATTCGCTTTAAAAAAAAAAACGCTTTACCCATTGACCTTTGATACTGATAGTGTCTTCTAGGTCCTGGATTCTTTTCTACACATTGGCCAACAAGCATCGCAAACAACACCATTCTTAAACACAACCCAACTTGATTTATTAAATTTTAATTGGTTGTGAGAATGTTCCTGTCTGTGTTCTCCATAGACACGAATATACACCCGTAATATATAATTTCTCATCAGGAATTTATTCCAAAGTGAAAGGGCACACCACACCATATTATACAACTATCGATCTTTCAAGTGGCCAACGGTTAAATTGTTTTCCAAGAAAAATGATTATTGAACAATTGCAACAACAGCATTGAACTATTGACCGCGGCGAAGTTAATACTGCCCTGCTTTGGGTAAATAGTGATTTTCCGGAGAGGATTAATTTTAATACATTGGCCAAATAAATGATAAAATGTAGGTTCTTTATCATTTTAAATCATAGTAAAAGGAGTAAATCAAGAAGTAAATTTACTTATTTATTAGAATGTTACCAAATGTTCATCCATCAAATATTTGCATTGAAAATTGCTCAACAAAATCATCTTTTGGTGTTATTTCAAAAAGTAATAAGCCATTTTTAAGAACTAAATTATTTTTGTTTACCATTATAACCTGTTCTACAGACACATAATTTATGTTTATTTTCCTAAAGTAGTTTTTACAATTTTAAAAAAAAAACATTGACTGAAAAAAGTGCCCCATACAATAAAAACAAACAATACAAATTCATGTAAAAAATTATCACATTCAACTTTGTACGATAACTCTTTGATCGACAACGACCATCGATGTTATATTAACAAATCATACAATAAGACCGTCAAAATATAAAACTGTCACAATCAAGTATAAGTTATATTAGTTCTATAACAGTACACGGATGTGGAAATGCAACAGAAAATATAACTCATATAAGTCAACTTAATTTTATGACTTTTAATATCAAGTTGATAATACAACAAAAAGATACAACACTCATATTTAACCCTATTGTATACCTAGTTCAAGAATAGTGTACGGATGTCCATGCTTTTAATAACATATAAATCATACAATCATAATAACGATTTGTTTAATTATCCTATTCAGCTAATCCATTTACAGAGCACTGATATTAATGCTGTTACATTAAAGTACCAAAATAATTATACAATAGAAAATATAAACTATTATATATTTAACTTTATTTTATATATATTCCAAGAAAAATACACGGGTATGAATGTTTGTATAGAAATGAAAAATATAAATGATCATATACAACTTTATTTAAAGACCTTTCTATTTACGTACTGGGATATAATGCTTTGGTGCCAAATAAACCATACAGTAAAACTTTTAATTATCAAATCTAACTCTATATACAGTATATTCCATACAAAGTACATATGAATACTATTAGTGTTAACTAAAGAAATCAGTAGAAAATATACACTTGTATATTCAACATTATTCTATAACTAAAAAGTATGTTATTTACAGTTCACGGAGAGTGTCAACTAATGAAAACAATAGAAAATATAAACTATTACGTACATCGAACTATCGTACATACACAATATAGGCATTCACATTCAAATTTGTTTTACCACTTGTGTAACAACAATGTACGAGATGCTAATATGCTTTTGTAACCCAATCGAATTATCATACATATACAATAAAGGCATGTGCATTCAACCTTGTTTTACGACTTGTGTAAGAACCATGTACAAGATATTAATGCCTTTGTCACCCGAAAAGTTATCATACAAACACAACATAGGCATGTATAATCAACTTGTATAAGAACCATGTACAAGGTATTCATGCCTTTGTCACCCGAAAAATTATCATACATACACAACATAGGCATGTATAATCAACTTGTATAAGAACCATGTACAAGATATTAATGCCTTTGTCACCCGAAAAATTATCATACAAACACAACATAGGCATGTATAATCAACTTGTATAAGAACCATGTACAAGATATTAATGCCTTTGTCACCCGAAAAATTATCATACATACACAACATAGGCATGTATAATCAACTTGTGTAAGAATCATGTACAAGATATTAATGCCTTTGTCACCCGAAAAATTATCATACAAACACAACATAGGCATGTATAATCAACTTGTATAAGAACCATGTACAAGATATTAATGCCTTTGTCACCCGAAAAATTATCATACATACACAACATAGGCATGTATAATCATCTTGTGTAAGAACCATGTACAAGATATTAATGCCTTTGTCACCAAATCGAATTATCATACATATATGATATAGGCATGCACATTTAACTTTGTTTTACGAATTGCGTAAGAACCATGTATTAGCTACCAATGGTTTTGTTACCAAATTGAAAAGAATACATATAAAATATAGGCATCACAGTCAATTTTTTATATCGACATTTCCAACAATCAATAGCGGTTAATCACTTATTCGGTTACAAATAAGCTTACTAAAGTTGTATAGGCAAACACATTCATATTTGGATTACGACTGTAAAAAAAACAGTTCATAGATATTTAATTATTCTGTAACTAACTGCCATCCATAGGAAATAAAACCAACACTATTACAGCACATTTTTACGACCTTTCAATACTAGTCGAGTACTCATGCACTGGTATAAAACTCGCATGTTATCTACTTTCAGATATTGAAACTGCAGACATCACATTCTTGTTTCGTATGTTTAATGATGCCATTACCAATTCATTAACATAGAAATAGAAAATTAGACAAACACGTACAACTTTATTGATAAAGTAACAGTGTGCATATTGGAATGGTTTATTAACCACTATTAAGGGGGTGGGGGTCAAAGGCGCTGTCGTTTAACGGCCACGTACATCTCTCACCGCCGATATCAAGCACGGCTCGGTCTAAACACTTTAAGTGAGAATGTTTGCGAACTGACGATGGTTTCTACTATGGTTCATACAGTGGTATTCTTCCGTCAGTGAAACTAGATAGGCTATATATGACCTGCGTTATTTATTTTGTATAACCTGTGTTAAAAATGGTGTTACAGCACATGTAAGTTAACATTAATAAAGCTACGTATGAACGTTAGCTAGGTAAGTGACCATCTAACCGTCATGAAAAAGCTTGGTACACGTGTTATGGTATAATGTCTAATTGGTCTTTAAAGCACCAACAGAACATGTTGCAAAGGCATTTCTTGTTTGTCTTTCTTACAAGAATGTACACGATGGGATCCACGGTGTAGCTGAGACCGGCCAATAAGTGGATCGCAGATATAGCAGTTGTGTCGATGTATATCTTGAACTGTTGAAGCAGGACCTGGGTCTGAAATAATATGAACACGAACATTTTAAAATGATTTGGGTCGGAGTTGGTATTGACATAATAAAGTTGAAATGCTCTTAACATGAACTTACTGTGATATGCTATGAAAGCAAACACAAAGGGGTGTAAATGTAAACAAGCTATCAATATAAACATATTGAGATGTTTCTGTAAAATAGCTATTAATATAACCATAGTGGAGTGATCATGTAAACAAGCTATAAATATAAACATATTGGGGTGTTCATGTAAACAAGTTATAAATATAAACATATTGGGGTGTTTAGGTAAACAAGCTATAAACATAAAATATTGGTGTGTTTATGTAAACAAGCTATAAACATAAACATACTTTGGTTTTTATGTAAATGAGCTATAAACATACTGGGATGTTTATGTAAACAAGCTATAAACATAAACATATTGGGGTGTTTATGTAAACAAGCTATAAACATAAACATACTGGGGTGTTTCTGTAAACAAACTTTATAAACAAACTATAAGCATAAACATACTGGGGTGTTTGTGTAAACAAGCTATACACGTACACATATTGGGGTATTTATGTCAACAAGCTTAAACACATAAACATATTGGGGTGTATCTGTAAACAAACTTTATAAACAAACTATAAGCATAAACATACTGGGGTGTTTATGTAAACAAGTTATAGACATATTGGATGATATATACATAAACAGATGGGGTGCTTATGTAAACAAGCTATAAACATGTTAGGGTGTTTATGTAAACACTTTAAGTTTATTGGGGTGTAAACAAGCTATGAACATAAACATATTGGGGTGTCAACAAGCTATATACATAAACTTTTTGGGGTGTTTATGTAAACAAGCTATAAACATACTGAGGTGTTTATGTAAACAAGCTATAAACATAAAAATAATTTGGTGTTTATGTTAACAAGCTATAAACATATTGGGGGTGTTTATGTATACAAGCTATAAACATTAACATATTGGGTTGTAAACAAGCTTTCAACATATTGGGGTGAAAACAAGCTATGAACATATACATATTGGGTTGTAAACAAGCTATATTCATAATTATATTGGGGTGTTGATGTAAAAAAGCTATAAACATATACACATTGGGGTGTTTATGTAAACAAGCTATAAACCTATAACCTCTTTATTACAAACAACGGGTATATGAATCCACGTTTTTGTTTTTGTTTACATTTGCCATTTGCAACGAACCGCTTTCGGGTTTCCGATCAATCATCGTTCCCGATCTCGTTTTCGAGGCTTTGTTCGGGAAGTTTACGGAGTTCAATGTAAACATACCGCAATACTTTATTGCGGGACGTATTAAAGTTTTGGCCAATATTCAATTACTGTTAATTTGATAACTTTAAAGTAAATAAAGGTTATACGTCAATACATAAGCATTATTTTGTGCACACTGCATACAGGAAAAGTCTGGATTAACAGCGTGTTTTTGTTACTTGCCCATATACTCCCTTTAAAGATAAACATAAGAAAACTAAAAGCCAAGTTTCACCGGGATCCAGACCCGGTACCTTATTAACCAGAAGCCAATACAACACATTTACTTTAAAGCATACATTGGATTAATAATTTGTAACTTGCATATAATTACGAATGGCATCTCATTATAGGTTTAACTACACAATTTGAAGGTTTCACAACACAATTTAATTCTGTTCCTTGATTCCTTGATTCTTATAAAATAAGGTCTGGGAATTCCACGGTAAAAAAAATGTTCACACAACATTTTTTAGAGGACATTTTTTTCAAAGCAGGAATGACCCCCCCCCCCCCACCCCCACTCCCCGCCCCCCCCCCCCCCCCCCCCCCCCACACACACACAATCACACGTAAAATGCACAATAACTGGTAGGTTGACCAACTTGGTATTTTTAAAAGAAGGTGCAGTGATACTGTAGGAGAAGCCCTCTGATGCTCAATAATGCATGCATCTGTTAAAATCCAATTAAAATCACTGTTCTAACACCAGTGGATCTTATTGCAGTATATGCTATGCCAGCTTTTACTCTTCTCATCTGCATCAAGAAATCACTTTTCTAACACCAGTGCTTCTTATTACAGTATATGCTATGCCAGCATTTGCTCTACTCATCTGCAGCAAAAAATCACTATCACTAAGAACCATTTTGAAAATATTTCAAACCAAATTACTTAAGGACATTTTTAAGCGTAGGAATCGTGTTACCGTTGTGACAAAGGTGTACAGCTGTGTAGTGTGACATTATACCGATATATCATAAGATATGTTATTTTGTCAAAACTATACAGTTCATCAATGATTAGATTATGGCAGTCTGAAATTGAAACCACCACCAAACAATGGATTCGTTGCCAGGAACAAGTGTTTTGATAGACGTTACAACTTAAGGATTTTGTTTTCAATAAAGATACTGAGGGCGGGATGAGGGTAAAGTTAACTATATGCTGATTCCCTTCCACTCAAACCCTATCCCCCCCACCCCCACCACCACCTTGTGAACTCCCCTCTCGATGTCAGTACGCTGTGCCTTAACAGATTTGAAATTCGCCAAGTAATGAGGCTCAGGAACAATATTTTATATATCTGTAAATATAAGTAAAACTAGAAAAAAAGTTACTTACATTGTACGGAATTCCACAAACAAGGTAAATTATGGCCAAGCATCCCATCAATCTGGCGAAAGCTACCTCAAATGACGTTCGGCTGGTAGACGTGTTTCCAGAAGCGTCTGTGGAGCTAGTCATCTCAGACACCGTTAAATTCCCTACACGGTTCCTGAGCTTCAAAATTGAAACTATCAGAATAGCATTGAGACTGACGATGGTGATTGTAATCAAATAGCTGACAATGCAATATACCAACCCATAAACCTTTTCTAGAGGTTCGGTTCTGTAGCTAAAAGTACTGCAATAGATTCGAGATCTACGAATTGTTTGAACATTTCCCAAGCCAACGATCGGAAAACAACAGAAGAGCGTCGTTATAATGGTTGCAATGATACAACCTTTCTTCCACGTGGATGTTTCAACTTTCTCTTTGTAGTAAAACGGCTTGCAGATGGCCAGCACCCTATCGACAGCCATAAGAGTGTTTATAACTCCAGCATAGAGTCGGAAAAATGAATGTAAAACGGAGAGCACCGCACATGTATTGTATGATGTATCTTTGATAAAACGCTTTATGGTATGGCGCAACAGAGAGAAAATAACTGCAACAAAATCGGCGCCACAGAGAGCAAGTAATAAAATAATGGCGGGAAACACTGCTTTCTTGATGTCCCGTATTATAAAATACAATGCTGCCACGTTACTTACGATTCCTGGGATTATTATAAATCCAAGGTAGAAATAAAAGAATGTACTGTCTGTGGCAGGTGAAACCCGTGTAGAATTGTTAGGTAATACACCCGAGGTAGAATTGTTTCTCGGTAACTGCGTCACGAGGTCGTTAATAGTTGTCATCTTGAACACAAACAAAAGCTAGCGTTAACTAAAGAATAAAAAATATCAAAATATCCACGTCAACATATAGATTCAGAACAAACTAGGAGTTGTCCACCTTAAGTAAATGGCTTAGTATACAACTTCGCCTTTTTCTATGTCTGATCAACTTTGCTAATTATTAATTGTTCAGTTAATTAATTAATAAATGTGTTCATAGTTTTGATAGTTGTTTCGTTGATCAGTATTTAAAATAAAATATTCCCGCAATTGTTTTAGTTTTTATATATATATATATGCGTTTAAGACCATACATACACGCTAACATTAAAAAAAACTGTAGTACTCCACGTTGATTATTAATAAAAATGAAACAATTAACATACCGAAACACAAATCATTACATTCGAAATACGTTTCAACGAACCATGTCATGATTTTGGATCAGAGTTATATATCCAGGCCATATGCTTAAGCATATTTAAATTGAAAACGCCAAGTTCCTTAGCTCAGGAAACTTTTAGTGGCAATGAGAGCGATGTCACCAGCATCAAGTATCGGTGTTTCCGTGGATAGCTTCTCAGAGCTGCTCACTCTTATACTTATAGATTGTACGAACTCTGCTAATTTACGATAATGAGACGGAATTTTGCGCTAGTTGAGATTATAGATGAGTAACCATAAATCATAAAGCAGAGTTTTTTTCTTAAGTTGCGCTAACTATTCCCTGTGATTTTGTCATTTGTTTTCTTTCATAAAAATCTCAACTGATACTTGTTATTGGTTTTTAATTTTATCTTTTCAATTACCAGTTTCGATATTGATCGCGCGCATTTAAACGGTTATTTCAGTAGCTTGCATATGTTTTAGATATTTATAATGTAGTGCAATTTCATATATTAATGTATTTCAAGTAGTCATTGGCATTTTAATGGTTAAATTATAGTTACAATGGATACAACAAGAAAGCATAAAAAGAACCACTTAATGTCCACATATACGTTTTTTAAAATGACATCGTTTTGGTTACAATAGTGGAAAAGATCTATTAGGACAGGCTGAGGTATAATGATGGTTATTTTAACTCAATTGTGAATCGCTCGTGAGTCTGTTTCCTGTGTACAACCAGTACTGAGTATTGTTCTTTGAAGGTATTCGAGTCAATTAATAATTCGAACACGCGACCTAGTGCATTAACGGTCAACACTTTTCACTACACATTGATTTTAACAGCATCCAAACATATCTGCTAAATAAGTATTACAATATGTTGCGGGTAGAGTGACTGTTAACTGATACAAAGTCGAGCTTGGCAGTATCTTTCTCAAGACTTATTTTTATTATATTAATTTATTTCATCTCGATTGTGGAGAAAGCTGAACGTTTATTTGAACCGTTCTCGAGTCCACTTACTAGGTAGAGCCAGTACAAAGTGCTGTGTTTTGAAATGTATCTGGTCAAACTGGGGATCGAATCCACAACCTCTGGTGAGCGGCCAACACTCTAACCACTATATTACCTCTCCGAAAGAATGTTACTGTCATTCCAAACAGAATGTTACGTGTATAATACATACTGAACAACATATACATTGTTATAATATCAAATCACATGATATTTTGAGTTAGTACAATGTACATTTTTAGTGATTATTTGCAAAATAAATATACGATGTATGATGTTTATATAGTTGACTAATGCGATATTCCTACAGAATCAGATCTAAGTTAACTTTGTATGGTGATAAATTGTTAGTTTATACTAATTTATTTTAGCTCGATTGCGATGAAAGCTCAGAGCTTATATGAACCGCTCTCGAGTCCGCTTCCTGGGTAGAACCAGTACTGAGTGTTGTTTTATGAGAGGCATCGGGTCGGCCGAGGGATCGAACCCGCAACCTCTGGCGTGAGCGGCCAACACTCTGATAAATTGTTGATTTCTACTCCGACGAGAAAGGGTTTGATTTAAAATCATGTCAGAGATATTGAGAATTGTTTTATTAGGGCGCTGGTCGGTGAATCTTGGAATGTATATTTTAATTTTGTATATGGTGTTAATGGTGATGTATTGAAAGTCAGTATTTAAGAATTGAATGTATTTTAATGATGGATACAATTAAATTATATTAGCTGATTCTAATAGTCACAACGTGATAATTTTACAATTTTCTTTTATAAATTTTGTTGTTATGAAAATGTGATAATACAAATAGTTACTTAATATAGACATGTATTTTTGCTACCATGAAACTTATAGATGGTAAGAAAACTGAAAATGCTGTTATGGTACTACCATGGAACCGATAGATGGTAAGAAAACTTAAAATACTGTTATAGTACTATCATGGAACTGATAGACGGTAAGAAAACTGAAAATACTGTTGTTGTACTACCATTGAACTGATAGATGGTAAGAAAACTAAAAATACTGTTGTGGTACTACCATTGAACTGATAGATGGTACGAAAACTGAAAATACTGTTATGGTACTATCATGGAACTGATAGATGATAAGAAAACTAAAAATATTGTTATGGTACTATCATGGAACCGGGTAAGAAAACTGAAAATACTGTTATGGTACTACATGTATCATGAAACCGATAGATGTTAAGAAACTGAAACTACTGTTATGGTACTACCATTGAACTGATAGATGTTAAGAAACTGAAACTACTGTTATGGTACAATTATTGAACTGATAGATGTTAAGAAAACTGAAACTACTGTTATGGTACTATCATTGAACTGATAGATGTTAAGAAAACTGAAAATACTGTTATGGTACTACCATTGAACTGACAGATGGTAAGAAAACTGAAAATACTGTTATGGTACTACCATGGAACTGACAGATGGTAAGAAAACTGAAACTACTGTTATGGTACTACCATGGAACTGATAGATCAGCCGGCGATAGTACCGCCAATATGGACAAATAACCCAGATAAATCATGGTAAGATACTCCTGTTAATCCAACCATCGCTTTAGGGGACGAATGTACATTGGAAAATATGATGAGGAGATAGTGTGAACGTATATTATAAAACTGAACAGTACCTTTTATAAAGTTTAGCAAACAGAAGTAACACGACAACAGTTACATTGAAGTGCACTTAGGCCATTATAAATTAAGTGCTTGATTATCATCCAAATCCGGGAGGGCGGGATGATTTTATTTTATTTTTTATTTTTATTTTTTTTTTTTATGAAAATACAAAGGGTCGGGGCGGCATGAAAATTAGGGGACGGACGGGGATGATTATCTAGTAATTTATTTATTATGGCCTAAAGTGGACACGTGGAATTATTTAATTGAATAGTGCCGACATTATTTTTAATTGTGCGTTAGGATATTCTCCGACCGGTATTATTTTGTTGTTGAGTAAAAATTGTTTTTATGTATATATGTGTATAAATGTAGTGTCTTAATTTCATTTCTGTAAAAATAAAATTGCAGATTTTATATTGTTGATCTACGACATTGCGTCTCATTGTCATTCGTCTCTAACCGCTGATCAAAGTGGAAAGGTTTTCAGTCATTTGCGGCGATAGGTGTACTCGAGTACTGGTTAAACGTCCAGGATCCCGGAAAAGAGTAGTTTGGTTAAGTAATCGTCTGTTATCCCCCGATGACATAAAATGATTAAAACGAAAAAAGACAAAACAATTACACAATTACGTCAAATTCATTTTCATAATATACTTTAAAGTGACATTCGACTTTTTTTGCATCTAGACTTTATCAATAAAATGTGTTAATGGTTTGACAATTTTTTATTTATTTATTTATTTTTTTTTGCAAAAGTTCTATAAGCGATGTCACGTTTAGTATCCATAAAACGTATGTAAGTAGGTACATCGAAACTTATCTTCTTGAAGTAAGACACACACAAACAAACTAACAAGCCATTGTGATGTCTGTTTCACCGAGACGACAATTCGTTGTGTGGCACATTTCCTTAAAAGCATGCTCTTAGTAAATAAGCACGTATCTTGGAAAAGTTAATCTTTGATTGAAACTATAAAAGTAATTTGATTCTCCTGCGCGGTACAGCTTATATTATAAAATGTTGTTTTAATACCTTGAAATATAAATCTCTCTTTTTTTTACTTTCTGCTGTTAACATTACCATTAACAGTGTTATGTGATTAAGGGATAAACAGGTTTTACTTATATTAATATTATTATCTCTGGGGGAGATGTGTTTTGTTGACGACTTTTTTTTATTCATATTTTATAGCTTTAAAGTAACTCACGGCAATCTTAATAAAAATAAAGTATCTTAACGTTGTTGTTTTTTTAATTTAGATTATATAATTTTACCTACATGATGCAAATATGAAATTGAAAAACACTAATATACTGGTCATACCTAATACCGCGATCTAAAATATTTCAAACATGTAAAGAATGGCATCAATACTAAACAGTAATAAGGTTACTAAAGTGTGCAGAGTAAAAAACATTTGCCGATACGAAATGCAAACAAATGCCGACGCTAACGGAAGTTGGAGCTTTGCGCATGTCTTCCCAGATTGTTATTATACGGGCATTCGCGGTAATAGGTATATCGCGGTATTATGTATACAAGGGTATATATGTGAACCATTTATTTTGTTTCTGTTTTGGAAAGGGGTATAACTCTTGTAAATGAATGAAAGGCATCATATTCGCGCATGCGCGGTCGCATATGACAAAAAGTGTAACAACTATGTTTAATGTAAAAATATTTGAAACAGTTTACAAATACATTTTATCTACCAATCACTTCTCCAGGAACGTGTGTCTGATGAACTTACAATGCTGTTTCTATTTACGTGGTGAGCCCTTTTGTCAGTTTTGTCCATGCCGTTCAGAACATGTCCAAAAATGTTAATTTTTATTATTATGTGAATTCACATAATATATACTTTTCTTTGCGGATATTTATCACTTTATTTCTTTTTTAATTACTCTCTTCATTTTCTCAGTTTCTTAAATATAACATAACCACTATTCCTAACAGTATGTTAAAACAGTTTTATTAAATATATTTTGAACAAGGTTAAATTCGTAATGTTAAGAACATAAACAGAATTGTTAATGATCTCCAAAAATCTGTTCACAATTCATATATGTCATGGTTAAGAACTTTATAAGATTTTATCTTCCGTTCTAATCCATATTTAAACCTAAACTGATTTGTATATATGTGAATTTGAATGAATAAACGTTTTTAAACCAACTTTTTTTAAATTATATTCTTCTGATTGTATCGGTATGATAGAAACGAAATCCAGGGACAAGTCAATTTGTCTATTTCAGAATATTTACCTCTATTTTCAAAACTAGTATGATTTCCCTAGTTTATACAATCAAACCTGTGTAAGCGATCACTTCTATAAAGCAGACACCTGTATAAGCAGCCACATTACTATTTCCCATTTCTAAGCTTAAATATTAAATTAATCTGTATTAAGCCACAACCTGTATTTAAATACCACGTTTGCTTATTTCCTTGACTGGCTGCTTAAGACAGGTTTCTTTGTATATTAATGTTTTTTTTAGAATTTCCATCTGTTAATGTGGGCATAGATGTAAAGTTGATTGGCTTTCATCATTGTTGGCAGTCCTAATACAATTGCATTCCGTCCCAAGAGTTCTATATTTTGAACTGTATTGATCACGATCGGATATAAAAATGGTCACACGTAATCATCTTTCATATGGTGCCAGGATAATGATGATTTTTTTTTAATTATGGAGAAAATGTTCTGATTATGTCAAGTTTGACAAGTTTATTTCCATTATTTCCTGGGTCTGAGACCCATGAGGAATAGTCACATATATATGATTACAAATATGGCGACAAAATCTAACATACATCATACAACATAATTATATACGATATCATGAAGCACTTAATGTATAATATTAATATAAACAATTATACAGATTGGAGTTTCAGGCTTTGTCTCGCTATATGTATATATATATACACACACACAAACTAGTTTATATATATCTGACAAAATTTATATTATTAGACTCAACATACAATGTTAATCCTTCAACTTTTGGTTGACTCCAGTACCTCAAGGTTACTGTTTGTTTTTTGTTTTTTTACGAACGTTCTCGTGATTGGAAAGGACATCTGCATACAGAAATTAACGCTCGGATATTTAAATAAAAAGAATTACAATACAATTCTGCAATCTCCCCCCCCCCACCCCCCCCCCCCCTATCATTTAATCTAAATTATAAGAGGAATAACTGTACCTGCATGGACAAACACATATATGCACTGTGCCAATGTATGATGTTGAATTACTTTTTACGAGACCACGTGACAATATATTCGGATGAATCGTCTGATAAAAGTTTTGACATAAAAAATAATCAAAATTAAACAGGATTCCACCAGAATATGAAAGTGTTGAATATTTAAAACCAAGAAAATATTCATATTATTAGGTGATTTCAGAGTAATTTATTGCAGTTTATCAGATAAACGTCTCACACCACTATTACATTTCCCATAGGGCTACATTGTAATATTTATGTCCAAACAAACAGTGAAAAAAATCTGCAGCATGTGTCTGGGCTCAAATTCTTCACTGGTTCAAGATCTGCAATTATAAAGGAAAAAAGAATATATTGACCAGGTTTTTTAGTCAATGGTTTTGCGATAACTATCAATTTCCAGAAAATAATATGATAATAATAAAAACAATTATGAAATGACAGAATTACCTACAAATCTGGTACCAGCATCAAATTTTCAGTAGTGATTTCTAAAATACTAACAATTTAACACATTGTAGGAAAATATAAATCACTGCATTATAAAGCCCTGAAAAAAAGGAGAAAAAGAAAAGTAAAGTTTAATGTCTACCTCCTTCATCCGGAGTACTCAAGGGAGATAATAGTGGTGTGAGTCCTACAAATTTAGAACAGGGTTAACCCCCATCAAAATATTATCGTCTTCAATTTGTTGGTTAAATTAAATGAAGTATGAAAAGTTTGAAAAGTGTTATTTTTTCAATCGTTTTACAATTTTATAATATATTTCGTTTATAGATATTCATAAATAGGGAAATAATGGTTATATAGGGTAAAAAAACCAAATACATAGCATTCGAAACTTTCATTAATTTGTCACATATCCGTCCTTATAATAACAACAATGAATGTAAATCTTCTTCACATGACGGAATTGGCCGAGTACGTGCGACTGGTTAGAAATCACGTTACTATTATAGTGGTATATCAATGTAAATCAATATAAGTTGACAATAAGATGAAAAAACGAGTGATCATGATTGAATCCGTTATAGATGGATATATAAGTTTTTTAATTTATTTAATTTAGGAAAAGCAGCCTTATCTTAATTAAAAAAACACACAAATTAAAAAATCACTTGAATCATCATAGTATTACTACTGATCTCAAAATGTCCACATCAATAAAACCTTTTTTAAATGACATCACATATTTCTCTTTTTTATTGTTTGTTATATGCCTAAGCTATTGTGTGATGATCTGGATCAGGTCTCGTCCATAGTACCGTTGTTTATAAAAAAACAGCAACATGTATTAGCGCTGACATTTGAATAAGATATCGCCTGTAGAATAACGTAAATGCTTTAGTTTTTATATTCGTAAATGTCCAGAAATTTCCAGGCATCATCGATTAAATCCCGGTAAGCGGTGAAGTTTCAACTAAGATTTATACTCTTGATCTTGATATATCCTTACATAGCATAGTGGCCATAAGTGATACCTGCGGAAAGTCGCTCAGTCGATCCAAGTTGTTCGAATCCTGTAACTAGAATTATCTTTTGATCATTTCCCAAGCAACACTGTTTTCCGCGTAAACGGCATCTTATATAAAATATATATCCAACAAAATGAGAAAAGAATATTTGTCCATATATGCATTTATATTTTTGCACATATCAAGCGACAGTTCTAGAAAGATGACGGAATCCCCCGAGTGTGTGTGTGTGTGTGTGTGCGTGCGTGCGTGCGTGCGTGCGTGCGTGCGTGCGTGCGTGCGTGCGTGCGTGCGTGCGTGCGTGCGTGCGTGCGTGCGTGCGTGCGTGTGTGTGTGTGTGTGTGAATCGGAAATATAACGATAATTACCGTCAGCGTAGTAGTTAATTGACTAATCTATCTGATTGCAAGCATATTAGAATTACTGATCAGTATATTTAGATTAAAAACACGATTTATTCACGTTTAAGAGAGGTATCGACTGTACAGTTATGTATGCACTAAATGCCATGAGAATTTACGAAAATGTATTTCATTCATAAACAAGTTGTTTCTTTCTTTACAAAAATAGCCTCTGATATTAGTTATACCTTATATTTTGTGTGTACAGCACATAAGCTTTATTGATCAATAGAATCTTTATAATACCTCCATCCATCATTACTTTACTTCCCTGTCATTTGCTATTAAATGTATACACCAAGTAAAAGTGTGCATATTCTAGCTGGTTTAGTGACATTGGGAATAAGTTGGTTATCGCCCTTTGATCATACAAAATATACGTAATGAAATACACCGCACTCTAGGAGACTGTGTCCGATGTTCTTTTGTTTTTAGAAATGAGGCTCTATTGACGTCAAAACAGTGAGACCAATGGTTGCATTGTCTCAGTCATGCATTTACGATTAATGTTTAACTAGATCTTTCACACAATTTTGTTTTTATTAGTTTCTTAATACATGTACATACTTTATACATTGTTAACTGTCACCTTAGAATGCTTGACGCCGTCCTATCGCGTTATTTGCCATTGGTGATTTCTAAAATACTAACTATTTAACCACATGGTAGGAAAACATAAATCTCTGCAATACAAGACCCTGAAAAAACAAGTTGGCTGCTTTTAAAAAGCATCCGATAGCTAAGTCTTATAAAAGAGGTGGTAAATAGATTTAATGAATGTATCTGTTTGAGTTTGTACGAAATAGGTGTGTTTATTGGTGTGAAGATGCAAAATTTGAGTGAAACAACATATTTGATTTAAAAACAACCGCACACAGGGTACTAAATACACTGGTGATACCAGGTTCCGGATGACACGGCCAAATACTGGATGCAGGAAAAATGCAAACGCGGTGTGCTTAATAGTAATTTTGATGTTTAAATGTACTAATCTCAATCATTATGCATTTCGATAAACATGTCTTGAAACTTACCTTATATATTTTCTAACGAACTTTATGTTATGTTATTTACTACTGTGATCATATATATTTTGATATAATTTGTTGATATATAATTAAAAAAAATAACTTAAAAAAAATCTTGTGCATATTCTGAGATATGGCTGATTCTTGCAAAGTGCTGAAAATACGCCACACCAGTTAACTTGCCTTGTTTTTCAATCGTGTTTTTTAAGAAAATATATTTCTGTTGTATCAAGTAAAATAAACAATTGTAGCTGCTTGATTTTGTTATGACTGTAAAGTTAGTAGGTAGTTCGAAGTTGGTAGATGGGGATTCGAATAACCAACTACCGACCAGCTGCCAGTTGGGGATTCGGATTCGTTATTATAATTACTATTTCATTTACATATTTTACTCGTGTTAATATGTTTAAAAATATAATCAATAATAAATGTATGTAAATTAATATAAAATCTGAATCCCCAACTGGCAACTGGTTGGTAGTTGGCGATTCGCGACGAATCCCCAACTGGACATTTTGAATCACCGTCTGGTGAGTATACTCGTTATATTGAAGAACCAACCCGGCAAAAGTGTGCTTTTTATTATTATAAACTTATTTTTTTATCGAATTGATTTGTTAAAAAAATAAAACAACGATTTAAAAAAAATCCGAATCCCCAACTGGCAGCTGGTTGGTAGTTGGAGATTCGCCGCATATCCCCAACTGGAAATTTTGATTCGCCTCCTGGTGGATATACTCATGGTATTGAAGGAATAGCGCGGGAACGGTGTTTATTTATTGTTATAAACTGTTTTTCTATGGAATTGATTTGTTTTCGAAAACAAATATCGATTTGAAAGAAAAAACAAATCCCAAATTTGCCATTTTGAATCACCGTCTAGTGATTATATACGTTTTATTGAAGAACCAAACCACCATTGGTGTTATTATTATCCTAAATCTGTTTTCTTTATTGAATTGATTGATTAAAATAATAAAACAGCCATTTTAAAAAAAAATCCGAATCCCATACTGGCAGCAGGTTGGTAGTTGGCGATTCGCGGCAAATCCCCAACTGGAAATTTTGAATCGCCTCCTGGTGAATATACTCACTGTATTCAAGGAACAGCACGGGCACGGTGTTAATTTGTTATGAACTGTTTTTCTATACAATTGATTTGTTTTCGAAAACAAATATCGATTTGAAAAAAATCCGAATCCCAAATTGTCCATTTTGAATCACCGTCTTGTGAATATATTCGTTTTATTGAAGAACCAAACCACCATTGGTGTATTTATTATCCTAAACCTGTTTACTTTATTGAATTAATATGTTAAAATAATAAAACAGCGATTTAAAAAAAAATCCGAATCCCCAACTGGCAGCTGGTTAGTATTTGGCGATTCGCCGCGAATCTCCAACTGAAAAATTTGAATCGCCTTCTGGTGAATATACTCATGGTATTGAAGGAACAGCGCGGGAACGGTGTTTATTTATTGTTATGAACTGTTTTTCTATACAATTGATTTGTTTTCGAAAACAAATATCGATTTGAAAAAAATTCGAAACCCCAACTGGCAGCGTGTTGTTAGTTGGCGGAAATTTTGAATCGCCTCCTGATGAATATATTCATGATATTGAACGAACAACGCGTGAATGATCTTGATTATTATTGAATTGATTGATTAAAATAATAAAACAGCGATTTTAAAAAAAAATCCAAATCCCATACTGGCAGCTGGTTGGTAGTTGGGGATTCGCCGCGATTCCCCAACTGGAAATTTTGAATCGCCTCCTGGTGAATATACTCATGGTATTGAAGGAACAGCGCGGGAACGGTGTTTATTTATTGTTATGAACTGTTTTTCTATGGAATTGATTTGTTTTCGAAAACAAATATCGATTTGAAAAAAAAAAACGAATCCCAAATTTGCCAACTTGAATCACCGCCTGTTGAGTATATTCGTTTTATTGAAGAACCAAACCACCATTGGTGTTATTATTATTCTAAACCTGTTTTCTTTATTGAATTGATATGTAAAAATAATAAAACAGCGATTTAAAAAAATCCGATTCCCCAACTGGCAGCTGGTTGGTAGTCAGCGATTCGCGGCGAACCCCCAACTGGAAATTTTGAATCGCCTCCTGGTGAATATACTTATGGTATTGAAGAAATAGCGCGGGAACGGTGTTTATTTATTGTTATGTTTGTTAAGTTCAAGAGAACAAAAGTTTTATTTCTACATACTTCAATTGTAGGTCCGGAGTACTCAAGGGAAATAATAGTGGTGTGAATCCTGAAGGCGTTGCAGAAGCCTCGTAAATGATAACGTGAATCCAACGGTCGTGGATTCCAAACTGTACGCAAATTTGTTTCCTCGGCATTATAGAAGTGATATGATTTCACCAAGGTAAACGGCTGTTCAAGTATTTACGTAGCTAATCTTGTCAGTTAATGGCTTTTAAGAATCTACGTAGCTAATGTTAGCAGCTTACGGTTTTTAAGTTTTGACGTAGCTAATGTTAACAGTTAATGGCTTTTAAGAATCTACGTAGCTAATGTTTACAGCTAACGGTTTTAAGTATTTTTGAAGTTAATGTTAAAAATCATCATTTGGTAAGTATTTACGTAGTTAATGTTAACCGCTATTATTTTTCAAGTATTAAATTTGTTAGTTTATTTTTAGCATTTTTAAGTATTTTCACCGCTTATGCTAGCAGTTAACATTTTTTTTTAGTATTTACCTAGCTAATGTTAACAGCTAACACTTTTTAAATATGTTCGTCTCTAATTTATTGTTTAGCATTTTTTTAAGTATTTTCGTCGCTAATGTTAAAAGTTAACATTTTTAAGTATATACGTCGATAATGTTAACAGTTAACATTTTAAGCATTGACGTAGCTAATGTTAACAGTTAACATTCTTAAGTATATGCGTAGCTAATGTTAACAGTTAACATTTTTAAGCATTGACGTAGCTAATGTAAACAGTTAACATTTTAAGTATAAACGTAGCTAATGTAAACAGTTAACATTTTAAGTATAAACGTAGCTAACAGTTAACATTTTAAGTATAAACGTAGCTAATGTAAACAGTTAACATTTTAAGTATAAACGTAGCTAATGTTATCAGTTAACATTTTAAGTATAAACGTAGCTAATGTTAACAGTTAACATTTTTAGAACTATTAACGTAGTTAATGTTAACAATTAACATTTTCTAAGTACTTAATTTAATGTTAACAGTGAACTTTTTTAAGTATATATAAATATATAGCTGATGTTAACATTTAACGGTATTTAAGTATTTACGTAACTAATGTTAACAAATAGAATTTTAAAGTATTTACGTAGTAAATGTTAACAGTTAAGGAGGAATATACCTTTTAAATTATTTTCGAAATCAGTGGAATATTTGGTATGTTATGAAACTAGATGTAATTTCCAATTTGAATATGCTTTTTTTAGCGGTAAATATAACACTTCTTTACTTATGACGTCGTAAACATGGCCATGTTCAGCCTTTTTGGCGTCCCAATGTATAGTAGCAAAATCGTGTATTTTTCGACGTCAGTTGAGTTTTTCCTAATATACAGAATATAAACATATATCACCATGTACACATTTGACGGATGTATGGCTTTACAAATGCAAAAAAAAATGTTCTCGATTTATTTTCGAAAAAACGGCTTCTAATCAAAAATACCAAAAAAAAAACACAAACCAAGCGAATTTCGAATATTTTTTTATGATTTTATACTATATGTTGTACAATTATTTTGAGAATTTTAGAAAAATTGACAAACAAGATTTTTTTATGATATTCAATTATTTAACTCTACCCTACGTCAAAAAACGCTTTAAAGCAAACGTCAACGTCGGTATAGCACATGAGGTATACGTTTTGTGATAATTAAACAAGTTTGTTCTTACCATTATATTAGTCTTTTGTGCATACTCGTTATATATACTTCTGCTGTTTATTGGCAACTAATTTGTCTATAGCATTTATGATAGCGTGTCTGTTTGGTGCACGTACAAAACCATCATTATTTTTCACTGACACGGAACTGAATTCCAAAACAATATTCTCGTTTTTCTGACTAGCTCCACGACTGCTAGTGAATTGTGGACATCAAGGTTGTCAATTATTAGTAAAACAGGTCTGGCCTTTCTAAAGTTCGGAGCAAACTGTTACACATTCATAAAATGAGCTTGAAACTATACCTACTATGATTAGCAGTGAAAAGTCACGAACCAGGTATATTGTCATCGAACGTACGTGGTGTCTTTTCACTGCTGTAGTGGGTATTGTTTCAAGCTTTGTATTTATGTTGTTAATGTTAACAGTAAACATTTGTAACTATTTATCCAGTTAATTGCTATTTCATGATCGTTTTGTCAGAAGCTCAGCTAAACAAAGGACTTGTATGAATCCATGAGCTAAATATCGACCATCCTACCATATATTCTCATTACGAGTCTGCTTTTTGTGGCGGTAAAAGTAAATTTACTGTAATTATCATTAGCAACAGCTGGCAATTTCTAGTTTCCGGTAAGATGAACTAGGCAATAAATAAAGAATTGATTGCTACCTATCATACACAATGTTTGACAGTAACCATGGAAACGAAAATTAATCTAACCGATGTTACCGTTCAAAGAAATTGGAAAAGCTGGATAAAATGTAATTTTAAAATGTTTAAGATGTGTATAATAGTCTCCATTTTAACAATGTTTGCTATAATATGTTCTCGAGTTTTCTCCTTTCACATTACTTTAATAACTACATCAATTTGATATCAATACATTTCAACTATAATCCTAAAAAACATGTTAAGGCGCATGTAATTTATTTCTCATCGATGTTACATTTGTACAACATTAAAATGGATAAATATAGGTTTTAAAAACATGTTTGGAATTGCTCTAATACTTTTGCCAAAATAATACTTATGCAAATATGGGCATTATATTAAAAAACAATATTAGCTTAAAAAACATTTTGTTAAATTTGAATTATTAAATATAAACGAATATTTAAAAAAGTAACAGTTTCTGCCACACAATTTCAATTTTTCAAAATTGTATTTTTCTTTTAAAATTCATATTTTATCAATTGAAGATTTAACCATATTCATTCAACATCAAACCTGCCATTTTCAAAAATCACAACATTTAGATGTGACAAAAATCGTGTATGCTGTTTTAAATCCATCTTAATCTTACATCTAACACAATCTTTTTATTACAATTCTGCATTGCTATTGACCATATTACCACTTTACTACTCCAACACAAGAGGGGGGGGGGGGGGGGGGGGGGGAATAATACCCAATTATCAGTCTTTAATAATTGTGTATCTAATAACCCCAACACGTATTGTACATTAATCAAGTTTTAATAATTGTTTATCTAACAATCCTCATACATATCTCACATGAAATCAAGTTTTTAATAATTGCGTTTTTAAACTTCCTTATACGTATCTCACATGAAATCAAGTTTTAATAATTGTGTTTCTAAACTCCCTTATACGTATCTCACATGAAATCAAGTTTTAATAATTGTTTATCTATACTCCTTTATACGTATCTCACATGAAATCAAGTTTTTAATAATTGTGTTTCTAAACTCCCTTATACGTATCTCACATGAAATCAAGTTTTAATAATCGTGTTTCTAAACTCCTTTATACGTATCTCACATGAAATCAAGTTTTTAATAATTGTGTTTCTAAACTCCCTTATACGTATCTCACATGAAATCAAGTTTTAATAATTGTTTATCAAAACTCTGTTATACGTATCTCAAATGAAATCAAGTTTTAATAATCGTGTTTCAAAACTTTTTTATACGTATCTCACATGAAATCAAGTTTTTAATAATTGTGTTTCTAAACTCCCTTATACGTATCTCACATGAAATCAAGTTTTTAATAATTGTGTTTCTAAACTCCCCTATACGTATCTCACATGAAATCAAGTTTTAGTAATTGTTTATCTAAACTCCCTTATTAATACGTATCTCACATGAAATCAAGTTTTAATAATTGTGTATCTAAACTCCCCTATACGTATCTCACATGAAATCAAGTTTTAATGATTGTGTTCCTAACAAGGTACCAATTCTTGTGCATGTTTAAGTGCGGATGCATTCCTGCTGTAAAGAAAATAAAAAACTATATGTGGATTTCTACCCGGAACCCCTAGACCTTATTTTAAGTATAGAACAAACAAACAAATCAACTGTAGAGTGAGAACTACTCTATACATTTATATAGGGCTTGCGTTTGTAAATCGTCACCATTGTACTGTGTTATTTAGTATGTGATATGTAAACAATGGTTGATTACACAGGAAGAACAAAGTCTTGACTAAAATTCACGGACATAAGACACGGCCGATTTCATAGAAAATGACGTATGTTTGGTTGCAGTAGACGGAAGAATTTTGGAACAACCAGTGACAACATTTTTTTTAATTACTCCACTGTATTTAAGAACAAAATAAACAACGTGTGAGTCATTGTGTTTTATTTATAGGTAAATGCATTCATTTTCTATAGAGAAAAAACATCTTTAAAACTGTCTATAGACAAAATCAGAGTAATACAGCCAAACATGATTTATATTAAAATATTGAAATATCTTATAAAAGGACCCATTGGATGCAAGAAACGCAGGCAAGAAAAGAAAATATCTTACTAGATCTTATTGAGTCCGTTTAAGAGAGGTAATGAAATATACAACACCATTGTGTTAGATAGTATGCTATATACAAGCAAGGTTGGCTGGGATCCGTAGTTTAAACGAACCAGATATAATAATTACGTTGTGACATTTTACGACCTTCAGACCGAACATATATATAAAGTTTTGTATCATGTGTCCTGTCTATATTCAATCTGAAACTAACACCAACATTTTAACCTTTCAGGGAGTAAAATCGTCAAAATTTTAATTGTCGGTTATAACGTACATTTATATAGCGAAATATTTACATGTAGTTAAAAAGTATTTTTTTACATTTTTTTTAATAATGTATCATTGAAATTGATTGCTTTTAAAGGAAAATGCTGTTTATTTCTTGATTTTGAGTTGGAGTCTGAGTTTTACACTCATTTAGGTCACGGACTGAAAATTTACACACAGAAATATCGGAATAACGAAAATCAAACTAATGTCTAACTGCCCCTTTAGGTTGTTGTGAAACATCCGTTATATCAATAGTCTTGGTCATCAGTGACGCTTGCTTTTCTAAAAGACAAACGTCTTGACAAGTTGTGCAGAAGAAACGTTTGAATCTGACTGAGTGAAACAAACCCACCCCTGCAATGGTTCTGTTTTAATAAAATTTAAAAATATTTATTCGGATGGAAGTCATTGCAGTTACCTTGTACAAGATCTTTGTAACAGAAACTATATAATATTATAAAAATAATGAATATAAAAATAAACATTTAAAGGACCCTCTTTCGAAAACCTATGGAAATCTCCGCGGTAGGTCGATTGTTTGAATCAACCAATCAAAATCTTTATCAATTCACCGTTACAATTTTATTTCTGGTTGAACTTGTCAAGACGTTTTTGTTTTTTTTTAGAAAAACCAAGCGTCGCCGATGATCTAGAATATTATATCGCATGTCATGTTTCGGTAAAACATCATCCAATATTGATCTCATTCTTCCGGCATCTACAAAACATGTTAAAGATACATTTGCGGTTCGTCTTCCTTATCAAAATGTACACGATTGGATCCACTGTATAACTGAGTCCGCTCATAAAGTGAATCACGCCAACAATGCTTGGGGGCACGGAAATCCTCGTCTGCTGCAAAAACATCAGCGTCTGAAACAAAACATCGGTAACAAACGTATAAAAGACTGTTCAAGTTATAGAGTAGCGTAACAAAATAGTTAGGTTGTTGTGGCCTTACTTAGTAGTGTCAACTAGTACGTGTCTATTGGAAAGATATATGCTATATTTAGAGCAGGTAGCGTGAGTTTGTTAAAACGTATCGATAGGAGTAATGTTTTTAAGATCTTTTAACATATTCATCTTTTGATTAAAGAATAAATCATTTTGACGTTTATTTCATTAAAATCCATTAAGTATTTAGAAAGTTTTAAAATTACATAGAGCCTATTTTGTAAATGACGCATCGTACGATGTATTGAAAGTTGTTATTTTATAATTTGCACGAAATTCACTAAGGTGTGTGGAGTGTTTTACTATATATATTTGACTATATTATGGAAACTTCGTCCAGTCTAGCAGAAAACATCGTTGCGGAATCGTTGTGACGACAAGGATTTAGCATGTTACTGTTCCATTACATAACGGCAGATGGGTATGTGAATTTTATATTATGTTGTATATGTTTGAGTTATTTAAATGTTTGATAAATATATTTTTGACGTAATCAGATCTTAGTAAAGTAGTATAAATTGTTCATATCCATTCCGACGAGAATGTCTGTAATTTAATTTCACATCCGCGGTATCGAGAGTTGTTTTGTTAGAATATAGGCCGAGGAATCTGAGAACGTATTTTGAGCTGTTGATATCGTGTTTACGACGAAGTATTGAAATGCATCATATCAGAATTGATTGATATGTGTAATTAAATTTTGTGGATGCTTATTCTGATATTCACAAAGTGAATAGATACAGAATTGGTCGGCAATTGTTTATATTATAATTGAGGAATTATGTAGAGATATAATTGCTACTTTGGGATTGGCGGAAGGTCATATATGAGATGTTGTTTAAACTACCATGAAACTGCAGATAGTAAGAATTGAATGAACTGTTATCATATATTGATAAATCTACCATGAAACTGATAGATGGTAAGTAATAGACGCAATGTCATTACGTATTGAGTAACTAGTAAATCTGAGTTTTTATATATATTGTAGCCGTTTTGAGACGTATACGAGACATGTGTCCGCTACGTTAACGACGAAGATACGTGACTGGAAGTCAGTTGGTGGTATTACCGTCATAAGGACAGCAACCCACATAATCGTTATATGGACGACTTGACGACCCTGACGTCGGAGCATAGTCGGTATGAGGCGACGTAAAGTCAGATAACTCAGTACAGAGTTCTAGGGAAGATAACCTTGTTTGTATAGTCATCGCCACGAGGGAACATTAATAAGTTATAACATTCATATACTGTAAGCAGTGTGTATCGTGATATAAATATACGGATCGTGTAGGAGAAAGAACTTGTGATTAAATAAAGTGTTTCTACTATGGCAAAAACGGCTGAATGTGTCCTTCTTATCATCGAAAACATGCTGATAAATGTTCCAGATTTAGCTTATTTTAAAAATATTCATATATTTAAAGTTGAATTAATATAAAAGAATTTTTTTTAAAAAAAGTTAACATTTGAATTTGAATGCTTTGCTTGGGCACGGTGTTAATCACGTTTAACATATTGTTTTAAAAAAGGGGCTCGTTTTCATGTATGTAGCTCTTTCATGTCTTTTCATATCTTTAATAATGAGGCCTAACCTATATCGCCGATATTTTTATAGTAGCAGTAAAACTGCAAATTTATATCAAATATCATATATTATGAATATTCTGTTCAATAACATGAAACACTGAAGTGTAAAATTCTTTGACTATGTTGACCAAATACTAAATCGCTGCCCGCGGTAAATCGCTAATTGGCCAGTAATGGGTTATGTTGACGAATTGACAAATCAAACTAAAGCGAAGACCTGTGTATTAACGAATTTCTCATAAATAACAAATTGTGATTCAATAAAACTTTCCATCATTTACTGAACAGAAAGTTATAGGTAATGCATCTTCGATATTCGGTGGAAGGGTCACTAGGAAGAACAAACGCAATCAAGAAAAGAAAAAAGTGAACTCGGTATCTGCAGTAAGAATTTCTTTGAAACACAAGACGCAACTAAGAAAATAAATTAGAAGAATCGGCAGGATTGGGTTTATTCGTGGAGGGTATATGACCAACATCCCTCAAGACACTATCAATGACTTGCTTGAGGACTCGCACAACTATTAAATCCCTTCCTTCAGACATAAGAAGGAGGTAAAAGTAAAACTTTCGAAGTAATGTTTTTCTTCCGTTGATGGCTATATTCACGGCAGGGTTTATTTTTACCTATCATGTGTCAAATGGTCAAATTTAATAAATCACCACAGAAAGTTCGATGCTAATGCCAGATTTCAAATAGTTGAAATTAATAAGTATCACAAAACCCTTGATTGATTGATTTTATTTAAAATGTGTGATTTTTTATTTATAATTGCAGATCTTGAACAAATGAAAAATCTGAGCCCAGACACTGCAGTTGGTGTTTTTTACTCTGTTTTGGACATCAATGTAAAAATGGTTCTCTATGGGAAATGTAATAGTTGTGTGAGACATGGAGCGATATTCTATTTTATAGCAACACTGAGTTAGCTGCCTGCTACCAAATATTGTATAATAGTTGTATAATGCTGTGTGGCGGTGTAAATAGTTTACCTTTTGCATGTATTTAAATTATTGAGGCGGTAATAATGGTCTACCAATAATAACTTGTGTTTTTGCTGTTGTAGCGGTGTTAATAGTTTACCTGTTGCGTGTATTGATGATGTTGTTGTGGTAATAATATTCTACCTGTTGTTTGTATTTATATTATTGTGGCGGTACTAATAGTCTACTTATTGCTTGTATTTATACTGTTGTGGCGGTAATAACAATCTACCTATTGTTTGTAATTATGCTGTTATGGTGGTAATAATAGTTAACATATTCTTTGTATTTATGCTGTTATGGCAGTGTTAATAGTATACCTATTGCTTGTATATATGCTGCTGTGGCGGTAATTTTAGTCTACCTATTGTTTGTATTTATGCTGTTGCTGCGGTGTTAATATTCTACCTATTGTTTGTATTTATGCTGTTGTGTCCGTTCTATTGTACGCCGACGATTTAATTATACTGGCTTCATCTGAAAACGATCTACAAATAATGCTTGATGAACTTAATATATGGTGCGAGGTCAACAAAATGACAATAAATGAAGAAAAATCAAACATTATTCACTTCCGGCCAAACGCAAAACCAAGAACAGAGCAAGCGTTCAACTGTGGCGACAAACTATTACAAATAGTTGATAGATATAAATACTTAGGGCTGTTTTAACAGAGCATTTAAACTATGATGAGATGGCCAAACATGTGGCTAAATCAGCAAATAGAGCACTAAGTCTTGTCATTTCTAAGTTTAAATCGTTTGGGGGCTTACCATTTGGAATATACACGAAACTATACGATACCATGGTGTGGAGCACAATCAACTACGGGGCTGCCATATGGGGAAGTAAGCAACACGCTTGTATCAAAACTGTGCAGCTACGTGCAGCCAGATTATTTCCCGGGGTAGGGCGATACACGCCAAATGCCGGAGTGCTCGGTGACACAGGCTGGGAGCAATCACTAGCGAAACAGTGGAGAACTACAGTGACCCAGTGGTCTAGATTGTTTTTAATGGATGGAAATAGACTTAATTCAAAAATTAACCAATGGTCAACTACAAATGCTGGCAAAAATTGTAAAAACTGGAACTTTAGAGTTCACTCGATGTTTGAGGAAGCAAATATTAATTACCAATTACTCAACCGTGGACACATAACTTATTTAAAAGACATAATGTTTATATTTAAATCTGAACAATTAAAAAGTGTTTGGATTAATGACATTAATAAGGAAAATGCACGTCAAGGCAATGGTAGAAATAAATTACGTCTATATAAATGTTTTAAAACTGAATATAAAGTTGAAGGTTATGTTAATTGTTTGATGCCTCGATCTCATCGCAGTGCTTATTCAAAATTTCGATGCGGAGTAGCTCCAAATTCGTATAGAAACTGGCCGTTATGAACGATTACCTGCTGAAGATAGAAAGTGTTTCCACTGTATAAATACTATCGAAGATGAAGAACATGTATTACTATCCTGTCCAATATATGAGGATATTAGAAATAGTTATTTAGATAAAATAAGCATGGAAAATACTGAGTTTAGAAGTTTAACAATTCAAGAAAAATTACATTATATGCTTAGCTGTAAAGATGAAAAAGTAATAAGATTATCTGCCAAAATCTGCTTCGATATTTTAAAACATAGAAAACTATTTTATATAATTGATTTAAATTCATAATAATTGATTTTTAACCATTATTTATATATTTTAGAATAAAATCCTACCTTTTTTATTTGTAAATCTGATAAAGTGTAAAGATATACTTAAACTGTATATAATTTTAATAGTCAATCTAAATGATGTTTTATTATGTTTTTGTTTTTTCTGCTCTTTTCTTTTTTAGTCTAAATTAATGTAAAAAATGTTTCTGTTTTATTTATATATATATATATATATGTTGTGGATTTTAAATGTATACTTGTAGAAAAATAACAATTAGTCCCTCATAGCTCTGTAAAGAGCCTCTCTTAACTTCACTATTTATATTTGTCAATGTTTTATACATTTATGATTGCAATGTGATAGAGGTGAGACTATAATAAAATATATGTTATGTTATGTTATGTTATGTGGCGGTGTTAATAGTCTACCTGCTGCTTGTATTGATGATGTTGTGGCGGACATAATAGTCTACCTCTTGTTTGTATCTATGCTGTTGTAGAAGTAATAATAATCTACCTATTGTTTGTATTTATGCTGTTTTGGTGGTAATAATAGTCTACCTATTGTTTGTATTTATGCGTTGATGGCGGTGTTAATAATCTACCTATTGCTTGTGTATATGCAGTTGTGGTAGTAATAATAGTCAATCTATTCTTTGTATTTATGCGTTGATGGCGGTGTTAATAGTCTACCTATTGCTTGTATTTAAATTATTGTGGCGGTAATTAAAGTCTACATATTGCTTGTATTTTAATTATTATGGCGGTGTTAATAGTCTACATATTGCTTGTATTTATGTTGTTGTGGCGGTGTGAATAGTTTACATATTGCTTGAATCTATGCTGTAGCGGTGGTGTTAATAGTCTATCTATTGTTTGTATTGATGCGGTGTTAATAGAATACATATTGCTTGTATTTATGCTGTTGTGGCGGTGTGAATAGTTTACATATTGCTTGTATTTATGCTGTAGCGGCGGTGTGAATAGTCTATCTATTGTTTGTATTGATGCGGTGTTAATAGAATACATATTGCTTGTATTTATGCTGTTGTGGCTGTGTGAATAGTTTACATATTGCTTGTATTTATACTGAAGTGGTGGTAATAACAGTCTGCATATTGCTTGTACTTATGGTGTTGTTGCGGTGTAATAATCTACATATTGCTTGTATTTTTTATGTAGTGGCGGTGTGAATAGTCTACATATTGCTTGTATTTATGCTGTTGTGGCGGTGTGAATAGTCTATATATTGCTTGTATCTATGCTGTTGTGGCGGTGTTAATAGTTTACATTTTGCTTGTATCTATGCTGTAGTGGCGGTGTGAAAAGTGTACATATTGCTAGTATAAATGCTTTTGTGGCGGTGTGAATAGTCTACATATTGCTAGTATTTATGCTGTTGTGGCGGTGTAAATAGTCTACATATTGCTTGTATCTATGCTGTAGTGGTGGTGTGAATAGTCTACATATTACTAGTATTTATGCTATTGTGGCGGTGATAATAGTCTACCTATTGTTTGTATTTATGCTGATGTGGTGGTGTTAAGTCTACCTATTGTTTGTATTGATGCTGTTGTGGCAGTTATAATAGTCTATCTATTGTTTGTATTATTGTTATTGTGGCGGTGTTAATAGTCTACCTATTGTTTGTATATATGCTGTTGTGCCGGTAATAATAGATCACCTATTGCTTGTATTGATGCTGTTGTGGCGATATAAATAGTCTACCACCTATTGTTTGTTTTCATGCTGTTGTTGTGGCGGTGTTAATAGCCTACCTATTGTTTGTATATATGCAGTTGTGGTAGTAATTAAAGTCTACCCATTGTTTGTATTTATGCTTTTGTGGCGGTGTTAATAATCTACCTATTGTTAGTGTTTATGCTGTTGTTGCGGTAATAAAAGTCTACCTATTGATTGTATTTATGCTGTTGTGGATATGTCAATAGTCTACCTATTGTTTGTGTTTATGCTGTTTTGGCGGTGTTCATAGTCTATATATTTCTTGTATTTCTGCTGTTGTTGTGGTGTTAATAGTCTACCTATTGATTGTATTTATGCTACTGCGGTGGTAATAATTGTCTACTTATTGTTTGTATTTCTACTGTTGTGGCAGTGTAAATAATCTACCAATTGCTTGTATTTATGCTGTTGTGGCGGTAATGAAAAATTACATATTGTCTGTATGTATACTGTTGTGGTGATGTTAATAGTCTACATATTGTTTGTATATATATGCTGTTGTGGTGGTGTTAATAATCTTCCTATTGTCTGTATTGATGGTGCTGTGGCGGTGTTAATAATGTACCTATTGTTTGTATTTATGCTGTTGTGGCGGTACTTAAAGTCTACCTATTGTTTGAATATATGCTGTTGTTGCGATGTCAATAGTCTACATAGTGTTTGTATTTATGGTATTGTGGCGGTGTTAAAAGTCTACATTTTGTTTGCATTGATGCTGTTGTGGCAGTAATAAAAGTCTACCTATTGTTTGTATATATTCTGATGTGGCGGTAATATCTGTCTACCTATTGTTTGCATATATGCTGTTTTGGTGGTAATAATAGTATACATATTACTTGTATTTATGCTGTTGTGGCGATGTCAATAGTCTGCCTATTTTACTGATGCTGTTGTTGCGGTAATAATAGTCTACCTTTGTTTGTATATATGCTATTGTGGCTGTGTTAATAATCTACCTATTTTTTGTATATAAGCTGCTGTGGCGATGTTTATAGTCTACCTATTGCTTGTATTTATGCTATTGACGTGGTAATTAAAGTTTACCTAATGTTTGTACTAATGCTGTTGTGCCGGTAATAATGGATTACCTATTGCTTGTGCTGATGCTGTTGAGGCGATGTCAATAGTCTACCTATTGTTTGTTTTCATGCTGTTAATGTGGCGGTGTTAATAGCCTACCTATTGTTTGTATATATGCAGTTGTGGCAGTAATTAAAGTCTACCCATTGTTTGTATTTATGCTTTTGTGGCGGTGTTAGTAATCTACCTATTGTTAGTGTTTATGCTGTTGTTGCAGTAATAAAAGTCTACCTATTGATTGTATTGATGCTGTTGTGGATATGTCAATAGTCTACCTATTGTTTGTATTTATGCTGTTGTGGAGGTTTTAATAGTCTATGTATTGCTTGTATTTTTGCTGTTTTTGGGGGTAATACTAGTTTACCTATTGTTTGTATTAATGTTGTTGTGATGGTAATAATAGTCTGCCTATTGTTTGCTTTGATGGTGTTGTGGCGGTATTAATAGTCTATCTATTGCTTATATCAATGATTTTGTGGTAGAAATGATAGTTTACCTATTATTTATATTAATGCTGCTGTAGCGGTGTTTATAGTCTACCTATTGTTTGTATATATGCCGTGGTGGCGGTGTTCATAGTCTACCTATTGTTTGTATATATGCTGTGGTGGCGGTGTTAATAATCTACCTGTGGTTTGTACTGATTATGTTGTGGCGGTGTTAATAGTCTACCTATGGTTTGTACTGATGATGTTGTGGCGGTGTTAATAGTCTACGTATTGCTTGTATTGATGATGTTGTGGTAGTAATAATAGTCTACCTATTGTTTGTATTTATGCTGTTGTGGCGATGTTAAAAGTCTATATATTGCTTTTATTGATGCTGTTATGGCAGTGTTAGTATTCTACCTATTGTAAGTATTTATGCTGTTGTGGCGGTGTTGATAGTCTACCTATTGTTTGTATTTATGCTATTCTGGAGGATATGTCCTTTAAATGCTACGTCTGTGAAATACGACATCACATAATGCTGCATTTGTTTTAATTGTGAAATATAACATTGCATAATAACTGCAGTTGTGTTAATTGTGAAATACGATATCACATAATGCTGCAGTTGTGTAAATTGTTAAATACGACCTCACAAAATGCTGCATTAATATTTTTGAATACGACATCGCATAATACTGCAGTTGTCTTTATTGTGAAATACGACGTAACATAATGCTGCAGATGTGGTAATTGTGAAATACGACATCACATAATGCTGCAGTTGTGGTAATTGTGAAATACGACATCACATAATGCTGCATTTGTGTCAGTTGTAAAATACGACATCACATAATGCTGCATTTGTATCAGTTGTGAAATACGACATCACATAATGCTACATTTGTGTCAATTGAGAAATACGACATCACATAATACTTCAGTTGTGTTAATTATGAAATACGACGTTACATAATGCTGCAGTTGTGTTAATTTTGAATTACGACATCGCATAATGCTGCAGTTGTGATTATTGCATAAAACGACCTAATATGTTACAAAATGCACAATTATATAAAAGTAAATAAGCTTACAGTGTATGGTGTTCCACAAAGAAAATATACCATTGCCAGGCATCCCATCAGTTTCGCAAAAGCAATCTCAAATGTAGGTGAACTTTTAGATGACGATCCAGAGGGATCGGAACACGAGAAATCTATATTGTTGATAGAGATGATGCGATTGTTTAGCTTCAGGATAGTGACAATGAGGACGACATTGAGGCTGACAATCATGATAAGAATGATGTAGCTGATGACACTGTACATAAACCCGTAGACTTTGCGGAGCGGTTCTTGTCTGTGGCTGAAGGTGCTACAATACATGACTGTCTGACCGTCAATCGTCCTTCTGCTGGTAACATCGCCAAGCCCTATGACAGGGAAACAACTGAAAAACGCCGTCACTAAAGCCGCCACAACACATCCGATCCGCCAGGTTGACACGTCTATTTTACGTTTGTAGTAGAAGGGAGCGCAGATGGCTAATACTCTGTCAATAGCCATCATTGCATTTATTACTCCGGCATACAGTTTAAAAAATGAATGTATAACAGAGAGAGAAGCACATGTGTTGAAATTCGTTTCCTTCACGTAACGTGTAATGGTGTGACGAACGAAAGAGAAGGTAACGGCCACCAAGTCTGCGCTACAGAGCGCCAACAGTAAAATAATAGCAGGGAACACAGCTTTCTTTATATCACGTATCACGTAAAACAAAGCAAAAGCATTTGTTATTATTCCTGGAATTATTATAAACCCTATCGAAAAAAAATAACTTGTGCTCGCATGAGATCCCGAATTATTGGTTGTGTTTGTCAAAATTTGCCCGATGGTGGAATTAAATTCCGGCGATACGGTCGTGACTTCCCCACCAAGTGTCGTCATAATAAAACAGGTATTTAAACCAATTCGCTTGTTGCTGTTTTTATTTTATAGTTTATCGAATATTATCCATGCTTTTTGTATGCGTACATATCCATGTTCCTGGTGGATATCTGTCTGCTTCATTCAATAGCGTCTGTATACACTGAAATGCGTTTTGTGATTCCGCAATTATATCCAAGGCACTCCGAATTCTAACTTCAGATGCAATCAACAAATTGACCAAACGTTCAGTCTTGTCTTAGCATGAGGTTTAACTTGAGAAGTCGTATGCGTTGATAAAAGGAAAACAGAAATTGAGATTTCATTTTTTAGGTAATAAGATAATTAACCTGTTTATCATGCATGGCAAAATAGGATTACTACTTAGTTCCCTTTCCAATAACAAGTACTGATAAACCATTTATATATATAGAATACTTATAAGATATATAATAGCGTAGAATGGTTGGGCTTGTAGAGAGGTTTTTCTACTTTTTAAGCCTTCCTCCTACTCGTCTATATCATTTCCGTCGTATGTCGTGTTTCCGTTAAGAATATATGGTTTGTTGACAGGTTTATATGCAGTATTATCTTTATTCTCGCCTCATCTGTGCACATATCGTATTATAAAAGTAAAACAGATTCACGAACACTTAAATGTGCACATAACCATTCTAAAAGAACTATAAGTAACACATCACTTAGCATATAATATGCAAACCGATACAAAGGACAATTAATTGAAATATGGAAATACAGCTAATCCTTATTATCAAAAACTTTAATTTATCAACTTTTGATCTAAGTAACTGAAGAATTATATGAATAGTTAAATGTTAACACGACATGCCAAAAAATGTAATGATCACGTGGTACGGTTATTGTACACGTATATATTAAACACTTCTGTTATTCCATATAATGTCAGTTTTCTTCTTGAATATGCTTAACTCGGATACTGACACAACTTCATATGTGAAAGACTTTCATTTAGAAATGAAAATGAAAAATCTACTTTCAAATTGTCTGAACCTGAAATCTGGAAATACTTCATGTAGGTGTCTCCAATTTCAAGCTGACATGAATCTATCTAATTTATATTTAGATCCTATCCCCGTCACAAATCAGAGAGAATAAAACAATTTCGTCTTGTGAAAAGACTTGAACACCTGATCGGAATCATCTTCCGCTGCTGAAAAACCTTAATTGATCTTTGGTAACATGTAAAGTCAATTATTCCTCATTAGTACAAACGTTGTGAATATTGATCTGGCTGCTGTGAATGTATAGCGGAAATGCAATAATGCCTTCGTGATCTAATCAAATATTTCTGCTTAAAACATTAAGGATAGCTCCTGATAAAAGCACATGCATCATTACACATATTTCTATAAGAAATGTAATATTGGAGACAGAAATGCACCACAACAGGTTCGTTATATCATTTGAAGTAATTCTTATTAAACTCAAAGCTCAATTCTCCGTGGGAGCTTACCTGAGCAAAGCTATCCCGTAGGTTCTTCTTCCGTGGTCCGTCGTAATCAGTCAACAATTTCTTTAAAAACGACGTCTCCTTAAAATCGCTTGAAGGATATAATCATATTCAGTTTTGAGCTTTTTAACTTGAATATCTATGCCCCCGGGGTAAAAAACATCACCCCCACCCACCCCCACCCCCGTTAAATATTTAATATAGTTATTATATATCTACTGAAAAGTGCCATCTTGTCTATAATTAGAATACTCTGACCTTTGACATATGCATAAAGCATAAATAAGTTCTCTATTAAAGGTTCATGTTTTCATAAGTGATCTAGCCCCAGTTTCATTAAACACTTCAACCTGAAATTTTCTAATTTTTGAAATGCTATAACTTCATTTACATTGATTATCTTTGCATGTTTTTCTTAACTAATGAGGTCAGATTGTTCATACTTCAATTCTTTTTGGTCATTCAATATATAATGAGTTATAGCAATAATTTAGAGAAATTGGAATATTTGAACTGAGGAAATTCTCAGCTTGAGATGTCATGAAACAGGACCCTGTGTGGAATGAGTGATTCAATTAATATTAACAATAATAATATGGTAAGATAAGTTCCAGTCGTATTGGATCAGTTATATTGGAAACATATTGTTGAAAACTTGCTTCATCCTAGAAAGAGTCAGAACGACGAGCCGAATGTCATCAGTCCGTACGTCATATTTTGTTTTAGTATTTACTCCTGTCCCTGAGGTTGGTTTGTGCGTGCAAGAGGTCCAGACATATCTATTTGAAAATTGGAACAATTGCGGCGCAAGAAATCATCAATGTGCAGCTCGAGAAAATCCAAGATGGCCCGGCTAAAATGCCCGTCGCCGAAATGATGGATATTATATATATTTGTTTAATATTATTATATTAAAACATTCAGATACTTTTGCCAACTATCACTGTTTTTACAATGTTTCTCATAAACTGCAGGAAGTATTTCCATTATAACTTTAGTGGACCGTATTTAGCGATTTTTTTTCTTTTCAAAACACACTTGCTTATACCATTTAAAATCCGGCTAAGCATGTTAATCATTTAGTGGAGGGTTTTAAACAGAATGCATCGGATGATTCTTATAAAATCATTCCGATATATGTAAAATTTAAAGTCAATATTTAAATATGTTCCTTTTGTTATTGATAAAATTGGACCTTAACTAAACTTAGTTCTTGAACCAGGCAAATAAGATTGCATATGTCTGAGTTGTGGCTCCTTACATTATGAAAAAATAAAATTTTATTTCACTTTGTGTATACTCTACACCTGTACCTATGTTTGGTGCTTCGTCAACCCTGTACATAGGAGTTATATACCGTAAGATGTTATATAGTAGAGTAAACATGTTGATAATAATAATGAAAGATATGTTTTATTTGACACAGTTTCTAAAGTCACATGGTCAAGTCATTGTGACCCTTTTGTTTATGTTACTGGTCTAACGTGATATTGCTTTTTAGCAGCTGCAGGGTACGTCAGTTGTTCGATAAGTTTGTCGTCTGGTAGAACATTGTTTGCCATTGCACAATCCACGCAAGACTTCCGGGGACATTCTTGGAACAAGTTACATCAACAAGAAATCCATATTGCGCTTTAAAGCCGAAGTGCATGATGTTTTTTGTTATAATTATGTTCTGAAGACAATATATGTATGTGGTATATGAGGCATGTAAATATATGTGCAGATATAAACAATTCATCGAAGGCGACGTATGAATATATATTATAATAATCTAGTTGTACATTGCATACCTACGTCCATCAATTGTTGTACAGTAGTCAATTTTGTACTTGCGTATTTGACCGTGTCTGCGCCCAGCACGGCGAAACTAAGCTAATAAACTCAAACGGTGAAAAAACGAACGAAAACTAAACGCAAGTCGAATTCGACACGTGATTAAACACAATTAAACAGCTCTCGGTGTGTTTACTCTGTTAGCAAACGTTTACAGCAAAGACGTTGTTCAGTTTATTTCAGGAATCAAACGTTTAAAAACAAATTAAACGTTCAAGCGAACTATACGTAGCCCTGTTAGCAAACGTTTAAAGGGAACATGTCGTTTAATTGATTTATGTTATCAAACGTTTGCAAACACATTAAACCTTTAAGCGAACTCCTCTACAAGTCTGTCAGTGTATGAGCAGCTATAAGAATCATGCAAATGTGTAAGCTTCTCACCTGATTTCACCTATCTCTTTTTCAGATTAGATTAGAAGAAATGAGAATTATCTGTTCATCCATGCCATTCTCATGTAAAAATCAGATTACCTTCACAGGGTCCCTATCGACCCTAGCTACTTTACTTGAACAACTTAAAACATTTGTTCATGAATATGGACTATTAATGATAAATATAAACAAAAGACAATTATTGAAAAATAAACAGTTAATCCCTTTTCGGGCCCCTGGTGGCCCCTTATGGATAATCTATACATTTCCATTTCAGAACACAAGTCTCAACTGTTAGTGAATTAACATTGTTATGGAATAAATCCATTGAGATATATTCACACGTGTGAACAGTAGGAGTAGTTTTATAACATACATTCATGTATTTGCACTTTTACAGCCTCATTTCATTTTAGTTGGACACTTTACGTCATCCAATCATGTGATCGAAATCTCATTATCTGCTGTGAATGGTGAAGGTAAATGGAATGTATTTGTTATTGTGTTGGTACAACATTATTATTTTACAGATATTTAAACGTTATAGATGAGTATTTAGTGTCAACATATGTATTCCATTGAAATATTTAACGGCGATTCTTAAATGATTGAAAACCGGTAAACCACCATACGACTAGAAGAAGAACTCCATAAGCAGTACGCTTTATTCTATCTCTTTTCTATTAATATGTCAGACATGAAGATGATTGCAATACTACCTAAAATAGATGAGAGAGAAAAAATATGTCCTGTTTTTTCAATAGTATCTTAATATGTAAAAAAATACTCTAAGTAATGAAACTTGGGCAACCGATGGTCAAGTAGAAATGAAATAATAAAGTTTGTGTCGGATGTAGCCCGAAACATTATAAACAGTACAGAACAGAATGTGCTTTTTTTGCTTAAGCATTACAAAACTTTTCACTATAAATAACATATTCAAATACATAAGGTTCATGACTATAACGTGATATGTCGGTTCTTATGTCGGTATATCAATGAATGTTTCATCTTTTGCTATATTTAAAGCATTTATAGTTTCACCAGTATACCCTTTTGTTTAATTAAAGAAACGGGGACATACGATATGGGGTTGGTTTTGTATTGAACTAGCTATTAATAATATTTATATTCCATTCTTCAACTGCACGGGCATTGTAGCCGCGATCTAGTGACGGCCATTTGTAATTCTCAGCCATTGACGAATATAGACAAAGTGTCATGTTTCAATGTAATAAATCATTTTTTCTAGTTGGTACAATGTTATTTGTCATCAAGTGACATGTATAAAAGAATGAACACGTGTAACACAACCTTTTCGTCGAAAACGAGAGATATATATGTTTTGATTGACCGTTGTCAGCTGTAAGACCATTGTTTTTTTTCTTTCCAGTGTTATTATTAGAATCATGGGCCGGATCCGATTAGCTCAGTCGTTAGCGCGTCTGACTATCAATCCAGGCGTCGTGAGTTCGAATCCCCGCCCGGCAACAGTCTCCGTGACGTTTGCTATACGACATTGTGACTCATTATCATTCGTCTCTCATCGCTGATTCAAGCGGGAAAGTTACCAGTTACTTGCGGAGATGGTGTGTGCTAGAGTAGTGGTTAACCTTTCAGGATCCCAGGAAATAGTGCTTAGATTACCTGATCGTCTGTTAGCCCTCGATGGCATAAAAATGACGTTAAGTATTCAATCAATCAATTGTCCTGCCACAAATTGTGTTAGTTCGTGCCTTGTCCTGCCACAATTGTGTTAGCTCGTGCCTTGTCCTGCCACCAATATTGTCTGTCAGTGCATTGCCATATCGCAAATTTTGTCAGTAAGTTCCTTGTCCCACTCCAGTTGTGTTAATATGTGCCTTGTTCTGCCACAAATGGTTTCAGTAAGTGCCTTGACCTGCCACAAATTGTGTTAGTTCGTGCCTTGTCCGGCCACCAATTGTGTTAATATATGCCTTGTCCTGCCATCAATATTGTCGGCCAGTGCCTTGTCATGTCGTTAATTTTGTCTGTTAGTGCCTTGTTCTGCAAACAAGTTTGTTGTCAGATAGTGTTATTTCCTGTCACTAACTGTGTTAGTAGTGCCTTGTTCTGTGTACAATTTTGTCAGTAAATTATTGTTTTTAAAAAAGCTCAATCTTCTAATTATGAATAAATATTGAAAATAACAAATTAGATTGCAAAGAAATACATGTACATACATATATCGACAGTTTATGGATTACTGTAAGAAAAAAAGTATTGTTGGTATCATGACATTATTATACATTTCCCTTTTGCCTTTTTTTCTTTTTTGTGTGTGTGTGGGGATGGGAGTGGGGGTTGTATCATTTCACATGCCGTTGGATTTGCTAATCATTCGATGTTCGCAGAAAGTCTTTGGTCATATATTTATATTCCTTAGAATATATTTACTGATTCCCAAAACTGATTCATTATAATATTTTTCCTAAGTCATTTTAAGTTGTTCCAATTCCGGGAATACATACTGTACGCATTGTTAAAATATTACGGGAGATAACTCTTGATGGACTGTTTAATATATTAGAACTGTGTTATCTCCAATTGGTCAATTATAAATCTGAGTTAGTTACACGGAATTAAAGAGGTCCAAGAGGACCTGAATCGCTCTACTTGCAACAGATAGCTAAGGTCTAGGCCTTAAACTTTCAGAGAAAATGTTGTTGTTGTTTTTCAATTTTACTTAAAATGTGTTTATAAACCCTGTGGCGGTGGTAAACATATTGTAAGACACGTGTCTGTCTATGTTTGCAAGGCGTTTGAACTGAAATAACAATATGTGGTCAGTGATAAACATCAATTGAATCAAAGACATAGCCATATCTTACTGATTTAAACTTTACAGTTTCTCATTATTATAGATACAATTGACACTAGTTTTGCACATGACAGTTATAAGCATTATGAACATTTAAAAAGTATAAAATCGAATGAATAAAATTGTAACATACACTGTTAAAATTCAATATATACACTCTGGATCATTATAGTAGTAATTGATGAGTAAATTCGTTTTTAAAATAAATATGTTAGCACACAGGCACCAAAGTGGTGCAGTGTTTGTAATAGTATTAATTATTAATATGACATACATGCATCGATCCAATCTTTACAATGAAATCAATAAGTGTATCCGTCATTAACAGTTTATTTGTAATAACAATATTTTGAATTGTTAGTGGGGGTGGGGGCGGGTTAGTCGGGGTATTTCGAACTGTCAAATACCATCGGCCATGACGTTAATTCCAACTGCAACAGGAGAAATCCGCGTAGCCAGGAATGTCCGCATGTTATATTTTATTATGATATGTGCAATGATTCCGTATATAATGACTCAGACATAAAACTTTAACCAAACTGTTTTCTATTTCTGACTTTACCCCAGCCTTGTCCCTCCTAAAAGTCCTTACCATCCGGCTTCGTCCCAAATATATTTGAATGCTAGGAAGTTTCCACAGTTCACTGAGGAATAGTCACATATACTGATGTGATTACAAATATGGCGACAAAATCTAATAAACATCATATGACATAATTTTATGAGATATCACAAAGCACTTAATCTATACAGGTAAATACGCGTAGTAAAGTTTGTTAGCCCGTATGACGATACGAAAGTCGTCAAATAGGATTTAATGATGCCTATTTTTAGAATGGGGACTTCGTTTCAATTTTACCACTCCAATTTAGATATCGATTTTGTCACCTTTACGTGGATTTGACATACAAAACCATTAGGATTTTATTTATTATAATAATATGCTTTTTATCCATCTTAATAATCATTTTATTTTTTTTTTTTTTAATGGGGTTTAACGCCATTTTCAACACATTTCAGGTTATATATGGCATATCCAGTTTTACTGGTGGAGGAAAACCTCAGACTGAGTCAGACTGAGTAGAACCACCGTCCTTCCGCAAGTAACTGGAAACTTTCTCACATAAAGTTTTTGGAGCGAGCGGGACTCGAACCTACGACCATAGCGGTGAGAGGTAAATGATCTTGAGACGGCGCCTTAGACCACTCGGCCACGGAGGACCCCTATTTTTTATTTTATTTTTAAGACATATTATAGTGTTTTCTTCCTTGATATACTCCCTTTAATATGACGGCACTCAGGTGTTACAGACTGCCAATACTCCTCCGTCAAAGTCGTGCCATCAAATGGACGCGGTGTTGTTACTGTACGTGCTGCCCGTTCATGCTATAGGTCACGAGTACTCACAGAACATCTCAACTTGAGATTCTGAGATATATATATATATATATATATACTGTGACAATATTACATCAGTGGCCTATATAAAATTGTATTATAGGTCGATGGTCACAGCAATTAAGTCACTGCCTAATTGTACTCGAACTAAAACTTCATTTTCGATTAGATTTCTAATTATATTATTCAGGAACAGTTTCGATATCACTGTCAGTTGTGCTTTGTCTGTAAAACATTGTGAAAGCGAAAATTACTCTTAAGTTTTCTAAAGGGCTGCCATAACAGCATACTCACTGAAGTGGAGATAAGTTAAGATATTTTATTTCCTCCAGTGGTATAGGAGAGCATAAACATATACATATTTATATGACAGAACACAATTTTAATGCACTTTGACAATTGTAAATACTGTATGTACATGACAATATATAAAAAAAAAACAATAAATAAAATCATATTAAACTTAATTATAGCCTACAAGTAACGTTAAAATAAATAAGCATTTATTTAACGCCTGATGGGCCCTTCTTCAAATAAAACTTGCAACAAAACTTTCATTTTAATGTTATTATTTTGTGCACTGTTTTAATGATTGTCACCAGCAATGATAACGATCATCAAAACGTGACGTATTGTCCATAACCTGCAAGTAGAAGGCAAATCTGAGATGTTTTATGAATTCGCTCTTGTATCAGTTTGTTTTTTGAAGACCTAGAACTAAGCACAAATAATCTTATATTTTAGGCCCTCCGGTCGAGATACGAATTTAACTGGTACTGGGCGTGTTTCGCAATTGGCTAAACTACGTTTAATAGTAAATGCATCACCAATGATAAGACATCATGTGAGAAAGTTCGCCAATGACTAACAATTTCATTATATAAGGTATTACACCACCATTACAATCAAGGACTTATACAGATATATACGTCTTGGTTACGACTGGATGTCTAAACATTTGCAACACCATTTAGTTACACGTATGCATTTCCGCAGGTCTTTTGTTTCCCTACGCGTCACACGTGGTGACCTGCCTACTTATTTATAGACCACACTGAACCAAAATAGATTTATATTGTTTGCGTTTTACCGTTATGATTTATAGTTTAGAAAGGGCCATTCAATATTGATCACTATATATATATATTAACATTTAACAGTGTATTTCAAGTTATGTTATTGATCACTTCCCGGGTCCAATACGTTAAACAGTGCATTATTGTATGTAATTAAGTAAACCATTATTTATATGTGTTGGACCAGAGACATATAAACATTAAGTCACTGGTTAAACTAATGAATATTATGTGAAATAATAAGTTCAATCTTTCTTTTTTAAAAATACCGGTATATGAAAATGTGTTTGCAAGCGTGACTGGTGTGGTTTTGAACAGAACAGAACAGAACAGAACAGAACAGAACAGAACAGAACAGATATTTTATTTCAGACTTGTACATAAATACATCGTCATAATAACATATTTACAATACATTATATCACGTAAAATATATTGTTAACTAATACATAAATTGTACCGCCATTTTTCATTTACATTTAAAGAAAGTTCTCTTTTTTTTTTATTATCAATATCGAATTAATGCATGAAAAAATTTTAAGTCATAAATTCATAAAAATAAAAAAGAACACTGAATATCGATTATTCGGAGTCCTAGTCAGACATAAAAGTAGGCCATAGCTTAAGGGTATAAGTTTTATAGACAGTTCCTCAGTTGTATTCTTTTGTTATCTATTATTTCTTCCTCGATAAAGCCAGAGTCTTTCAATTTTACAAAAAAAAAACACACTAATTTTTATTTTTCCCTACCAATAGAAAAATATTGTGTTTGTTGAATGCCCCTCTTGTATTTTTTTTTACTCAAACACCGGGAAATGCCGATAGTATTGACGTCAAAGGGATACCTCCTCGGCGTTGGTGACGTCATATTGAGCTAATTATAGTAATCATATGCAGTTGAGAAAGACAACTCGTTAAACCGTGTCAGTTAAAGTAAACATAACTGACTCAAAATGTGACATCTGTTTTGTCAACTGAAAAAAGACTTACATTCGACGTAGTAATTGTCATTTGCTAGCCATACTGCCAGAGAAGGGGAAATACTTATCCGAGATAATGCGCGGTGGTGATTTCGATGAAAACAACATGGCCGACAGTATGGATAACGGTGACTTAGAAATAGATCAGGATTCTGACAGTGGGATGGAGGTAGAGAATGACGATTCACCAAGTGCTGAGGAAATTGAAAGATTATTGAGAGAAGCAGACATTTCTGATATTCCTCAAACACTTATAATTACAAATATTGCTTCCGGGGTGTTTGAAAATGACAATTCAAAGGTGAGGGGTCCCGACATTTGCACTGTCACTAGTTTATATTGTTGTTTGACAGGTAGGCTGGAGGATGTGAACATGTATAATATGGATTTGCTACCTTCAAACTCAGATGTCTTTTATGGATTTCATTTTTGTATTTTCAAATTATTATGATGATGTGTATATATTGTTTCTTTTTGTAGCTACATTGTTGACATGTTTGCACTCGATAACAGGTTGTTTTTTACCTACATGTAGCTGTCTTCTTCCATAATATCAATACTGGACTGGGCTCTTTATACATCATTATGTGATATGCCAGGCTTGGGGTAACATGGTTGGTAACACATCTAAGGGCCATGAGGTGGAATCCCCTGTCTATCTTCCAAGCAGTCTCTGTGATGATTGTCCATAAATTTTGTAATATGCGAGTCTCCTATTTCTGAATATGCCAGAAAAAATTCAGTGACTTGCACAGATTTATAAGGCTCGTTTACCACCAAGCCGATCTCAGGAACTTTGATTAGGTGCGCTGACTGCCATTAACTAAAATTGATAAAAAAAGGTGAAAACCCCATACAAACACATCACTATGTTAGATTGTAGAAATATCCTATCTCTACACACTTGGGACCATTATAGTAACTTATGGGCTGATTGATCAGTTGGTTCAGTGGAATGACAATTTGATGAATGCATCGGAATGCTATGAATTGTGGGACAGACAGGGAATTTCTTGCCTTTGCATTAGGGTACATGTATTTAATATATCTGAACCTCAAGATGTGGTTTACTGGGATAGACTATCATAATATTGTAATGAATTCAGACTAGTAATTTTAATGTTTAATTAAATGAGCTACTTAACGCTGTTTTGAGCAATAAGTTAACATTATTATTTTTTAACAATACGTAAAATCATATTAAACGTAACGTTTACACTTCTTTGAATAACTGGGTCCTGGACTGCTTCCCATTGTTCAATATTTCATGTATCAGTTAACACTGAATCAACTAAATGATATGTTCTCTGTAAACGTTTGTTATTTGAGATCTGTTTGCTTACATCATTTGATGAAAGTGTTTTCCAGACCCGGTCATTTCAGCTCATATTGCTTTCGATGAAAAGGTCATGAGTTTGAATATCCTAGCAGCCATGTCTCCATGATGATGGATATTCGGCATTGCATCTCATTGTCATTTGTCTTTCAAAGCTGATTTAAGTGGATAAATTATCAGTTCAGAGGTTTGTGGATGTGCTTGACAGTTTGAGTACTGATAGGTTAACCATCCAGGATCAAAGGAAAGAGTGGTTAGGTTAAATGATTGATGGCATAAAAATAGAATAGAAGGAAATGTCAATAAACTAGCATGAAAAGGATTAATTTTTTGTTAAATTAATCATTCAAAACTCAAGGAAACTGAGTTTTTTATCCATAAGATTTAATGTGTATGTTAGCTTTAATGTTTTATGATAATACAATTTGGTCTTGAATAACAATTATTGTATTCCTTGGAATGGTCTCTTTTTGTTTCTGATATGAATAAAGTTGAGATGATTTAACAACAAATTTATCCGATCTTTTGCATGAATGTGTGATCTTTCTCATGAATGTGCAATCTCAAATAATTTCAATGTCAGAGTTGCTGTTCCTTCTTTAGATCTAAGTTCTTGTCCTTGGGTGGTCGAGTTCTAGGTTCATTCAAGACCATAATACCTCAGTATGTCAGCTCTGTGACGCTGTTGCAAGTTCATGCAAACATGATTCATACATGACATCAAAATTATCGATTGTTTGTATGTATGTGGTTATTTATTACATAATTGTAGGTGTGTAATAAACCCATGACATAATTTTGATATCAACCTAGTGTAATATCACTTAAGATTTATCGCTCAGTGTTTTCCATGTAACTTGTCCCATCTCTCCAAAGTTAAGTCTCAAGCTTCTTCCCGAATAACCTAGATATATAAATGACGTCGTTTTGTCATGGTAAAAATTCTATGACATTTAATATTTTGAGATTTTATGTCATATGATGACTGAGTGAAAGTAATATGAACATTTTTTTTAATTTCTGTTAGAGGTGATCTGAAAAATAAATTGTAAGTGTACCATTTTCCAGAGTAATGTGATAAGAAGAATATTACATTCAAGCTCATTCATTTATAATTAATTTATTAATCCCCGGCCGGGTCATACCAAAGACTTTAAAAATGGTACTAGAAGCTTCCTCACTTGACGCTCAGCATTTAGAGGAGAGTTCTAGGTCTGGTCGGCCCAGTGTCAGTATAATGTGACTGGGTGGAGTATCATGCTATGTGTCTGCGGCATGATACTCCAGTGTGACAGCGCTTAGAATACTGTCTCAAGTAGACACCGTCAGGATATGACTGAAAAATTGTTAGAGTGACGCTAAACACGATACAACAACAACAACAACAACATAATTTATTAATCTCACTGGCAAAAACATAAATTTGTTTTACTGACGCAGAGCCTTGCATAAATATATTTTTGAAAATTAATCCTGTATACAATGGTGGTCAGCATTCTATGGTAGCTATCGCTCCTGAGATCATCTAGTTAGTTAACTAGCAGAGGTGGGTACCACGGGAAATAATGTATGCGTTATATTGCAGTTCTTTAGTAAGTACTGTGGTATGTACCACAATATATCGTATACTTTCTTAAGGCTCTGTCTCCAAATATCAGATATGCCCCTTTTGTTGTGAACAATATCTCATTTGTCTGCCATTTTGATAATGCTTGACTGGTCTGATAATGCATTACTTTTACAAAAAAGATAACTAAATACTTTAAAATACCAAAATATTACTAAGTAAATGGACACAAAAATACAATATGTTTTCACTTCAGTAATTTCCGTAAACACTTGGTCACGAAAATTCTCTTAAAAATGGTTCTCCATAATAGTACCATGATATGAACCGACTAACTGAAAACCCTGGTATACAGGTTTTAATGTGCAGTCAGTGCACCTATACAGGTTTTAACGTGCAGTCAGTGCACCTAGTCACAAATCCTGGTATACTGTTTTTAATGTGCAGTCAGTGCACCTAGTTACAAACCCTGGTATACTGGTTTTAATGTGCAGTCAGTGCACCTAGTCACAAATCCTGGTATACTGGTTTTAATGTGCAGTCAATGCACCTAGTCACAAACCCTGGTATACTGGTTTTAATGTGCAGTCAATGCACCTAGTAACAAACCCTGGTATACAGGTTTTAATGTGCAGTCAGTGCACCTAGTCACAAACCCTTGTATACAGGTTATAACGTGCAGTCAGTGCACCTAGTCACAAATCCTGGTATACTGGTTTTAATGTGCAGTCAGTGCACGTAGTCACAAACCCTGGTATACAGTTTTTAACGTGCAGTGACAGTGCACCTAGTCACAAACCCTGGTATACAGGTTTTAATGTGCAGTCAGTGCACCTAGTCACAAACCCTGGTATACTTGTTCTAACGTGCAGTCAGTGCACCTAGTCACAAATCCTGGTATACTGGTTCTAACGTGCAGTCAGTGCACCTAGTCACAAACCCTGGTATACAGGTTTTAACGTGCAGTCAGTGCACCTAGTCACAAACCCTGGTATACTGGTTTTAACGTGCAGTCAGTGCACCTAGTCACAAACCCTGGTATACTGGTTTAAATGTGCAGTCAGTGCACCTAGTCACAAACCCTGGTATACAGGTTTTAATGTGCAGTCAGTGCACCTAGTCACAAACCCTGGTATACAGGTTTTAATGTACAGTCAGTGCACCTAGTCACAAACCCTTGTATACAGGTTTTAATGTGCAGTCAGTGCACCTAGTCACAAACCCTGGTATATTAATGTGCAGTCAGTGCACCTAGTCACAAACCCTGGTATACTGGTTTTAATGTGCAGTCATTGCACCTAGCCACAAACCCTGGTATACTGGTTTTAACGTGCAGTCAGTGCACCTAGTAACAAACCCTTGTATACAGGATCTAAAGTGCAGTCAGTGCACCTAGTCACGAACCCTGGTATACTGGTTTTAATGTGCAGTCAGTGCACCTAGTCACAAACCCTGGTATACTGGTTTTAATGTGCAGTCAGTGCACCTAGTCACAAATCCTGGTATACAGGTTTTAATGTGCAGTCAGTGCACCTAGTCACAAATCCTGGTATACAGGTTTTAATGTGCAGTCAGTGCACCTAGTCACAAACCCTGGTATACTGGTTTTAATGTGCAGTCAGTGCACCTAGTCACAAACCCTGGTATACTGGTTTTAACGTGCAGTCAGTGCACCTAGTAACAAACCCTTGTATACAGGATCTAAAGTGCAGTCAGTGCACCTAGTCACGAACCCTGGTATACTGGTTTTAATGTGCAGTCAGTGCACCTAGTCACAAACCCTGGTATACTGGTTTTAATGTGCAGTCAGTGCACCTAGTCACAAACCCTGGTATACTGGTTTTAATGTGCAGTCAGTGCACCTAGTCACAAATCCTGGTATACAGGTTTTAATGTGCAGTCAGTGCACCTAGTCACAAATCCTGGTATACTGGTTTTAATGTGCAGTCAGTGCACCTAGTCACAAACCCTGGTATACTGGTTTTAATGTGCAGTCAGTGCACCTAGTCACAAATCCTGGTATACTGGTTTTAATGTGCAGTCAGTGCACCTAGTCACAAACCCTGGTATACAGGTTTTAATGTGCAGTCAGTGCACCTAGTCACAAATCCTGGTATACTGGTTTTAATGTGCAGTCAGTGCACCTAGTCACAAACCCTGGTATACTGGTTTTAATGTGCAGTCAGTGCACCTAGTCACAAATCCTGGTATACTGGTTTTAATGTGCAGTCAGTGCACCTAGTCACAAACCCTGGTATACAGGTTTTAATGTGCAGTCAGTGCACCTAGTCACAAATCCTGGTATACTGGTTTTTATGTGCAGTGACAGTGCACCTAGTCACAAACCCTGGTATACAGGATTTAATGTGCAGTCAGTGCACCTAGTCACAAACCCTGGTATACTGGTTTTAATGTGCAGTCAGTGCACCTAGTCACAAACCCTTGTATACAGGTTCTAACGTGCAGTCATTGCACCTAGTCACAAACCCTGGTATACCAGTTTTAACGTGCAGTCAGTGCACCTAGTCACAAACCCTAGTATACCAGTTTTAACGTGCAGTCAGTGCACCTAGTCACAAACCGTAGTATACCAGTTTTAACGTGCAGTCAGTGCACCTAGTCACAAACCCTGGTATACTGGTTTTAACGTGCAGTCAGTGCACCTAGTCACAAACCCTGGTATACCAGTTTTAACGTGCAGTCAGTGCACCTAGTCACAAACCGTAGTATACCAGTTTTAACGTGCAGTCAGTGCACCTAGTCACAAACCCTGGTATACCAGTTTTAACGTGCAGTCAGTGCACCTAGTCACAAACCCTGGTATACAGGTTTTAATGTGCAGTCAGTGCACCTAGTCACAAATCCTGGTATACAGGTTTTAATGTGCAGTCAGTGCACCTAGTCACAAACCCTGGTATACCAGTTTAAACGTGCAGTCAGTGCACCTAGTCACAAACCCTGGTATACCAGTTTAACCTTGCAGTCAGTTCACCTAGCAACATTTAATCCATACAAGACAATGTCTAGTCCTGCCCACAGTTAGAAGTAGGGGATTCATGGCTGTAGAACAAAGACTGTGATCGGGCGGGCTTTCAGTGTTTATGACCCCTGCATTAACAGTCATATATACACATAACCAGATCATAGATCATACAAAAAATTATGTTATTGAACTACAGCAGCAATAACAAATACCTGTACCACAATTAAGACGATTTAAATAAGTAATGTTTCATTATTGTCACAGGGTCCTCAGTAGCCGAGTGGTCTAAGGCACCATCTCAAGATCACTTACCTCTCACTGCTGAGGTCGTAGGTTCGGGTCCAATACGTTCGCTCCAAAAAGTTTATGTGAGAAAGCTTCCAGTTACTTGCGGAAGAACTGTGGTTTCTTCTCAGTCTGAGGTATTCCTCTACCAATAAAACTGGATATGCCATATATAGCCTGAAATGTGTTGAAAATGGTGTTAAACACATTCATTATTGTCACCCAGCTCAGTCCAAAATCTTTATGTGAGGAAGTTCAGGATTGACTGCGGTTTTCCCCACATTCATTCTAAGGTTCTACCCTTAATGATAGCAGGGTATGGTCAGATCAGTCTGTAATGCATCTGACTCTTAATCTAGGGGTCATGAGTTTGAATCCCAGCCTGGCCACAGTCTCCGTGATGATTTATATACAACATTGTGTCAATTGTCTGTCAGTGCTGATTCAAGTGGTGTAGTTATCAGTAATTTACGGAGATGGGTGTACTTAGGTACTAGTTACCTTCCAGGAAAGACTGGTTAGGTTAGCTAAGCATCTGTATCTACTTAAATGCATAAAAATACTAGATATTCCAAACTTCCCTCAATAAAACTGGATACTTTTAGTTTTAAAACTAACCAAGTAATCCTGTAATTTGTTGAAAATGGCGATACTCCCCATTGCCTTTTTCTACCAATCAAACGAGTCCACACTGTAAACATTTATGTAGTAGATGTTGGCAGACAATTCAGGCTCTGATAAGGTGAACGTTAGGATTATTGGTTATCTCCCTTCCCTTATAAGTTACAATATTGAACCTGATAACGAGTGTGAACATGTGAGCAGAACAATGATGATAGTCGTGATATGTCAGTCAGTGCTGTACACAGCAGCTATAACTATGCTGCAGTTAAAGGCGCGTTTGTGTGTTCTCATGCAGTCACGCAGCACATGGTGTAAAAGTTCCAATGGTTATGCCGCCCATCGAATGGTTGTTGCTATTTAATGATGGATCTTAGACAGAAGGCGCTCTTAGCTTTACAAATGGGGTGAAACAAACTGTAATTTTTTAACATTGGAGAAAAAAGGAGGTTTTTTTTGTAACTTTTCAAACTTGGAATGCTTGACATTTTTGCTATTCTATGAACCGGTAGACACTGATATTCAGGGTCTGCTGTAAGTAAAAATCATTTGTTTTTCCCTCCAAAACCACCGCAAGAAGTTCAAAATTAGTGTGTGTGTGTATTTCCATTTACATATATACAGTCTGAGAAAATTAGATGTAGTCTGTGACTTAGTTTATGACATTTTTAACCTGACTACAAAGTTTTCCAAATGTATAGCCCAATTATTTATATGGCTTTATAAAATTGAACAATCTGAACATGATATTGGGAGAAATAAGTCTGCTGAAAATGAATACAATGATAAAAATTTAGAAAATGAAACTTAATGTAGACTTTAAGTTGTCTGTTATTGTATAAGAATTGTAATTTTGGAACGTCTCTAGTTCATAGTCCTGGTTTTTGGTACAGACTGTATATTTAGCTTCGGTACCTTCCATAAGTTCTGTATATATTTATTTAACATTGATTGTGAAACTAATTTTTTGGACAAGTCACATTTGGTGTCTTGCTTGGTAGGACCAGTACTAACAATTTTAGCCAACACAGTGTCTTGCTCAAGGAAAAAACACTTGGATGTTGTCAGGAAGGGAACCAATGACTCTTGGCCTCCAAGTCGTAGGTCACATGATGCTTTACCATCAGAACATATGCTGTCAAAATCAGGAAATACATGTGATGAACAAGCTGAGAAAAGAGGTGTGGTCTGACACGCCATACAATGTATCGCCATCTGGTGACGTCCATCACATGTTGATCATGTGACTTGTTATGTTTCAGGAGGAATTCGAAAGAATTTTCCAAGTCTATGATGAGAATGCAACATTTCAATATTTCAAAAGTTTTCGGCGAGCAAGAGTCAACTTTTCATCGCCATTATTTTCTGCTAATGCTAGAATAGACTTACACGAAGCCAGTGTATGTGGTCAAAGAATTAAGTGTTTCTTCTACCAGGTAATTCAGTGTTATGCAAGTGGTATGACGTGAGTTTGAACATGCATGTATTTAGTTCTGCTTACTGTTAAAAATATCCATAAAGTGTCAACGGGATTAGCACGGTCAAAGGAAGTTTATCAGGGTGTTTTAAAAGAATTGAATTAATTTGGCAAAAATCTTTTTTTTTTATCAAAATATCATGCCTAAATGATGGTGTGCTCACAAATACCGTATCGCCACAAATGTATCTATTTTAACATACCAAAATAATATATTAAAAAATGTTTTCCTAATTTGGCCTTAAGATAAGGCAAATAGCACAAAAGATAAATGAGGAAAAAAATGTGTGATTTTCATGGACATCTCTAAACTTACTAAACTTTTTTTTAAATATGGGGAATCTTTAAAGGTTTCTTTATGGCAATACAGTGGATCAGTGAGTAATATAATAAAAGTATGATATATTGAGAAAAACATTTTTTTTTGGCAAATTTATATATTTTGACAAATTCTGATACACTTCCTTATAAAAGAAACTAGGATTTATTGTAACAAGCCAAAATAATTTATTGAAAATCAAGAGTTCCTAATTTGGCCAATATGTACCACGTTCAGACTAAAATAGATTTTCTGCTTAAATTACTTTGCACTTGTTCATATATATATTGCTGTTGTTGCCGCAGGTAGGGTAAATACAAGGTTTTCAAGTAGATCAACGACAATGTTTAATTGTTTTTTGTGACTTTTTGTTTTGATGATGGCCTTTATTTTATTAATGAATTGTTAAAATTTTATCAACTTTTGTAGACATTTTTTTTGGATAGAATGTATTAATAGATATGTACTGATATTGCTAAGGTGTGCTTGGTGGTTTGCCTCCATTGTAAAAAAAAAAAGGTGGACATTTAGAAATTTTGTTCAGCATGTATCCAAATACAGTGTATGCATTTACTTACTGAGATTGCATTGACAAGCAGTAATTTTACAATACAGAATAACAGTATTTTGGGTTTGACCTTTTGGGTTTTACTTTTTTGGTTAAACCTTTTGGGTTTGACCTTTTTGTTATTGATGGACTGCCTAAAATCATCATCCGCTAAAGACATTTTTCCCCCTATAAATGAATATGTATAAATTGTGTTTGATTACGTTTTGTTGTTCCATGTAATTACATATTATGTGATCGTATGTGGGTGTATATAGTCCATTTATAAACAGCGGGTGGGGGGGGGGGGTTAATTTTTTCCAAAAATCGCTTATATTAGAGTTGGGAGTGTTTCAGTTGTCATCTGTCTGATTTTGTCTATAAATTGTCACGCGATGACGTTTGGGGTGTGACTAAGCTCCGGATTTAACATCGTTATAATGTGTCAGTAAAGAGCAGTCATGTTTAGCTGTGAATGTGCAATCTACGCTAATACCAGATGAGGTTGCAATTTGCTTCTGCTGTTATACGATCATAAAAAACAACAAAGATCAATGAAAACGTAAAAACTGAACACAGAGGCTGTTAATTGAATTGAATAAAAGATGGTTTTGTTTTTATAAACAGTTGTCTTTTTATTCCATGCCTACATGATGCAAATATAATGTACATGAAATCAATTAAATAGGTAGTCCATAGTGTTGTAATTTACTTATGCACGCTCTTAATTTCATTTTTAATTTTGGAAAGGGTCATAACTCTGACAATTGATTGGAAATCATCCTACCTGGTATTTCAACATTTATTGTCTATTAAGTGTAAAGCATGTTTTAATTTCATTAGTTTTTAATTGATTTAAGATAGAAAAACAATCGAAAGAAATATAAAACTGTTAATTGTTAAGAAGATTTTTTTCTAATTTTCTAAAAACAAGCATGAGTGAAACAGCAAGTCTCCAGAATACTTGTTTCTTAAGCAGTTTGAGATAGTATTACTTGAAGATACAGTCAAACCGCTGCTTGTTCAGTGTTTTTTAATCCCAAATATTTTGCGAAATTCGGCCCTATTCCCTCCTCAAAATAGTGTGTTTTTTCCCGTTAATGTCAGAAAAATTTCCCTTCATATAGATGCCTTTGGACACCTCTAATATAGATGCCTTTGGACACTTCTAATATAAACATCTGGACACCTCTAAATAAATATAGAAGGGGTTTGAATTATTATGTTTATATGAACTGACAGAGTGGAAAACAGTGCAGGAAGTGCACTGTTTTCAAAGGCCTTCTGTTATTGGTGCGGGAAAACGCATATCTACGGAGTAAAGGGTTAAGACCGGTTTGACTGTAAATATCTCTGCATGCAGATACATACATTTATGAAGATAGACATTATGCATTAACAAGAAATAAGAGAAATTAATTTTTTATCATGGGTCACTTTAAAAAACTGATTGTTTTTTTAATCCCATGTAAAAAAGTTGCTGGTGTATGGTGTTTAACATCACTTTCAACAATTGTTCAATTATATTCAGACCGTGTTTACTTGAGACAGTATTCTAAACAGTGCCACACAGGAGTATCATGCTGCAGACACATGGTATGATGCCCCACCAGTCACATTATACTGACACCAGGTCGACCAGAGAAAGCTTCTCAGTGCCACTTTTTGGTTTGACGACAGTCTTCTGCGTACGAGACAAATACTCTACCACTAGACCACCATTGCTGTGCTCTATAAAAAAAGAGCGTTTGAGTATTTTGTTGTTCGGTGGAATTTTGTAAACCTGAAATTTGATGCATGAACATAGAAAAAAATATCTTTGCAAATTGTTGACACTTATGATATTCCATATTTTCAGCCTATCTGTATCAACAAAGAAAATGAGGATCCCCACTTAAAACTTCCTGCCCCTCACAAACAGTTTCTCATATCACCCCCAGCATCACCCCCTGTTGGCTGGGAACAAAATTACGAAGAACGTCCTGTTATCAACTTTGACCTTCTATCAGCAATCACACAGTTAGCCCCAGGTAAGCATCTTCTTGTTTTTATTATTTTCATATTTAAAAGAGAAAAAAAAAGAGGCAACATTTCAACAAGGTATTGCTTTATTAAATCTGCAAATGGAATAATAAAATTTGTATTGTCTATCTGTCTATAACTGGAATTTTATTCCCTTTATCGTATATAAGCATACCATTGTGTATAAGCTATGGTAACGTGTTGGACTATTGTATATAAGCTATGGTTATATGTTGGACCATTGTATATAAGCTATGGTTATGTGTTGGACCATTGTATATAAGTTATGGTTACATGTTGGACCGTTGTATATAAGCTATGGTTACGTGTTGGACCAATGTATATAAGTTATGGTTACATGTTGGACCATTGTATATAAGTTATGGTTACATGTTGAACCATTGTTATAAGTTATGGTTACGTGTTGAACCGTTGTATATAAGTTATGGTTACATGTTGGACCATTGTTATAAGTTATGGTTATGTGTTGGACCATCGTATATAAGCTATGGTTACGTGTTGGACCATTGTATATAAGCTATGGTCACATGTTGGACCGTTGTATATAAGCTATGGTTACGTGTTGGACTGTTGTATATAAGCTATGGTAACGTGTTGGACTGTTGTATATAAGCTATGGTTACGTGTTGGACTGTTGTATATAAGCTATGGTTACATGTTGGACCATTGTATATAAGCTATGGTTATGTGTTGGACTGTTGTATATAAGCTATGGTTACATGTTGGACTGTTGTATATAAGCTATGGTTACATGTTGGACCATTGTATATAAGCCATGTTAACGTGTTGGACCATTGTATATAAGCTATGGTTATGTGTTGGACCATTGTATTATAAGCAATGGTTGAAATAAATTCTATTCAGTTGGATGATTCTATTGTCTTGTGTCCTTGGTTTGCATTGTAGGCGGGCTCGCCATAGTCTCTGTAGATTTATGTCTAGTTGTTCACTAATAATTATCCCCGTAGACATGGTATTTCCCAGTAGATACATCTTTTTGAGGCATTTATTTTTTGCTGACTTTCCATTTTGAACACCGAGTTGAGAAACATATCTTTTAGCCAGGTCAAATTCAGTCAATAATCCATAAACAATAGAATTGACACAAAGTGCCTCCTTGTCAGTTTGCATGTATGACTGGCAGAACGTTAAGTAACAAATCGTGTCAGGTGCCCATTGGCTTGCCAAGGACATGTACAAACTTCTTAAGTCTTTGTTTTCCAGTAAATGAATTCATTGCTAGATTTTCCAAAATATTTTTCTGACTGAACAGTTTTTTTGGCAATGAAATTATTTTTATGCTTCCTGACAACTTCTGGGGAAGTGTATTATAGTCTCTGCTTCACCCATGCATGTGTTACCAAAATCCTTGTCTGCACGTTTTTAGACATGACACCCAAATTTGAAGACCTTGCATTAAAATGCTCCCCTAAAATGAAAAACCTGGAGAAAATGCTGTTGACTTCCTACACATACCATAGCATGGTGAAGAACTCTTTCGATTTTTGGATAAGTAGGTCAAATGGTAATGGCCACTGTGACCACCAGATTATCAGAACAACTCCTGTGGAAGTTTCCTGGGTAGAAGCATTATTGAATGGTGTCTTTAAAGAGTCATTGTGTTGGGCTGGAGATGGAACCAGCAACCTCTAGCATGAGTGGCCATTACAATGTATTCACTGCATCAGTGCTTCGTCACTTTAAAAGCATATATACTGACAAATCCTTGTCTTCCTAGCAAATCCTTGACATCCTGACAAATTCTTGTTTTCTTGACAAATCATTGTCTTTCTGACAAATACTTGTCTTCCTGACAATTCATTGTCTCCCATACCTGCCTTTCACTAATTACTACTTGCAAACAGACATGATATATATCATGTTCTGGTAGGTGGCACTTTTGTCATGTAAAGAGAGAAACAATTTATGACTAGTAATCAATTAGTTTTAATAATAAATACCTTACTGTAGACAGTAGTTAAATTATCAATATTTAAAAAACTTGTAACCTGTCTTCTTCAGACTCCTTTAAATAATTCATAGTAATACAATATTGTGCAGACGTTCGTTCCGGCATAATCACGTTAAGTAGAACAATACACAACTTGAGGGCATCATTTGATATAAGGAATGACTGCCTCGCGGATTATTCGATTGATTCCAATTGATCGACTCATTCATTTTATTTCATTATTCATTTGTCATTCAATCCAGGAAGTCGTCTGTGGCAGTATAGTCTAATGCGCTGTATTGGAATCTTGTTCCTCAGACTGCTGAGGTACTGGGTTCGAGCTCAGCCCTATAATTATGTGAGATAGTTTGCCAGTTACTTTATGGATGAATAGTGGTCAGATATTTTCCTCATCAATACAACTTGGTTCTATTTATATCCTGTAATATGTTGAATCAATTTCTTCAATTCATTTGCTCATGCCAGTCCAATCAATTTAATTTAATCAATTTATTCATTTCATCAATCATCTTATACAATCAATTCGTATAATTCAATACATTCAAGTCCTTGATCATTTAATTTGTTAACAGACATAAAAACATATCCAGTCATTCTTTCACTTACTCGTTCATTAATATTCATTAATTGAATTTGATTCCATTTTGGATTTTTTAAATTAATATCAATCTTGCTCTAGCATTCTCTCTTGGGTAGTTTTTTTCCAGGGAAAGTCGCCAGACTCTCTTAAAAGTTTCTGACCAGTACTCTGACATGTCTCGATGTTGGGATTGTTTATGTTATTTTTATGGTCTCTTTCACTGTTTGTCTCTTGAAAAAGTGATTATAGGTCTGGAGATAGGATATTTTTGTATGACAGAGAGTTTAATGTACATAAACATGACATGATGTGTACCGACACCTCAACATTTCTATCTGTAGCTATACCTCTTCAAACAAACGTCCACATTAATCACAAAATCATTTACTGTCAAGGCAGTGTTGCCGGGTATTAATAATAACGACAGGTCCCGTTAGTTCTGATTGTTTCGAGTAAGTTATAAGTAAAAACTTGCTCAACAATGTAAAACCATTTCAAATAAATTTTGAACTTTACTATCCATGAAATAATTCACCATAGACAAGTCCATGATTGTTGATGATGAGGTGCACAGGTATTGCAAAGAGAGGGAAGTGGGGGGTCTGAGATAGAAATTGTAACAACTTTGGTATGATGACACCCTTGTGTCCCCATCCCTAGATCTGCCAATGTTCATCATATAAACTCAACTATGGAAGCTTGCTACGTAATCAATATAAAAAGTTAATTAGGTTTGCTGCAAATGCTGCTGTATCTTAGGTATATTTTAAGTACAATAATTATAAGTAAGATCCAAATGAATTCTCTGTAGAAATCTTGATGTACAGGCGAGGAAGGTCTGTCCAACATGTGGAACAGTATGAAGGTTTAATCTGAAATGAAACAAAACAATGTTATTAAATATATATGATTTCATATCTTCTTTATTTGTGTTATACTTCTGTAGTGGAAAATGATATGATTGACTTCATATGCGGATTGTCAATCAAACAAGTTGATGATCCAAGCTAACAATGTCTAAGTAAAAGTAAACACTACATTGTATAGACAAACAATGCCACATGGTCAGTGGATGGAGCAATAGTCGTTCTCATGTAAGGTCAGTTATGTGTCCGAGAATTCAAACTCACAATTCTGAGCAGGAGTGTAAATTCCCCCCCCCACCCCACACTAATTGTCTTGTTTTTAAACGATTTAGTAACTCGTCCTGTAGAACTGGTGACCAATTAAACGTCACCACCGATGGTGAATTGTAACTCAAACATACAAAAATGTTATAATTTTCAATGTAATATATTTTAATATGTTAACTTTGTTAATGACATTTTGATTGTTAAGTTAGTTAAAAAGCACCATCTGTTAAAACCTTTCATCGGAAAAAAAACATCGTGACTGGTTTACAATTATTTATCAATGTTTAGCAGAAATGTTTATGTTCAGTAGGGTTGTCTTATTTGCTTTTCACCTGTTGGCCAGTGTCTAGCGACTCAGCTTTTGTTTAGTGATGTCACGATAACTTTAATTTTACAATGTTCTTTTGAATTTTTTATTTATTATGAAGCAGAAATGTATTTATTCTGTCAGAGTAGCATCGACAAAATCTTGCTCGCCAATGGGAGAAAACTGAAAACAACAAAACATAACTTTAAACTATACTTTCAAATAGCCAAAACTGACCGCGTTAAGTTTGCTGTGTAGCGTGTCTGACTATCAACCAGGGATCGTAAGTTCAAATCCCCCTCTGGCCACAGTCTCAGTGATGATTGATATATGACATCTCCACTGATTCAATTGGGAAAGTTATCAATTATTTGCATAAATGGATGTGCTCAAGTTCTGGTTAACCGTGTAGGACCCATGGAAAGACTGGTTGGGTTAATTGATCATCTGTTAGCCCTAGATGGCATAAAAATGACTAGATATTCAATCAATCAATAAAATAAACACAATATAAAATCTCAAATGTGAAAAGTGATCAACACTGTAAAGATTATAATGCAATAAAAGTATACATTAATGTAGCTGAGTCATGATCCAAGTTGCTGTATCAAGATCACTTTAACCTCTCATCACTATTTGGTTGTAGGTTTGAGTCCCACTTGCTCCAAAAACAGTATGTGAGAAAGTTTGCGTTAGTACTTGTGGAAAGATATCCATGGTTCTACTCAGATTGACATTCTGAGGTCTTCCTCCATCAATAAAACAGGATATGCAATATTTAACTCGAAATGTGTTGAAAATGGCTCAACCCCATTAAAAAAAAAAGGGTTTGTTTTGCCAAATTTTTTAAGCTCTTGATGCTGAATGATTCAAGAGTGCGCAACTGTTTAATTTTTTTTGATAGCAACAATTTATTTTATTATTAGTCCAAAAATAGAGATTTTATAGTTAAAAAATAAAAAACAAAAACAATTAGGGTTTGTGGGTCTTTTAAAATGAAAAACAATTAAGTTTCAGAGCTCCACATAGTGTTATTGCAAAAAAAAATGCAGACAGTGCACACATGTGGATTTATATCACTGCGCGGATTTGTACATTTGAAGTTGTGAAAAAAGTCAGAAAATTCATTTAGTGTCGCTTACTTGTTTAACAGTCTCTTGTAAGCATTATCATAAATTAAAGTATTCTTTCTAAAATTTGCAAAAAATACTGTGCAAATGAAACGTTTAGAGATGTCACAATTTGTTATTACGAAATTCTGAAGACTTACAAGGTTAGTGAAACACTGTCCCCTGATCTATCACCATTCAAATAATCTGCTGTAAAACATTTTACCTTTAATTTGGAGAGAAAATTCATCACAGCTGATTCAATGACTGCTTAGATATATTGGTGGATTCTCCGATAACCCTTATTTTTATAGATATTAAAAAAGGGTACTTATTTCAGTGAAAATTATGTAAAGTGGACACACTCTCACTGTTAATCTGGATGAGCCTATGCTGAACTGTTCCAATTAAGAAACGAGCCAAATTAGTTTGTGTTAATTTATTTTTATTTAAATAATTTATTTTGGTCGATTGTATACAAAGTGAGCTCAAAAGTTTGATGATTATCGCTCTTGAGACTTACTCAGTTTCTCGGGTAGAACCAGTACAGAGTGTGTTGGTCTATTTTGAGAGCCTTATATATATTGGGTCTAGTCATGGAATAAGCCAACAACCTCAGGCAAACATTCTATCCACTGAATCACCACCACGCTCAAATTAGGAAAGTACATTAGGAGAGCATTTCTATCTTGTTACCCTCGTTACTGCGACATTGTACTTAATCTAATTGGGTTATATAAGTACCTTTAAATTACATATCCTAATTATCTCGGTAATTCAGTCATAATACATATTACATTGCATGCAAGAAAGTACTTAAAATAGATAATGGCACAGAGCGACCAAGCAAGAGAGAGAGAGAGAAAGGCGCCGAGAAGATATTATATGACTGTCCTAGTTAATTATACAGGGTGATTATACAGGTTTTAGCTAACTATTGATTTCAGAATTGAATGGCAAATTTATGACAAAATACTGGCTTAAATAATCACTACTCATTTACATAAGATTCTAGGATAAAGGGCTTCGAGGATTTTCTTTTTCTGCAAGTTTGTAAATGCATTTTGTGTATTGTATGGAGTTGATAAATACGGCTCTCGGAGTACAGTAAAGAACTATATTATCAACGGATAATAAGAGTATTACATATATGCATAGCTCAGATTACCACATTTTCTTGCTATTATAACTTACTGCAACACTACGATCTGATGATTAAACTGACACAAGCTGTCAATCAAACAAGTCAGTATATAATCAGCGACGCCATCGTTTTCCTTAGACAAACAAACGACGTCTAAGTAAACTCTACAATATATCAACTTAGACAAAAAACGCCACATGGCCAGTGGGGGAACGATCGTTGTAAATCTCGCATCAGGTCAATTGTTTTTTTACATGTCACATTACATTTGAGTATGAGAAAGTCGTGAACCAAAGTTCATTGTCTCTCTTTACTTAATTTAGCAATAGACAGCCCGAATTAATTTATTTTTGTAATGAAAGCCAAACTGGTGTGATGGAGTGAATGAAATTCGCAGGTTTAATTACCACTTCTTTCAAGTCATTATAGGTATATATATATTGGTGGAGGAACACCTCAGTATGATTTGAAGGTGTTCTTTATTCTATATAGTAAATAAAAAATGTTTGTTGGCTTGTCATTGTCATTCAATAAAAGACCCAGTGATGAAAGAATTGAAACTTACATTTTATTGTTTGTCAACCTCTGCACTACCAAAATATGATGAGAAAAGAAGGGGTCATATGACATATAAGAGATTTTTTTCTGTTCACTGTGTACATTGTTGATAAAGTGAAATTAGACTTCCGAAATTATGTATTCATACCCAAATTTCCAAGTATAAAATAAAAATGCATTAAAATGATGGAAAATGCATGTTAAAGAAGAAACAAGGCTTATTCATAACCGCCGTTATTTGACTACCCCATGGAAGCATTTCCTGTTTGCAAATGCTGCTACTTATTATGCTAAAATTAAAAATTATTGTTCTTAGGTTGTCGGTCCGAGTCCAGCTTGGGTTAAAAACTTCATGTTAGATAGTTTGCCTGTAATACTTGTGGACAGATGGCCACAGTTATTGCTACTCAGATTTTTTCTGAAATTTTCCTCCATTCAGTTATACAACTGGATGTCACAATGTGGTTCGCTTGGTCCAGTGGTAGAGCATCAGCCCAATGATCAGAGGGTCATGGGTTCAATCCTCTGCCATGGCTATGTGTGGTGGTGTCCTTGAGCAAGACACTTTTTCCACATATGCTTTGTACTGGTTTTACCCAGGAAGACTTTGATCATGATTTATATGTTGTAATAACTTAATTCACATTTGAAGTGAAAAAATAATATTTACATTAAAAAATTTTCCTAAGAGAAGAACCAGTAGATAATATATAATTATATAACATAAGTTAATGAGTGATTTGTTGAACTAATGTAAAAAAATAAGTGAAATGTATTGATAATGGCATTATATTAACTCAATTAAAAAAACATCAAAACTTTGTAACAGTTGTCTAAACATTAATAGATTGTGCATGATTTCATTAAATTAATGTTATGCGACAGCATATTTGAAATTTTTGTGATATGGAAGTTACTATAAGTCACAAATCCTATACAGTCATACTTGTCTTAAGCAGCCATTCATGGGAAAGAGCAAAAGTGGCCTTTTAAGACAGGTTGTTGCTTAAAAGAGGTAAATTTGCTCTGAAAGCATAAACATGGGAAATAGCAAATGTGGCTGCTTTAAAAGACAAGTTGCTGCTTAATAGAGGTGTCCGCTTACACAAGTTTGATTCTAATACAAAATTATGTTGCTTATCTTGGTGTCTCCATCTTATTTATCAGTAATATTTCCGCAGAAAAACAAATGTGTTTGCACGGACATAATCCTAAGTGGAGATATCCCTGGAGACATGTGATTGGCAATGTAGATGATAGGTTTAGAGTGGTTTTGTGCGGCAAAGTTTGAATCAGAGATATGCATAAAGACAGTAGGGACGTGTGTTTCCTCGCCCGTTTCCTCATAATTCACATTAATTGCCATCGCCGAAATTTATTTGGATTGATGGGTATTGATTAGGATTGACCGCTATAGCGTCGGAAACAAATGAGTGAATGAAGAATTGATCCGTTGTCTTCATAAGGGATTAGAAAAAGTAGAAAGCAATTAAAGAGTTTTTTTGAGTTGGTAACAAAATCCCTTAACTCGTCTTGTCTCATGGAACAATTAATTTTCCACTGGCCATTTTTTTCCGGGTGTGTATTATAAGACTATTTTTTTTTTCATCTAATCCTGAACAATTTGTTAAATAAGTTTATGACCAATCCTTATGAAACATCTTTCTAAATATATTTTCCTTAAAACTAATTACTTTAGCCTCACATACTGCCTTTAAGTAAACAATTATCAAAATGTCAATATTTTCCCATGAAGCAAAAAACACATATTGACGGAGTCTCTGGGTTTGATACTTACTTGAAATGAGACTGTGGCCAGGCAGGGACTCTTAACTCATGACCCTTGTATGGTTAGTTAGACTTGCTACCGACTGAGTCAACTTGGTCAGGCTCATTTTGTTTTGCAATAGATGTAAAACAACTAAGTATAAACTAAATCATGCATGACTGCAATGGTAAAATAAATCCTATATCAATAGACCTGATGCGAGCTGTCAATCAAACTAGCCGATAATCCAATCAGCGATCGATACTGGTTGCAACATCGCCATTTTTGAAAGACAAACTAGGGTCTCTAAGTAAACACTATATTGTCATTTGTATTACATAGAATTTACTTGGACAAACAATGCCACATGGCTAGAGGGTGTAACGATAGCCACTCTCACGTCAGATCAATTCCAGTCTTGAACTGACAGCATAATAAGATGGCTGTTGAGCAATGTACAACATGGAAGTAGGAAGGAATCCACTTGTTTCAATTAAAGAGTTGGCACCAAGGCAATTTTAGTCGGCAAACACTGTCAGAAATTCTCACCTCTTTACAAATTAGGATATAATGAAAAGAGACGGAAGGTAGGGGACAAGAAAAAGGAAGCTTATGAAAAATAAAAGAGTATTGGAGATAGTAATAGGAATTTGTTGATATCTTCACAATCGATTATCGATTACATTCGGGTTGATTCAGCCGTTTGATAATCTGATAATCGGCCAATATGGGTTTTACTTATAAGGACTTTTTGACTAAATGCATTTAGAACAAAGCATGCATCTATTACCAAGAATCTGCACAGCATCCCAATTAGTGGTGTTCCGACTGTCTTAGACTACAGATAATTGGTAGGTTTGAGTTGAAGTTGTCAATAATCGATTGTGTATGTTAGCAATCGACTGTCGCCGCACAGTGACTTTTGCGGTTATTTTCATACTGTCAGGTAATTTGTGTTTGATTACCGGGTTACATTGGGAGAAAATCTAAATGATTATTATTATTTTATATACATCTGTATCTGTATCTCTGTCTATGTTTCCATCTTTGTCATGTCCTCTCAATACTTGTATTGTTTACATAATTGAAGCAAATGAATTCATTACTTGAATCGCACATGATTTGCTTTCATAGATTTGTTGACTGCAGCTGCTGCGCGTGGTCTAGTGGTAGAGCATTTTGCGTTGCATGTTGAAGGTCGTGGGTTTGATGCTTGGCAGGATTATAACAAATACTTGAAAAATGGTACTTAAGAAGTGTGCTCGCCTGGCACTCAGTATTGAGAGGAAAGTTCTGGTCTGGTCTGCCTGGTGTCAGTGTAATCTGACTGGGTCGGTTATCATACGGTGTGTCTGTGGTATGATTCTCCACTGTGGCAGCACTCGGAAAACTGTCTCACAAGTAGAGAAAGTGTTGCAGTAAAACTGAACAATTGTTGAAAGCAGCCTAAACACCATGCAACAACATAAATATTGTACATGTGTGTAGCTTCTAGTTGGTTTGTCACTCTGTCTATTTGTTTCTGTCTGTGTGAGTTGAAAATCTTTAATGTGTTCATGTGTCAGTGACTGGTCATGCATAAGAGTGTTTCTCTGCAGTGCCAGGGTTATGATGTCAGAAGTAACACAAACCAAACATGAAATCATTACAAGGTAGAATCTAGTTTGTCCCATTTCAACTGCAACAGTTTCCGAGTACAAAAAGGGCATGCCATTTGCTATTCCATTTAACGACTTAAACATAAGTTATTACATGGTTACTGTATTAGACACTGGAGTACAAAGAGGGCATGTCGTTTGCTGTTCCATTTATTATTATTTTAATAACGTAAACATATGGTTACTATTATTTATATGCCGGTAAAGGATGCTAAATGTTTGGTAAATCAGACATGTTGGTGAACACTGGGTGCATTGATAATATGAATATAAGGAATGAAATTTATATATTTTACTTTTATATACACACTTACATACAACAATTTACATGAATCGGTTCATATCTCATGAATGTTCAACACATAAAGGTTCATATTTAATGAATGCTCAACACATAAAGGTTCATATTTAATGAATGCTCAACACATAAAGGTTCATGTTTTATGAATGTTCAACACATAAAGGTTCTTATTTAATGAATGCTCAACACATAAAAGGTTCATATTTAATGAATGCTCAACACATAAAGGTTCATATTTTATGAATGCTCAACACATAAAGGTTCTTATTTAATGAATGCTCAACACATAAAAGGTTCATATTTAATGAATGCTCAACACATAAAAGGTTCATATGTCATGAATGTTCAACACATAAAAGGTTCATATCTCATGATTGTTAAACACTTAAAAGGTTCATATTTCATGAATGTTCAACACATAAAGGTTCATATTTCATGAATGCTCAACACATAAAAGAACCATATCTCATGATTGTTCAACACATAAAAGGTTCATATCTCATGATTGTTTAACACATAAAAGGTTCATATCTCATGATTGTTCAACACATAAAAGGTTCATATCTCATGAATGTTCAACACATAAAAGGTTCATATCTCATGATTGTTCAACACATAAAAGGTTCATATCTCATGATTGTTCAACACATAAAAGGTTCATATCTCATGATTGTTCAACACATAAAAGAACCATATCTCATGATTGTTCAACACATAAAAGGTTCATATCTCATGATTGTTTAACACATATAAGGTTCATATCTCATGATTGCTCAACACATAAAAGAACCATATCTCATGATTGTTCAACACATAAAAGGTTCATATCTCATGATTGTTTAACACATAAAAGGTTCATTTCTCATGATTGCTCAACACTTAAAAGGTTCATATCTCATAATTGTTAAAAACATAAAAGGTTCATATATCATGAATGTTCAACACATAAAATTCCTTCAGAAAGAATCCACATGCTTGTTGATTACTATCTATATCAGTTCCATTTGTTTGTACCAGTCTTTCTATTGATAGGATTGTTTGGAACAACTTAGATCATTTGTAAAATCAACTCCCTAAAACTTTCGACACAGTTTGCTGGTGTTATTCAAGCAGAAGTATAATTCTGTAGGTGATAATGCAAGAAATTGATATGTTGTTTGATCATAATATTATTCGACCTTAGTATAGTATTTCCCATCATTGTTAAATTATATATAATGTTGGTCAATTTAATCTCCATATATTTTTATATAGGTGTTTGGCTGACATTTGCCAAGAATGACCAATATTTATATGGATCGCCATTGGCACAAACAAGTACTTGAGAAAGGACATTGAACTGTTGTATAATTTTTGGGGAATTTTACTTGCGTTAAAAAATTACTGAACATGTCTATATGAGGCCATTCTTGAAAAAGTGTTAATTTGCTATGACCCATTTTTTTTTTTGTAAAATGATGTTAATAAAACATTAAATGAATTTCCAAATTAAGAATAAGAAACTTATTAACGTCAGTGAAATGGGCCCAGGGCTAGAAAATACCACTCGTCAGCTCGCCATGACGAGTGAACATTTAGTCAGGACAAATAAGATTTTAGAAACTGACCTTAATATTTGTTTGTTTCTAAGCTTCAATTAAAGAAAGGTTGGAAAGGGAGGACAAGAAGCTTTTATAAGAAATTTCAAGCCCTAGGGCCCCAGTTTCTAAGCAATTTGTGATGGGAATAAAATGAAACCTTAAAATATAATTTAATGGTAAATTTATGTCTCACTTTCTTGTCTTCTCCTATCCAACTAGTCTCACTTCCCAACCAATTTTGCTAGAGAGTATCAGTATAAAATTGAGTTGCATATATGTTTTGTTGTAATCGGAAACATCAACTTTTGGAATAGCCCTTGAATTATTTTTAACTATGTACGTCACATGTTGTAGTCAGCTCTACCTCTCCTAAACTTCTTAGCCAATTTCTAAGGAGAGTCCATATGAAATCAAGTTGCACATTATTATTGTCACCTTCTGATCTCTTGACTTTTGATAGAGTTGTGCGTGGCCGTTTGACAAATTCTGTCAGTTTAAATCGGGGCTCCCTTAACCGATTTTGGGTAAACATGCCAGGTTATATCAATATGAATGAATGAATGAATGAATAGGGTTTTACGACGTACCAACAAATTATAGGTTATTCAACGCCAACAGGAAGGAAGATTCCAGGTTCACTCTGGATGTACAAAAACAATAAATTAACATACAAATTAAAAAAAATACATCAACAAATGAATATATCAATATGAAATCCAGTGCATTCTGCTTAATTAACTTTTAGCAAAGCTATTACCAGTTTGCTAAATAAAGATTTTTAAAAAATCACAATCTCAAAGGCCTTTACTCAGTTTACAGGAAAAAAGCCCTGACTATGAGGTCTCAGTAATATTCCTACTGAAATCCATTAGTCAAATGATATCCCTAGACACATTTTTAGTTTTTATGCCTTTGTTCAAATCAAGCCTTGATAAGAAACCCATCATAGTGCCTTACCTTACACAGGTAGTGGTAAGTAAGTATTAACTAAGTAATTTCTTTATTTAAAGAGGGTAACTCAGTTGGTAAACCAATCTTCCTTGAGGCCCTCGAGATTGTCCTTATACTGTAACAATCACACACACACACAAAAAAAGACAACATTTCTGCGCAAATTAGAATTTCCCTTCTGGACAAAGTCTTCAGTATTTGAATAGACAATATACCACTGTTAGATATTTGGAATTTAGTTTCCGACATTTAAATTTCATCCACTGATGGTTTAAAGTTGATTAATTTACTGAGAAGTGCATAATAATAGCCGTGTAATGCCATCAACAGAAATGACAATAATTAAAGGCATTTATATAGAATAATCTTGTTTCGGAATCTCCTTGTGGGAAGAAACGCCAATTATTGTATATGTCAAAAGGATATAAGACATCCGGGGAAAGCCAATGTGACAATAGTTCTTAACATACTTACTAATGGATAGTAACTTGTTGTCCGAAGAAAACAGAAAAGTCAATCCAGTTAAAACTGTATTTACAAAATGTTTTGTTTCTTGTTAATTTAAAAAATTGCAATTAAATTGTTATGGTCAACTTACCAAAGTGTGATTAAACCATTTATAAAGTAGGTGGTTACTCAGTCAGTCTTATCTATTCTTTGATTTTAAAAAAAGCATTCCTATTTTGCGTATAATAATATAAGTATGACTATAAGATGTATTTATAGGCTAAAACATAAATAATACAGCTTAGTATACTTTTGTATTATGTTGTTCCTTTTTTTCCAAAGCTTCTACATGTTTGTGTTTATTTGTAATGGAATTAAAAATGACTTTGGCATAATTACAACAATAATTTTAAACATTTGAATACTTTTTTCATTGAATTACAATATCTTAATCAAAAAATGTTTATCTCATACAATTTGGTGCCAAACTATTGTAGCTTAAGTTACAATAATTTTGTACAAAATCTGAATTCAGTTTTACTGAATTGTCAACACAACACTATTATAACTCAAACTTTTACAAATAAATCAAGTTGTATTGAAACTTTAATTGGTAACACTTGTTAATATTGTAAGTAAAGCACTTTCTATTTGAATTTGAAAAAAAAATAGCAAAAATAACTAAAGAAGAAAATAAAAAACAGTCTTTTCATTGTCCTGAACAATTTGCAAAATCTAAGTTACAATAGTTTTGTGCAATTATAGCCCTTGAAGCATTTTATCAAAGATGAAATATACATTGCCATATTTTCACACTTTGCAACATATTAATTGCAGTAAAGGTCCAGCGGATGCATCCACTTGGGTGCTCTTGTTATACTTTACAGAGTTACGTATTTAAACTCCAGTTAGGACACAGCAGAGTTCAATTTTATACCTAACTCATAACCTCCAATTGAGTTGGAACTCAGATAAGGCCATAATAAATTAATTGCTAGATTATCATCCCCACTCGCCCCCTAATTTTCATGCCGCCCCGATCCTTTTTATTTTCATAAAAAAAAATTAAAAAAAATATACTCCCACCCTCCTCGTTTTTTAAGAAAAATGTGGTTGATAATCTTGCAATTAATTTATAATGGCTTGAGTTTAAATTCAGGGATTTTAAGATGGGCAATGAATGGAGTACCAATTTTTTTTATCTAACTTAGACCCTGTCCAAAAATCTAGAACACTGAGTAACTGAGCAAGTCTTAAAGGGAGTATAAGGATTTTTCAAAATTTTAAAATTGGCGAAAGACATTTTGTCCAATGTATCATGTCTATATGTACTCACTGACCCCATACTGTCATACAGATATATCTATTTATACACCCTAAAATAATCTATTGAAAACTTGGGCTACGCACTAAGGTTAGACTTAAATAGATTCCCTGCTTAAAATGGCAATGTATTTTGCAACATATCAGATGAGTCATGTGATTTCAATTTCATTTCGATTTGATCCATCATACTGGTTTACATGCTGTAGAATATTTTATTCTTAGAAAGATTAAGAATGACAGTGTGGAGGTCACCAAGCAGTATTTAAGTGTTGTCTATTTTTAGAATGGGGATTTTGTTTCAAGTTCACCACTTGGATTGAAATATCGGTTTTGTTACGTTTTTGGTGATATTGATCAACCAAACCATTTGGATCTCTCTTGTTTATGACAAAGATATGCATTGTAATCATTTTAGAAATAATTTTATCTTTAAGAAATTTGCAGCGGTTCTATCATGATTATATCTTTTTAATCATTGCTTCTGAAGTAAGCTTGGTCATAAGCTGTAAATATAAGCTTATGATAAGTCTACCCTTTGCTAGTGGCCAGCTCTATTAAGCAACCACTTGTCTTAAACAACCAAAGTTTCTATTTACAATTTTTATAATGTTTAAATTTTAAACAACATGATTGTATTCTTTAGCAACCTGCCTTAAGGGGTCCATTGTTTTTGCTCTTTCCCTTGAGTGGCTGCTTAATACAGGTTTGACTGTAGTTCAAAATCCTGTAAAATCAAAGATAATACCGTTATCAGCTGTGCGTATCTGATTCCCGAGTGTATTTATAAACACAATCATGGGAGTGAACAAAGCTGTTGTGACAGGAACTATATTGATTGTCGTGTGACCAAGTACCGGAAGCTGGCTGATGGCTGATTCATTTATATACTGCATTAATAAAGTCCTTGAATGGTTTTAATTAATTACAGATAGATAGTACTGGTGGCATTTTTTCTGTTTATGTGATAATTATATTTGTTTCTATGAAATCAGGGGTATTATAAGTAATGAAAGTGCTATAATGTCCTTTTAACTCATGCCATGATGAGTTGGATCCAACATAGCTGATTGGTCGATTACATATTATCTCAAGATAAGTCAACATTAGGGTCATGGGTTTAAACGCAGCTTGATAAAAATCACTTTCAGGCTAGTAATCTTGACATGGCACCTTAAACCACTCGACCCGAGTTGTTGGTGTAAACGCATCTTGATTTAAATCATTGTATCTCGGATAAATAATCTTGAGATCAGGTACCTTAGACCACTCGACCCTCAAGTTGTGGGTGTAAATGCAGCTTGATAAAAATCATTTTGTCTCAGGTAAATAATCTTTACATGGCACCTTACACCAATCTACCACGGAGGAACCTGGCATAACACTTTCATCAAACATGTAAAAAGCTTAAAGCTGTCTCACAACAAAGCATATCCATGGTCATGATGCAACTGAGAGACTGTTGTTTGTATCAAAGAAATACAGAAATTGGCTCTTCCCTCATTTGTATTCTCCACTTATACAGCCAGTTCAACACAGCTTTGTCTTCTGTCAGTGTTTGCTATCATTTGCTATGATTATAAATTGCTGATTTATGTAATTTGTTGGGCTGGCTGATTAAACTGTCTGCAGTCTGGGCTTTATTGAATACCGAAAAGTTAAATAAACCCAAGGAACCTTCTCATGGTCTTAACTTATGCATATATCTTGACATGGTGATATTCGTAAAGATTACGACAAAAGCCCTTATCAATTTGTAATTAGAGATCTGTCTGTCACCATTATGGAATGGATCTTTGCGCAGCTGATTTTGCATTTTTTACGGAAATTTGATTATACTTAATGATATTTCAAACAAGGTCTTGAACTGGCCGGATAGAATAATTACTGAGTTATGGCCCTTGAAAGATTAAATTGTTACTTAATTTGGTCTTGAGTGCATACTTAACTATACTAGCGTAAAAAAGAAACTTCATTTAGCAGAAGTGGCCCTTACATCTATTTACATGCAATGGGTCAATTAATAATTAAATTTTATCAGCCACAGAAGTGGGTGCAACAATTTTTTTAAAAATGTCTGCTGTGCAGAGAAAGTGTTTTGACTTTGGATGAATGTGTAAGAGTGGTTTAACTTCTTGATTCTAAAAATGAGGTGTCAATAGGACACAGATTCCAAATGCGTCAAAACGTAACTGCAAGATAATAGAAGAATACGAGTTTGATAACCAATGCATGTGCTTAAACAGTCATTTTCCCAGCATAGGTAACAACTCCGCAAACAAATTAAAGTCATTAATCTCGCAATTTTCTCTGCTTATTAGACCATATATGTTTTATAATCACATAAAATAATTTACGTCAGTTTTTATCCTTCCGGGTACTTTCAGTTAATTCAGTCACTTACATCATAACAAGTGATGTGCAGTCAAGCAGTGAACAACATAACACATGGATACAATCAGCCAATCAGTGTCTTCCCCCGCCATTATATGGATAAAGCTTCGAGGTGAAGCCCTCGTTTAATATTTCTAGTGAAAAATTCACAATTTTACGTTGAATATATGTATGCTCGCTCTTGGTAAAGTGATGTGTTTTCATAACTGCAGCAAAAGTGTAATTGATCATAATACAATATGATTGGAATAGTCACCAGTCAGGCCAATAGGCGGCTGTAGCATCTGACCGAAAGCACGTGACTGCTTACAAGCACTGTTTTGGAGGAAACAGACTGGCCGCAGGATGCCTTCAAGAGGACTGACTGCTTAATACTTCTACTTATATAGCCAACTTATATGGGGAGATTTTTAAGGGGAGCACAAAGACAAGTTAGACTGCAAATTATAACAGAGACTTGCACATGCATTTAGCCCCACATGAGTAGTATTTATCTATAATCTATTGGACAATTTATTGTTTCCTTTTAAATCATAAGTTCATGCTGCATCTGCATGCAAAATGGCGAAGCTGGTATCCAGTCTTGACAGGTAATTTTTGGGGGCAGTGCTTTAGCAGCCGCTCTCAGAGCTAACATGATTTTATTTTCAATACCGCAAATCTACAACCGTGTTTCGTGTTAATGCAAACCTAACAACCACTTATCAAATAGTTCCATCCCCTGATAAGCGCTCGAACTCACTTTAAACAGTAGATTCTCCTATTTCAACGAAAACATTTATATTATAACATACAGCGACGATTATTAATACCTATAAACAATTACATATCTTATAGATTCCAAATTTATATTCTGTAGCATTAATCAGCACAAAGGAATTAAAGCGCATGAATACAGACGCGCTGAACTATGGTCACCTGACCAAAAGATTATGCCATCTTGTAAATCAAATTCCAGGTCACAAACTATATCGCCATCATGCACATTGAAAGAGTCGTATATTTCGGCAAGGACTTCAGATAATAAGTACTAAGAGTTAATATTCTTTCTATAGCAGAAATACTCTTTCAGAGGCAAACCATTCAGTTACGTTTCTGACATATTCGAGAAAAGAGTCAACGTTATGCATAGAACATGTAGATTCTGTACAATGTATAAGAATCAAAGGTAATCGGGATTATTCTACTTCAACGTATGCAAACCGACCTGTTTGTCTAAAACAATAGCGACATTTTACATCTTATATGCTCTGCCCCCATCAGCACTGTAGTGCTTTGATTGATAATGTTAACATGACTGTGCAAAATGATGAAACTGCAATATTAAATTGCCCACACATACAACTTTTTTTAGACTGAAATGCCAAAGTAAAAGAATTGAGGGTGTTTTCCATACTGAAAATGCTGAAGCAACAATTTATACTACAAACTGTTACTCTGCTGCAAAAATGAATGCAATAAAACATTTGAATGCCTTTATTACTTTCTAAATACAATTTTTCATGTCTTTAAGTATGAAACTGTTTTAGAAAATTATATGTGTGTTCATCCTGAAAAGTTTTATTTTGTTAGTTTGCCATTTGAATGGAGTATATCTGTAAAATGCTCAAACATCTTAATAGTTTATCTGATGCAATCTATATATTATACAATAACTTGGCTTTTTTGCAAAATGTGAGTGAATTATGGCCACCACATGGACATGGTGCAAATCTTTGAACAAAAGGCTTTTGTATTTCCTCGCATGTAATTATGATATTTATGACATTGAAGCAACATAAAATTCATAGTATCTAATATATATGTCCTTTTTAATCTGAAAAAAACTGGTATAAGAGTAATATTTAGTATAAATAGTGACTATCTGAATCATGTCTGGTGCATTATAAATACTGTTTACCTGCTACGGTAAAAAAAATAATATGTAGAACTCTATTTAGATTTGCTATTATCACCCATATTTCAATTATACCTGACCTGTGGAATAACAAAAATGATTTGGTGTTGTTGGTGTTGTATGGTGTTTAGCGTCGCTTTCAACAATTTTTCAGTCATATCGCGACGGTGTCTACTTGAGACATTTTCTAAGCGCTGTCACACTGAATATCAAGCCGCAGACACATGGTATGATACCCCACCCAGTCACATTATACTGACACCGGGCAGACCAGACCTAGAACTCTCGAGGAAGCTTCTAATACCATTTTTAAAGTCTTTGGTATGACCCGGCCGGGGATTGAACCCACGACCTTCCGCATGTGAGGCGGACACTCTACCACTAGACCACGCCGCGGTCTAACAAAAATGTAGTTAAATCCGTAAACATCAGGAAATTTCCCTGCATCATTGATTAAATCTGGGAAAGCGGTTAAGTTTCAAATTAAGTTATACCACTGATCTTGATGTATTCCTGTACAACATGGTGGTTATATCTTTGGATTGTAGCTTGGTTGATCCTAGTTTGAATCCAGTAACAAGAATTAGTTTTTGCTCATTCCCCTGGCAACACAGTTTTTTTCTAAAGTATTCCATGCACAGATTCTTACGTAAAAAAAAGATTAGGTTCCAGCAAAACGGAGGAAAATATTTTTTCATAATTATATATGCATTTATATTTTTGCACATATCTAGCAACCATTCAAATGTAGTCTGAAGGATGAAGGAATTGGCCGCTGTTTATACGATTTAATAGGAAATTTTACAATAATTTGTCAGCAGATTTAGCAGAATAACTGATCAGTAAATTTAGATTTAAAACACAATTTATTCAAATTGAAGAAAGGTTTAGGATGTTATAAATGCATTGACGGCTATGAGAATTCATGAAAATGTTTGTCATTCATCAACAAGTTGTTTTTTTTGTAAAAGAAATGTTATGTGGCTTATAACATGTTGAACAGTGCATCATTTTAGGATTGATTTTAAGTGGTAACGAAATTGTATTTCTTCTAAAAATTATTTTAGTGAAAAACACTTTTTAAAAGGGTACTTAAGTTACTAGGATAGTCATTAGTGTCGTGGGAGTCCTTGGATAATTTAATCGATTTGATAATAACTTCAGATCAGCTGAATATTGCTTTATGTTAAAGGTTTAAGATGTCAACGTTTGGAATTAGAATGCACATAATCCCTCTTTTAAATAAATAAATAAAAAACAATAAGACATTTAACTCCATGTAAAAGGTTTTATGACGAACAATTTGATTTGGCTGTACAGCCTTCATCTGAGGTTCAAATAAAAAAGTCTTCTTTTAAAATACTGAAGGGTGTGTTTTAGTTAGTGGTAGAGCATTGGGTACTGAGATTGGTAGTGTATAGGTTCAAGATTTTGTATATAAATTGTATCATTATGTCATTATCATTGAGAAGATAATTTGTTTCTCAGTCAATGTAAAATAGCTAATCTTAAAGGAAGACACTAGAGGAAATTATGTGACCTTTGATGCTCATACTCCAAAATGGTGTTTACAAACCCCACTAAACAGCTTTAATTTGAGACAGGAATTCATTTGTCTTTTCATTAATCAATTGATTTTGGACAACTTATTATTATTCAACAGTATGTGGGCATTAATGGATCTGTAACAATAGCTGCTTAAACAAATGTCGGGGCTAAAATCTCAAAAACTGCATTCTGGGTAAAACAAGATAGGACTTATCTCACAAATTGCATTATGGGTAAAATAATGTAGGGCTTATTTTATAAATTACATTATGGGTAAAACAGTGTAGGGCTAATCTCACAAATGTATCATGGGTAAACTTTGTAGGGCTAATTTCACAAACTGCATTATGGGTAACCAATGTACTGCTCATCTCACAAACTGCAATATGGGTAAACAATGTTCTGATATTCTCAAACTGCATTTTGGGTAACCAATGTACTGCTAAACACACAAACTGCATTATGGGTAACCAATGTACTGCTAATCTCACAAATTGCATTATGGATAACCAATGTACTGCTAATCTAACAAACTGCATTATGGGTCAACAATGTACTGCTTATCTCACAAACTGCATTATTGGTAATGCTAATGTAGGGCTAATCTCGCAAACTTTATAAGCAGTAACCAACGTACTGCAAATCTCGCAAACTGCATTATGGGTAAACACATTGTAAGGCTAATCTTAAATAACTGAATTTTAGGTAACCATTGTAGGGCTAATCTCACAAACTGCATTATGGGTAAGCAATGCAGGCCATATCTCCCATATTGCATGATGGGTAAACATTGCAGGTCAAATCTCCCATATTGATTTATGGGTAAACAATACAAGCCAAATATCACATATTGCATTATTGGTAAACAATGCAGGCCAAATAACACATGTCACATTATTGGTAAACGTTGCAGTACATTCCCCCATATTGCATTATGGGTAAACATTGCAGGTCAAATCTCCCATATTGCATTATGGGTAAGCAATACAAGCCAAATATCACATATTGCATTATTGGTAAACAATGCAGGCCAAATAACACATGTCACATTGTGGATAAACGTTGCAGTACATTCCCCCATATTGCATTATGGGTAATCATTGCAGACAAAATTTCACATGTTGCATTATGGGTAAACAATGCAGGCCAAATATCACATATTGCATTAAGAGTAAACATTGCAGTACATTCCCTTATATTGCAAAATGGGTAAACATTCCTGTCCATTTATTAATATTACATATTGTATTACTGATCAACAATGCAGGGCAAATCTCCCATATTGAATTATGGCTAAACATTGCAGGCCAAGTATCACATATTGCATTATGGGTAAATAGTGCAGGCCAAACATCACACATTGCATTATGGGTAAACATTGCAGGCCAAATCTCACATATAGCATTATGGGTAAACATAGCAGGCCAAATCTCACACATTGCATTATGGGTAAACAATGCAGGCCAAATATCACATATTGCATTATGGGTAAACAATGCAGGCCAAATATCACATATTGCATTAAGAGTAGTCATTGCAATACATTCCCCTATATTGCATAATGGGTAAACATTCCTGTCCATTTATTTATATTACATATTGTATGACTGATCAACAATGCAGGGCAAATCTCCCATATTGAATTATGGCTAAACATTGCAGGCCAAGTATCACATATTGCATTATTGGTAAATAGTGCAGGCCAAACATCACACATTGCATTATGGGTAAACATTGCAGGCCAAATTTCACATATAGCATTATGGGTAAACATAGCAGGCCAAATCTCACTCATTGCATTATGGGTAAACATGCAGGCCAAATATCACATATTGCATTATGGGTAAACAATGCAGGCCAAATTATTTGTGAACAATGCAGTCCAAATCTCACATATTGCATTATGGGTAAACATTGCAGGCCAGATCTTACATATTGCATTATGGGTAAACAATGCAGGCCAAACTCACATATTTGATTATGGGTAAACATTATGTTTAATTATTCAGTACAACAATCCTCTTTTTATGCACCTTTCAAATTAGAATTTGATTAAGAAATAATGACAGTCTTTACTGCCAATGGCAAATGCATCCCAGATAGGTGACGTCATAAATTAAAAAACATAAAAATTAAGTCTTGAGTAGGTATAATTTGTAGACATGAGCTATAGACATCCTCAGTCTCTGAATGTATAATACAATATAATCATTGGTCTGACGGGAAAATATTCCAATCTCTGATGGCACATCTAAGAAAACAGTTTTTTTGATCTGGATAAGGAATGTTTGTTTGTCTTATTTGTTTGGGGTTTGTGCCTTTCTTTAAGAACAGTATTTAAGTTGTATAACGGCAGTGAACACACCTAATCATCGCTCCCAGGGATCTTTCAGTAACCATTCAATTATAGCTAATAATTGTGATACTGTGGTATTTTCTGTTAAATAATCATTAAAAATTATAGATTTTGCATATAAATATATTAATTTGCTTTTCTAATAGATGTTATTTGAATCTTAAAATTTTGACATTTTCAGTCTGAGTCTAAATCTCAGACTCAAATTATTGATGAATTTAGGTCCTGTACTCAGTCTGAGTCACACCTTACTTCTGCAGGTCACCCAGGGCCTGGTTTCACTAAACATCTCAAGTTAAGATTTTCCTCAACCCAAAAATTTAAATATTTCTAAATTATTACTCAAACTCATTACACATTAAATGACCGTACAGAATTAAAGTCGGAACTCATCTTTACTCATTGGTGATGGATAACGTGTAAAATGGTCAATGTAAATGATGTTATAGCAGTTTAAAAAATTGAGTTGAGGAAAATCTCAAGTTGAGATGTTTAGTGAAACCCAGGGGCCAGAACAGAGATCATGACCAATCATCACAGATTGTGGTCGGGATTCAAACTCACAACCCCGGGAATGACATCTGATGTATTACAAACTGGACTAGCCAGGTCTGGCTCTATTTGTACTTGATTCATTTAATATGTCTTTGATTTATGATGATTTTTTTTTTACCAACACAATTTAACCATATTTTTTTTGTTAAAGATACTATGCCAGCTGATCTTAAAGCTGGTCCCTGCAGATATTGAGGCTCATGTGTCTTAGACAAATCACTGGTTTTTCATATCTGGAACCACAGCGGTGGTCCATGGATAGAATATCCGCCTTGCATGCACAAGGTCATGGGTTCAATCTCCAGCTGGGTCATACCAAAGTCTGAAAAAATTATAATTATAAGAAGTGTCTTTACTTGGCGCTCAGCATTTAAAAGATAGTTCATGGTCGAGCTGGTCGGCCCAATGTCTGTATTATATGACTTGGTGACGTAATATACCATATGTGTCTGCGGCATGATACTCCAGTGTGATAGCGCTCAGAATAATGTCTCAAGTAGACGCATCCACGATATGACTGAAAAAATTGTTGAAAGTGACACTAAACACTGAAAATCATTTGAGCAGAAAACGTCCAATCTGACCATGTGAAAACTTAGATGATAAGTATTCTGTTGTTGGTACCCACACCTAATTGTTGGGGGGAACCCAATACTGCACCCATTCCTGACTAATTCCATTCAGTGCTTTTGTTTTTTATAGAATAAAACTTAAACCAATGTGGAACTACTGTAACAATGTTGCCTTTATAACATAATGTTCATGTATGTAAGTGTGCCAGGTTATGTAGTTATTCATTACATTAGCCTTCTTTGACATTTTATATAGGTGAACACAGAAATTGGATAAATTTGGAATTTATCTTAAATAGAAATACAAAAAAAACTCCCTTTTCATGTTCTTGCAACAACTATTTTAATACTTAACGCCTTAAAAAACACGTTTTTTATAATAATGAATATAATATTTATTGCAGATTTGCTATCATCTTTATTGGTTCATGGTTATATATTGACTGCAATTAATTTGTTAAATTTGTGTTTTAAAACTGATGAAATTGTTGAAATAAAATTTAAAAAAAACAGGTAAGAAAATTTGTCATGGTTTAACGTTCATGTCATATCTAGATTTGCTATACGGTATTACCCATATTTATGTATTTAAGGGCGTTAAGATTAGTATAAACATTCTGTGTTACTAAGAGAAGACCTGTCATTAAAATCCCTAGGAAACACAAAACCACATTCATTTTATTTCTTTTTTCCCGGATTGCACATACGCAGATCGTGAGATCATCGATAATAAGGAATAGAATTTTTCAAAGTGAATTATCCTGTACTGCATGGAAATAAATATCAATGTCACATAGAAGCTTTCCATTTGCATTGAATGCCTCTTGAATCTTCCCAGTGACACTGGTCAGAGTTACTGAGAAGCCTTATTTGCCTGTGCTTAATAAACTGTTGGCAATTGTTACCAGTTGGAGTAGGGATATTTTTGGTGATTAATTGAAAGCAACTATTGATTTTACCAACGATATCAGTGCCTGCTGGATGTGCGTTATAGTGGTATCGGTGAGATCTCAAGTATCGCAACTAATGGAAAAGCCTGTGAAAAAACTTTAAAAGATTTTAAAATTGAGATTTTGACATTGTTGTAGGACATTGTGATTTGTTCTGACAATATTGAAAATTATTGCTAGAAACTTCACCACTGTTTTCAAGATTTTGTAATTTGTAATGAATTGATTGAAGTAATTTCTCGGCTGTTGCTAATGGTGGTGTTGTTTTTTTTCTTGTTTCTTGTTAATTATGATAATTGATAAGACTTTGTGTTGTTGAGATATGGTTAATCATTTATAAGTGACTGAAAGACAACAGGGCTGTGTTTTGTAAAGTAAAAATAGATAAACAATGGATTAATCTGTTATTTCCTATTTCTCCGTGATTTTGTAATTAAAAAGGCACTGCGATTTCATCAGCAGCCAGCTTGATCACCAGATATATGCTTTAATTTCAAATGTCTCAATTGATATAAAAGTTGGATAAATACAATTGTTTTAAGCAATTACCGGTAGTAAATTCGATTTTACAGTTTAATTAACTTCAACAGTTAGCGTGTGTTGGACATTGAACTGTATAACAAATGAAACGAATGATTACTAGAGTTTGCAATTAAATCTTATTTATTGAAAATAATATATCATTGTATATGAAATTGTGCTGCTCATATATAATTGGTTTGTTTTAATAAATAATTAACATTTACTATTTAATTATTAAATAAAAAAGTTATTTATTTTAGTGAATATGGATCTGTAATATATATTATACAAATCAGAAGCTGGCATTGAGTGTAAATGTTTAATAAATATTGTCATTAATTATCGCTTCCCCAGTAATGATCGAGGCTGATTGACATAGGTTAGTGAACATTAAGTGGTAAATGTAAACTGGATATATTGTATTCACTTGTAACTTTTGAATTGAAGAAATATTTAATTGTGAAATAGAATGGCCGCTGTTGGTTGCTATAACAACAATAAGACGCAGGTTTTAACCCCTACTCAGGTAGTACCAGGTGAAGGAGATTTTGAAGTGAGGGAATTACCCAGAATGCAATGGATTGATGCCAAAGGTGAGCATTTGAGAAAAAAAATATTATCGAAAAATTAAGTAAATAGTTTCAATTTCACTGATTGAGTCTCTCATAAAAGAAAGAAAGAAATAGTTTTCCTTTGCTTTTGAATACAGTTTGTTAAAAAATAAACAAACCCATGAATAAGCCAAATTTCTTGCTGTGGGAACAGAAAAGGTCATCAGTGCACAGTTGCAGACTGTTCTATTTATACATTAGAAAAAAATTGATCCACCTTTTATCATAATGAAGAAATATAGCGATACATGTATGTTTGATCATAACAGGAAAAAAGATCTAAAATCGCAGAGATATGACTGAAAATTTTTAGGAAATTATCACTTTGTATACATGTCTATACAAAATAGAATCTATAAGGGAATCATATATATTATATTTAAGTCACAAAGGCAAGGACAATTGTAGCTTATGCATGTTATTAGAATCATAAAGTTAAGTCATTGGAGATAGACTTTGCTAAAATTTTGCTGCATTTCTGTAGGTATCAAGGTTTTGGGTTCATTCTACATAATTGATTTTGTTTTTGTTTCGTGCAGTCCATACATATATATTTTTTGGTACAAACTAAGAGCGAGCCAGAAATCTTCCTATCTGTCGTCTTTGTCTAACCTTTTTGTGTTGGCATGCTGTAAAATTCAAATTCATTCATTCATTCATTCATCCATTCATTCATTCATTCATTCATTCATTCATTCATTCATTCATTTTCCATTTTAATCATGTGGGTCCACAGTTTGTCTGAAATATTAAGGTTTAGGTGTGAAGGTGTATTTGGCTTTAACATAATGTTTAGAATATGAATGATGGGTAAGCTTAGACATAAAGCTTGTAATAAAATTGTACTGATTTCTGTTGCAAGAAGTGCCTAACCTAAAATATCAGCATGTCCGTTCATTTCTTGTACAGGAGCCTGCAGTTGTCTCAAAATTATCAGTACGTTATGGTAATGTAATATTCTCTGATCAAGCCTATGTATTAAAAAATAGATTTTTCTTCACTTTCAATCATGAGCTGAAGCATTTGTCAAACCCTTGGGAATTGACACTCATGGCTTCCAGCTATTGCTGGTATTGTTGCTGTCTTGGGAGGGGATTTTTTGGCTTTGTTTGGACTTTTATCATTCAATCTATCTCAGTGGTTATTAGGCAGGAATGTAGGCTTTCTGTCTAGATGTTGTCTCTAGTTAATTTAGGAGCTTAGATTATATTTTTTTTTATATTTACTTAAGTCAGAAAATAATTCTGAAAGCTTCATACCATTGTAAACACAGTGGACGAAACTCTATGCTATTGTAAACACAGTGGACGAAGCTCTATACTATTGTAAACTAATAGACAATGTTCTATTCTAGTGTAAATTTGGGCAAAGCTCTATACTATGGTAAAGTTGAACAAAGTTGTACATTGTTATAAATTGAAGCAAAGCTCTATACTTTAGCAAAGTGACTTGCTATTGTAAAGTTGAACGTAGCTCTATACTGTTGTACACTTTGATAAAGCTCTATACTATTTAAAGTTAGACAAAGCTTTATACTTGTAAAATTGGGCAAAGCTATTTACTATTGTAAACTTTTTCAAAGTTATTTGCTTGTAAACTTGTGAAAAGTTCTATACTAATGTTAAGTTGAGCAAATGCTATACTTGGACAAAGTTATTTGCTATTAAAAGTTGGGCATTTTAGCAATATACTTTTGTAAACTTTGGCAAAACTCTGTAAACTAATAGACAATGTTCTATTCTATTGTAAACTTGAATAACCCCTTTATAAAATTTGTATACCACTAAGTGTCTTCCATGGCCGAGTGGTGTAAGGTGCAGTCTCAAGATCACTTACCTCTTACCGCTAAGGTATTAGGTTCAAGTTCCACTTGCGCCAAAAATTTATGTGAGAAAGTTTGTCAGTTACTTGCGGAAGGATGGGGGTTCCAATCAGCTCCATTCTGAGGTCTTCCCCATACAGTAAAACTGGATATGCCTATGACATAATCTCAAATGTGTTGAAAATGGTGTTAAACCACTTTAATAAAAATTATGCCAATAAAACTTACACATGGTAAAAGATGTATGCAAAGGAAACATGTTTTTTATACAACTGAACACTTAGGCAAACGTTTTGAAAACCTGGTGAAATTTAAAAGGTGTGTTCTAACTTGATCACCACACCAACTGGATCACCACACCAACTGGATCACCATATCAACTGGATCACGGTCACACCAACTGGATCACAGTTAAAGTAATATATATATGTATTACAAGAAATCCTGGGCAAAGTTGATATTTTATAAAACAACTGTAAACCTGGTTACAGTTAAATGGTTGTACACCATTAAAAACAGTTTGCAAACCTTCAGGTTTTATACCACTGAAAACTCTTTCAGAGTAAACATTTACAGTTGCAGTTATTGACAGTTTATACCACAATCCATTAAAGCTGGGACATTATTATAAGTATTATATCACAATGAAACTTGGACAGTGTTTATACAACAATCAAACTTGGACATAGTTTAAACCACAATCAAATTTGGACATAGTTTTATAACACAATCACACTTGGACATAGTTTTATACCACAATCAAACTTTGACATAGTTTTATACCACAATTTAACTTGAACATAGTTTTATACCACAATCACATTTGGACATAGTTTATACAACAATCAAACTTGGACATAGTTTATACCACAATCAAATTTGGACATAGTTTATACCACAATCAAACTTGTTTTATAACAATCACACTTGAACATAGTTTTATAACACAATCACACTTGAACATAGTTTTATAACACAATCACACTTGAACATAGTTTTATAACACAATCACACTTGAACATAGTTTTATAACACAATCACACTTGAATATAGTTTTATAACACAATCACACTTGGACATAGTTTTATACCACAATCACACTTGGACATAGTTTTATACCACAATTAAACTTGAACATAGTTTTATACCACAATTAAACTTGAACATAGTTTATACCACAATTAAACTTGAACACAGTTTTATACCACAAATAAACTTGAACATAGTTTTATACCACTATTAAACTTGATCATAGTTTTATACAACAATCAAACATGGACATAGTTTACACCACAATCGAATTTGGATATAGTTTTATACCACAATCACACTTGGACATAGTTTATACAACAATCAAACTTGGACATAGTTGTATACCACAATCACACTTAGAAATAATTAAAATTTTTATACCACAATCCACAATCACACTTGGAAATAATTAAAATTTTATACTAAAATCAAACTTGGACATAGTTTATACCAGTCAAACTGGGACATAGTTTTATACCACTATGAAAAATGGACATAGTTTTATAGCACAGTTCAACTTGGACATAGCTTTATATCACAATCACACTTGGACATAGTTTATACCACAGTCAAACTTGGACATAGTTTATACCACAAACAAACTTGGACATAGTTTTATACCACAATGCAAAATGGACATAGTTTCATAGCACAATTAAACTTGAACATAGTTTGATACCACAATGGCTATTGGACACAGTTTTATACCACAATGGCACTTGGACACAGTTTTATACCACAATGGAACTTGGATATAGTTTTACGCCAAAATTAAACTCGGACATGATTTTACACCACAATTAAACTTGGACACCACAATTAAACTTGGACATGGTTTTATACCACAATCAAACTTGGACATAGTTTTACACCACAATGAAACTTAGACATAGTTTTACACCACAATGAAACTTAGACATAGTTTTATACCACAATTCAACTTGGACATGGTTTTATACCACAATGAAACTTGGACATAGTTTGATACCATAATGGCTATTGGACACTGTGAGTTTTATACCACAATGGCACTTGGACATAGTTTATACAACAATGGAATTTGGACATAGTTTTACACCACAATTAAACTTGGATATAATTATATCACAACAGAACTTGGTATTTTAAAACACAAATGGTACCATCGTATTATTTTACTGGTAGTTGAATTTTATTTTGAGAAACGGATGTAGTTAACTTAAGTTTGATACATTTTTAAATTCTTGATGCAAGATGCGATGGATGCGGTAATGAAAAAGAAGACGCCGAGCACTACTTTATACAATGTTCTGTATATACTGATGAACGACTTCGTCTTTTTCGTTCCACATGCCATTTTCATCCCTTAAGTACACAAGTGTTTTATTTGGTAAGAGTACATATATAGTACAACAATACATTAAAGACACAAAAGGTTTTGTCAACAATTAACTCACAATTAAACTTGGACATAGTTTTATACCACAATGGAACTTGGACATAGTTTTATACCACAATGGAACTTGGACATAGTTTTATACCACAATGGAACTCGGACATAGTTTATACCATAATGAAACTTGGACATAGAACTTGGACATAGTTTTATACCACAATGGAACTTGGACATAGTTTTATACCACAATAGAACTTGGACATAGTCTTATACCACAATGGAACTCGGACATAGTTTATACCATAATGAAACTTGGACATAGAACTTGGACATAGTTTTATACCACAATGGAACTTGGAGATAGTTTTATACCACAATGGAACTTGGACATAGTTTTATACCACAATAGAACTTTGACATAGTCTTATACCACAATGGAACTTGGACATAGTTTTATACCACAATGGAACTCAGACATAGTTTATACCATAATGAAACTTGGACATAGTTTTATACCACAAAGAAAAAAGGACATAGTTTTATAGCACAGTTCAACTTGGTCATAGTTTTATACTACTATCACACTTGGACATAGTTTATACCACAATGAAACCTGGACATAGTTTTATAGCACAAAGAAAAATGGACATAGTTTTATACCACAATCAAACTTGGCTATAGTTTTTATACCACAATGAAACTTGGACATATTTTATACCACAATTAAACTTGAACATGATCTTGTACCACAATCAAACTTGGACATAATTTTATACTTCAATCAAACTTGGACATCGTTTTACACCACAATTAAACTTGATCATAGTTTCATACCATAATTAAACGTTGACGTAGTTTTATACAGTAATGAAACTTGCATATAGTTTTATACCATAATCAAACTTGAACATGGTTTTTTTCCACAATCAATTAAAGCTTGAACATAGTTTTATTCAACAATCAATTAAAGCTTGGACATTATAAGTGTTACATCAGAATCACACTTGGACATATGTTTATACTACAATGAAACTTGGACATTATAAGTGTTACATCAGAATCACACTTGGACATAGGTTTATACTACAATGAAACTTGGACATTATACGTGTTACATCAGAATCACACTTGGACATAGGTTTATACTACAATGAAACTTGGACATTATAAGTGTTACATCAGAATCACACTTGGACATAGGTTTATACTACAATGAAACTTGGACATTATAAGTACAAACCACAATAATATTTGGACATAGTTTTATACCACAATTAAACTTGAACATAATTTTATACCAAAACATAACTTTTTACCACTATCAAACTTGGAAATAGTTTTATACCACGAAGAAACTCTAACATAGTTTTATATCTCAATTAAAGCTTTAGATATACATTGCATTCAAGCTTAAATGAATTTGTGTAAACTAATAACTTAAACAATATTATAGAATACTTAGTTTAAACAGTGGAGCATCAGTTGACGCTTTCATGTTCGCAGACTCTCTTGAGTCACACAGATTGTTATAAATATGCTGTCAGAATTTGCCTTTGTCTGCAGATTTCTTGATCTGTACTTTGGAAGTTTGCCTTAAAAAGCGTATTGCCTTATTGAAAATGCAATTCTATTACGCGAATATCCAATACAAAATTAACGGAATGTATCTCTGTTTTCCTCTGGTGCTCTCATGCTTTCATTTGTACAGGCCTTCATTACTGTCTTGTATATGGCGTGTTCACACGCAAGCTCTACAAGAATTGACGTCAAACGATAAGAGGGAAAACAAGTTGTGCTTCCGTGATTGTAACAGTGAGGTGTATATTAATCGTTAAAACTGCAATAAAAGTGCATTTTGTGTGAAAAAAAACAGAAATATGTACCATAATAGAGCAGAAGTGTTCTATAATATAGGGAAAAAATCAATCTCTTTTATTGATTAAGTGTGTTGTTTATTGCATCTCAGTATATTGTTGAAGGAATTTTTTCAAATTCTGAATGTTGTATTTGTGGCAGTTTATGACAGCAGTTAGGTCATTTGTGAATATAGTACGCTTGATTTATTGAATAAGGAGAACTCGTGTTGGAATGAAGCAGAGATTGATCTTCTTTTGTTCGGTGTTTTTCTTTTGTTATGATGAACTTTAAAGTTGTAGCTTGACTGTGCCAGATTTACTGTGCGTTGTATAATAATGGTTACTTTTAGATCATAGCTTGATCACATGTTGTGTACAGAGACGGCATTTTATGGGAAATCATCATTGGATGTCTTTGAAAGCTTTTAATAAACATGAGCGAAATGAACTTTAACTTCCCTTAGAAGAAAAATACCTTGAATTTAAGAATGCTAGTGCAGAGTTAACTCCACTTCAGGATGAAGAATTAAATGAGATAGATATAGACTGAGCAAAAATAGAAACATCCATCTCTGTTTGTAAAAGTAACAATTTCCAGAAATACTAAAGGTTACAGTGATAAATCATTATCAACAACAAGCTAGCACAAACATAACTTATTTATTATAAGGCCGATTGCAACGAAAGCTCAAAGCTTATAAATGTGAACCTCCAGTCTGCTTATAAGGTTGAACTGGTCCAGTAGTGAGTAGGTTTTATTTAGAGGCATCAGGTCGAACTGGGGATTGAACCCGCATCAACTTCTGATGTGAAAGGTCGACACTTTTCTCTACACTACCACATGCTTTTATTTTAATTTGGGCCTTGTATATACCATTATAACGTTAATGTATAATGGGAAGAAAATGGTGTTATATACCATTTAAAAGACATAAACTAAATACATGTAAGGTTGTGGTTTTTTTTCAGAAGTTGTAACTCATATACTCTGAAAGTCTGTGTGATTACTGTTTTACTCCTAGAATAGTTGGGGCTAATGTAGCAGCAGATGTGGAGTAAATTGATGGTAATGCATACTGCTACACAAGGATGGGGAGAATAAAGTGGTCTGGTAAGAAAGTAATTACCAAGAGCCTGTGTCAGTATTGATTATCGAAAGAAATACATTATAAAAAGAGATATTTTTTATCAGTTATAGAGAAGAACATTTTTAAGATGACTTGTTGGATTTGAAGCTGACAGACCAACTTTTATCTTGAAGAATAAGGAGACATTTTAGTTCTTTAACAACAATGCAGCAAGCTAATTTAATAGTATCTATCTTTGGTAAAATTGGCTGTTGTATTGAGTTTTGTGTCACTTTCAATATTTTGAAGCTCGGACCAACTTTTTAAGATGAAGAATAAGAAGACATTTTAGTTCTTTAACAACAATGCTGCAAGCTAGTTTAATAGTATTTATCTTTTGTAAAATTGGCTGTTTTATTGAGTTTGGTGTCACTTTCAATATTTTGAAGCTCAGACCAACTTTTTAAGATGAAGAATAAGAAGACATTTTAGTACTTTAAAAACAATGCAAAGGAGAGGTCCTGGCAGCACTATTTTGGAAGCGTTGACTTTTTGTGAAATTGGGTTTTGTATTTAGTTTTGCGTCACTTTCAATCATTTTTCAATCATATTGCTTTTATTTGAGACAGTATTCTGAGCACTGCCACACTGGAGTATCATGCCACTGTGAGACATGTGGTATGGTTTCCCACCCAGTCACATTATACTCACACCATGCTGACCAGACCTAGAACTTCACTCCAAATGCTGTCAGCGCCAAGTGAGGGAGCTTTCCATTCATCAAGTGTTTGGTATGCCCCACGCTGGGGACTGTGTCCACGCTCTACCAAGTAACCACGCTCCGGTATAGTAAAGTAGGTGAAGGGTCAGTTATATACACTAAATGACCATCTCAGTAAAATCAAATATGGAATCAGTAAACTTGCATACATGATGTTCACGTAAACACATGGGACTGAAGTAAAGATTCTCTTCACCCACGATTAATTTGATGTAATCCAACTATCGATCATGCTTATAACACAAATACAATATTATGCCTGTAGTTTAACTACCTTCAGGGTGGTGCGGCTACCCTAGCCACATTGTAGATGTGTTGTGGATTTTCATTTCAATGAGCGCCTGCTGCTGAAGACTGTACAAGGCATGGTCTAAAACAAGGCATGGTCTTAAATTGGATGCAGTCAAAATGCCAAATTGCATCCTATAGTTAATCACAAATAATATAAATAATTATTTGTTTGGGTTCAAGACTTGAAAGAATGGTATATAATATATACAAGACCTGTTTCAGAGAACTTAATCACTTTTGTTGAAGTCCCATTAATTTAGTTTCAGCTTTATGACTACTTTTTATACATTTATTTTTTGTTGTTCAAATATAGGATCTTGATTAATATAAAAGCCATGAAGCTTTGTGCATTCGACTGCGATGTTGCAACGTTTTTCGGAAGTTGTCTTGTGTTTATAATTTTGAGCATTTTATCAAATGTCAAAGATGGTTTGCTCAAGGATGTGAAGTTTGTGTTATTAATTAAGGAGATGTTGTAAATAGACAACCTTTCTGAAAAGGCACTAAATTAGACAACATTAATTCTTGTTCCTTGCACACAACAGCATGATTGTAATTATAACGGCCGTGCATTTCTGACTTCTGTATTGCGGCATCAACAACTTTCCAAATTTGGCACCATGGCTGAAAATAAACATAAAGTGCAAAAAATTAAAACAAAATCAGAGTCTGTTAAAGTGCTCATTCTGTTTTAATTTTTGTATATTCTCAATGATTTACAGGATGAACAAATGGGGTTTTACGGCATACCAACACATGATAGGTTATTCAATGCCAACAGGAAGGATTTACATTCCAGGTTAATTCTACATGTAAACAGTAAATTGACTTACAGATTAACAAGAAACATCAACACTTGAATATGCGGAATGAACCTAGAACCTTGATACCTGCTAACTACAGAGTTTCAGCAAATTCTATCATAATTACTTAAATTGTCACTTCCTACAACATGCATGAGCCACAGTGATCCTATTCTTGTCATCACTCATATGGCTTCCTAGAACCACACAGGGGTTTGTAATGAAACTATTCTAATGAACATGACAAAAAATGATAAAAATGTATATAACACCCATTCAGAGGATTCCTACCCCTTTGCAGAGATAATGATAGTGATTCTATTTTTCGCCAGAACCTTACGGGCTAAAGACTTACAGACAAGGATAGGAAACTTGCATCTCTCTTCTTAATGTTAATAAAAAAGCATGTGAAGAATTACTATTTTGTAATTTAATCATTCAGATTTTACAGGCCACTGGTTTCTTCTATATAGAATGTACGCTGTATAACCTTAGATCTTTTATAATACAAATATTATAAACATCAGTATTTCAACAAATATAAAGCCAATTTGCTGGGAATAGTCTCGTTTTATAAAGAATTACAATGTGCAAAAAAAAGACTTTTGATTTGTATGTCTGATATAGGAATGGAAGTTATGATATCTGAAAATGAGATTTAGCGAGAATTTGCATTCATAACATCTTAATCAGATTCTTTTCCTTTTTTATTTATTATTATTAAATCCTTGATGTTCTTAAAAAAAAGGAAGTTTTAATTTGTACTCACTTCGTCTTGGGTTAAATTTTTGGTCAGTGATATTTGACACATCAAATTCATTTGATACTTCACGCTGGTAATGAGGCTGTTAAGCAAAGGGTTTCATTTCAATCCCCACCTGACCACAGTCTCTTCATATTGTAACCTGTGTTTTCGTTATCAAGATCATTTGGGACACAAAACGAGACAAGTTAGATAACTGTTTTCCAACGAATTTAAGATCATCAGAATTATGATCATTTTGGTTAAAACTTACTGGCAAGCTTTGTTACATGAGTGATATCTTGGTGTGTATGAGGCTCACAATAAAGATTTTCCTCAACTCAATTTGACCTACCAATTATCGGTAGTCTAAGACATTCTGAACACCACTAATTGGGATGCTGTGCAGATTCTTGGTTATAGATGCATGCTTTGTTCTAAAGGTCTTTCTGTCTGTCTGTCCATTCTCAAATTGTTTTAACTTCATTACAATTAATTGATAATTTGCCTGTTATTCATTACTTAAGAATGTTTTCCAACATTAATTTAATATGTGTGGTCATTAACTAATGTGTAACAGGTTCAAGTAATGATTTAGAGAAATTAAGAATTTCGAATTAGGAAAATCTCAGCCTAAGTGAAACCAGCCCTTGGTAAATACAATTCAAACTTTTTAAGGTCAGCATGCTTTGTAAAAAGAACAATTTTAGGGCAAGATTATATATACATGTAGTTAATCCTTTACTCCATAGATACGCGGTTTCCCGCACCAATCACAGAAGGCCTTTGAAAACACTTTGAAAATTAGTACCGAGCAATCTTAACTATTCCTGCACTGTTTTCCACTCTGTCAGTTAATATAAACATAATTCAACCAATAGTTCAAAAGCCTTCTATATTAGAGGTGTCGAAAGGCATCTATATTAAGTGTCCAAAGACGTCTATATTAGGAGTCCAAAGGCATCTATATTAGGGGTCCAAAGGCGTCTATATTAGGTGTCTAAAGGCGTCTATATTAGGTTTCCAAAGGTGTCTATATTAGGTGTCCAAAAGTGTCTTTATTAGGTGTCCAATGGCGTCTATATGAGGGGTCCAAAGGCGTCTATATTAGGGGTCCAAAGGCGTCTATAGTAGGAGTCCAAAGGCATCTATGTTAGGGATCCAAAGACGTCTATATTAGGGGTCCAAAGGCGTCTATAGTAGGTGTCCAAAGGAGTCTATATTTGGTGTCCAAAGGTGTCTATATGAAGTAAAGGGATAATATTGCCTTTTTACAACTCTTGAGTGTTTAATAAAAAAAGAAAGAGAAAACTTTTACGTGATAATAAAAGTAAAAAAAATAAAGAATTAATAAAATTGTAATTCAATTGACATTGCTGATGTTGGTTTTACTTAATGCTTATCTATTACAAGCAGCTTTAATTGCAATCAAGAAAATAGATTAAGAATACAATATCAAACTGTAGCAATAGTAAAAAAGCTTTTATTTCTCATTCTGGATTATAGCAGCAAATTGCCCATAATAATGATGAACCTGGCCTTTATAATGAAATGTGTGTATATACACCATCTCTCCAGCAGACGTCATTAGTAATGGAATAATAAACAATATCATTTATTTCTTAATTCCCATATCAATATAAAAGCAGTTGGTCTTTGTTTGTCTCATTTCTCTCATTTAATCAGTATTTTATACAAGTTTTTGACATTTTACATTTACTGCCTCTAGTTAATGTCCATTTTACATGGAAATAAAGAAGTGACTCTCAGTTCAATTGCTTATGCTGGTTATAGCTTATGACTGCGGGGAACCGATGCCGTTTAATTATGCTATATAAAGGAAACAAATGACACTTTGAAGAGAACCAGCTTATTGACTGTGTTTATAAATAAAACTATAGACTGGTTTTGTGAATTGAATTATCGACAGCATGGTTCCATAAATCTTATTTAATAACTTTAGGAGTCATAAACATTATGACTGATAAATATTTATTAATGTTTCATAGCTTTATATATATTATATTGTGCACAGCTTTCTTTTTAAAGACAATTTCTATAGTTTTTGTAAAATTTTAAAGGGCAGATAGAATTTTATAAAACTCTGTAGTATTTAAGTTTAATGAATGTTTATGTGATACCAGAAATATAAAATGCAAGTTACTGTGCAGATTTTTTATGTTATAACCTCCTCAACAACATACCTGTCTTTGAAATTTTCCTTGAAAAGGTTTTGACAAGAAATGTGAAAAATATTTTAAAACTGTCAATAAATTCAGTATGTTTTCACTATAGGTCAAATATCGTACATATTGTTTACATCTACTATATATAAAACTTTTTTACACCATAGCACCATGGTAGGAGACAACAGACACTCTACTACTTATAGGTTAGAAGTTATTAGAAAATTCCATGTAACTTGAATCTAACAGGCTTAAATGTTGATCTTAATTAAATTTAATTTCCTTGTTCCTGGAGCAATTTCATTGGCTAAGAAAGTCAGACAACATCTAAATATTCTTTCTAACCATCATGATAATCAGTCCAGTCATGGAATGTTTGTTTTATTCACAAAGAACTGAACTAAATCATAGACTTTATTTGCAAAGTGCAATTTAATTAAGTTTATGTATATATACATGTACCAGTATATATTATTGTGTATAATGTCGGCTGTGTCCTGATAGTTGTTAACTAGAATTTTAATGTGCGTTAAGACGGAGAATATAGTAGTCCTTAGAAATAAACCAGTGGGGCAAAGATTGAGGATCCATCACTTTGACCCCCCCTCCCCCCACCCCTCCCAAATTTAAATAGTAAATAAATGGCTTTGTGCAAAAACATGACAATTTTAGCTATATGTATGTGTGATAAACAGGGTAGGGCATTGTTTGTTGGCAAAGTATTAGCCAGTAAGTGATTTTGTGTATAACAATAATGTTGATATTGTCATGAGAGTATTTAGGTGTGAAAACAACTCTAACTTTGACAAAATAAAATCACAATTTAGTAGGTTTGTTAATTAATTAAATTCACCAGTTGTTATGATGTGAGACTTTTTAATATCTGGCTTTAATTTAATCTTGTTAACAGTGGTCACCTAGAATTTATAGTAGTGCTTGGGGAGCAGCTCAGGCTGAGCTAGTGCGCAGACACTGCTAATGAATTTGTATTTTTTTTGTGTTTATATTAGTGAGTGTCTACTTTAAAAGTTTCTTTTTTTTTTTCAGTCTCTCCTAGTCCCTGATATCTCATTAATCATATCTGTGATAATCCCCAATGAAAAAGCCGGGAATTCTATGTCCACAATTACTATTTAACATATGTCATCCAACTGTCCCTGAAGCAAGAGACCATTAAACATGCTCAAAGGTTGTTGCTATGACTAACGGATTACCCGGAGAGCTGGATTCATTCTACAGTCTGCTTGTCTATGTCCGTGACTATGAAAGATATTTTTGGTGAAGTTTTATAATTTAAATTATTGCTTATGCCTGGCAAACTCAAAGAACAAGTCTTAAATATATCTTACAAAAACCACCTTTAAAAATATCAGTCTTAATGAACTAATGAAAATAAATGTTTTCAATATATTATACAATGTAGTATTGATTGATTGATTGATTGATTGATTGATTGATTGATTGATTGATTGATTGATTGATTGATTGATTGATTGATTGATTGATTGATTGATTGATTGATTGATTGATTGATTGATTGATTGATTGATTGATTGATTGATTGATTGATTGATTGATTGATTGATTGATTGATTGATTGATTGATTGATTGATTGATTGATTGATTGATTGATTGATTGATTGATTGATTGATTGATTGATTGATTGATTGATTGATTGATTGATTGATTGATTGATTGATTGATTGATTGATTGATTGATTGATTGATTGATTGATTGATTGATTGATTGATTGATTGATTGATTGATTGATTGATTAGCATCATCTTTTTGCCATTAAAGACAAACAGACTTTCAGTAAACCTAACTATGTTTTCCTGGGATCCAGAAAAGTGAACCATTACTTAAGCACACCCATCTCTGCAAGTAACTGATAACTTGCCCACTTGAATCAGAGGTGAGAGATGAATGATAATGATACACAATGTGTTATATATCAATCATCACGGAGACTGTGGCCAGGTGGGAATTAGAACTCACTAGTATCAAAGGGTGGTAGAATCGAATAATTGATAGTGTTTTTAAACTCTTCCTTTAGCAGTTTGTTTTTATGACAAGCAGTTTCTAAGAAAATAATTTCGGTCAAAATTCTACATTATTATTATTGATATCATTGAAACCAGTCCTTGAGGACATTTTGGCACTCATTTTTAAAGGGCAAGCATCAGTTAGGTTACACTTTTCTCTGAATGCTGAAAATTACGTATATTAATGATGCTTGATTATATAAAATTGGAGTACCTGATTATGTATGCTGACCTTTAATCTATTAACGGAAGTGGCGCAATTCTTGTAACTGGATTAATTATATTTCGCGTATTCCATTATACATATGTATATATATATTTATATGTTTAAACTTTTTTAAAAAGTTTTTCAATTGAGTTGTGAGCACATTTCCCATACATAAATATATGGTCAGTGAGCTGTATATGTGCTAACAAACACTATCCAGAACGCTTTAGAATTATAAAAAAAGATGTCCAATTTATAAAGCGTGACAAACGCTTTATAAATTATTTTTAAATTGCCTAGGATTCCAACTTGGCTTCAAATTGAATTATGCGAGTCGTATTAAAAAACTTCACGTTTTAGTGCGTAGTGTACTTTACCTGCCTTGAAAGTCATTTTGACAAATTTTTTTTGACTCGTGAGTTACACGCTTGATTTATAAAGTGTTAGTCATGCATTATAATTTGGGCATCATTTTGTTCGGGATTGTGTTTATATGCTCATATACAGCTAATTGATCATATGTTTGTATGGGAAATGTGCTCATAACTCAATTAAAATTTTTTTTTTAAAAGTTCAAACGTGGATGTGTTGTTTAAGTCCGTAATGCGTCCAACCAGCAGTTCACGGGTAGTTAGTTGGATCCCCACTCAGCCACAGTCTTCATGATAATTTATATATGACATTGCATCTCATTGTCATTTGTCTCACACCACTCCAGCGGGAAAGATATCAGTTACTTGCCGAGATTGTTGTACTTGAGAACTGGTTACCCTTAAAGATCCCAGAGAAAAAAAGTTCTAAAAGTTTTTTTAGCTCTCAATGGCATGAAAAAAAAGGCTAAATATTGAAACAAACAAACAATCTATAACAAATCTTGTTTTAATGGTTGTATTTACTGTTATGATGAAGCGAACTGAGACTGGCAGGTGATGAAAATTTATAGAATGGGGTTTAACCCCATCAGTTTATGATTATTGCTTATCCCGTTTTGTGGATTGAGAAAGACGTGATGACAGAATAAATCTGAGTAGAACCATCGTTCTTCTGCAAGTAACTGGCAAACTTTCTCACGTAAAGTTTTTGGAGCGAGCGGGACTCAAACATACAACCTTATCCGTGAGAGGTCAGTGATCTTAAGACAGTGCCTTAGACCCCTCAGCCTAGAAGGACAATTGCTACCTAAAAAACTGGATCTGTTATATTAAATCTGTCAATTGTTGAAAAAAGTGTTAATACTTCATGTAAAAAAAATCTCATTTAATTCATCCTTCTATATGTAACCCACCCACCCCACACACTCATCCATTCATTTGTTTCATTCCTTCATTCAAGATTGTATTCAGTTGTTCAAAAAAAATAAATTTGTTTTTGATTTGTTTGCTTTGCATGCTTTCATACCATGGTTACATTTCATTACTGACGCATTTGATCCTAGTCAGAGGTAATTGGGAAAATGATTCAAAAGTTAATTGGTTACAGGTTGGTGAAGTTATTCCTGTATAATATTATGCCCATTATCATTGATAAATTACTGCTGCAAATTGAATGTTCTATATTTAGGCACATTGGACAAGAGGGGGAATGCAAATTGATTCATTAGAATCTTTTGTTTAATTTGGATGATTGAATAATTGATTGATTTTAAATTAATTGGTACAGTTGACCTGAAACATGTGATGATATCACATGGTTGATGATGAATCATGCATGTTCACGTGAGTCCTACAGTTGTGGTTAAAAATTAGAACAGAATTCTTTGAAACTGAGAGCAACATTTACGTTTTTTGTGTCGACTCCTCTGAAAAGAATTCAGAAGATGGGTTGATTGAGCACTTAGCTGGAAAAAGTAAACCAAAATATGGCTGTAGTGGGTGGAATCAATAAAGTGTACTATTTACATATTGCTTCACTAAAGATTGAATGGCATAGTTTTACGTCATCACGGCTTTGTTGCGTTTAATGAACATTTCCTAGAAATCGACGTTTTTGTTATAAAAAGGGGAGAGAAGAAGACTTTGATCACTACTTATCATTAAAATTATGCTTTTAATGCAACTATGGAAGATTCCTCATATTATTTAAATGCACATAATGATTTAATAAAATTAGAAAGGTGGATTCCTAATATGGAAAAAACAATAATTATGATTGAAATTTAAACTGCAGTCAAACTTGTCTTTAGCAGCCATTTGAGGGAAGGAGCAAAGTGACCTTAAAAAACAGGTTGTTACTTATATATACATGTTAATTTGCTCTGAAAGCATAGAAATGGGAAATGTGGCTGCTTTGGACAAGTGGCTGCTCAATAGAGGTGACCGCTCACACGGGTTTGAATGTATATAAATGTAATATCTCGTCTATAAACAAAATAAGCAGATTAAAACAAACAAAACTACTGGTATAAAATACATTTATCAAAATGAGAGGATTAATCAATATCAGTCTTGGATTGAACAAAAGTCCATAAATTAAACTATTGCATATGATATAATTCAATAAATCATTAATAACATTTCTATAAATTGATTGCAATATCTTGGAGAATTTAAATAACCAAATGGATTCTCCAATACTATCTCCATGACTCCATGTATATGCTTTCTATTAATATCTATAAATTTTTTAATGTACAATTAAAAAAGATTGGTACTCGTCTTCAATATCACCAGAAACACAAAATTGACATAGTCTTTCATTTCTCTCTATCCTGTTTTTACAATATTTTCCTAATCTACTTGGTGATACATCATATTACCGAGTGTCTACCACTTCTATAGTTCCTATGCAGTCAAACCTGTCTTAACCCTTTACTCCATAGATATGTGTTTTCCCGCACAAATCACTAAAAGGCTTTGAAAACAGTGCAGGAAGAGTGAAGAGTGTATGAAGTAAAGTGTTAAGCAGGAGCAACAGTTACCTATTAAGACAGGTTGTTGATTAATACAGGTTAATTTGCTTTGAAAGCAAAGCCATGGGATATAGAAAAATTAGTAGTTAGCTGAAAATAGTTTGATTTCATTCACTTAACACAATTGTTATGAAAAGAATTAAGAGAATCTTAAGGTGATTTGGAAGAAAAAAGTTATTCCAAATTAAATAGGACCTGAATAACTTTACAGCCATATGCGAAGATTTCACCACCATGTGGGCATAATCAGTCGAACAGTTGTGGATCTGGAAAATGGGGATTGACGTCTACCAAATTATTTATAGCGTTTCAGGTGTTGATCACATCCAAACTAATAATAGAATTTTTGCTGAGTAATGAATGTTTTGACAAGGGGAATATGCGAAAGCGGAATTGTAATTATTGTTGAAATCAGCAGAATACATTCCTTTTTTAATAATAAGTTATTTAATTTCTTCTGAGAAGATTTGGTTACCTGAAGATGAAACTGTACATATTTAAAGTTGAACAATTCATTTTGGGAGACTTTCTCTGAAATGTCTTTATATTCATAGTGGCCAGGCCTGGTTAGCTCCATTGATAGCATGTCTGACTATCAATCAAGGGGTCATGAGTTCACATCCCTGGCAATCCACAGTCTCCGTGGTTAGCAATATGCAAGATTGCATCTCATTGTCATTCGTTGCTCACCGCTGATATGAGTGGGAAAGCAATCAGAAACTTGTGGAGGTGTGCTTGAATACTGGTTAAAACTATTGCGTTATGTTGCCATTGAATTTGAATATGCAGGTTATACTCATTAAAATGTGAAGCCAATGTCATTATTAGCTTTCTGGGACGAAGTCCAAGGAGAGCTATTGCCACGACCCCGGCATCGTCGTCGTCTGTAGACACCCAGGTTAAACTTTTAAGATATCTATGCAACCACTCATTGGATGTGAATGAAACGTTGCATGTGTGTTCACCATCATCAATGGAACACACACAGACAAGAACCATAACTCTGGGTTGCAATTTTGCACAGTTATGTCCCTTTTTTTACTTAATTTTTCAGGTTAAAGTTTTTTATAAGATTAGGTAGGATATCTATGGAACCACTCATTGGATATGAATGAAACTTTGCATGTGTGTTCATCATCATCAATGGAACACACAAAGACAAGAACCATAACTCGGGGTTGCATTTTGGCAGAGTTATGGCGCTTTTGGACTTAATTTTTCGTCTGCAGACACCCAGGTTACACTTTTGCATTTAGTTGCATTTAAGTTTTGGTGTTTGCCTCCAATCTCAATCTTTGCATGGGTGGTGGGTTTTATCCCATCAAGCTTTGTTGTCTTCTGACAACTCTTGTTGTAACAACGACATTGTCAATATACTGAATGAGTACACACATTTTTATGGCAACTCGCGCCAAACGTCACATGAAACTTTTATGACAGTGTGACGTAGCACAAGAAATAAAGATCATGCAGTCAGTGAAATATAAACTGGTCCTTTTTAGCTCCACCCAGCTGCATTTGTTTTTCATTCGATAATGAAAATGCAGTTGATCTTTTAGACCACTTGCAGTAAAAATGTAAATATATACAGTATTAAAAAAGTCATCGTACATTTCAGGAGAGGCACATGAATTACATCCTCCTTCCAAAGACCAGCCAGGTATCGTTGTGCATGTCTGCGAAGATCCGGAGGGGTATCGCGGGGGTGAGAAACCAGCCATGGTACAAACCAAATGTCCAGAGAGGAAAACTTGATCACAGCGAACTGTGACAAAACGTACAAGACGCTGCAACCATGTAAATTTATGTAGGACTTTAAATTCACTGTGGGTGATCAGATTTCGAGTAGTTAAGTTACGAATATCTGATAGCCCCTGTGGTATTGGCTATGCAACACCTAGCTCATAGCAGACTTTTTCAGCACCATTGTATTATATGGTACGATTTTAATAATGAAGACCCCTTATTGTTGCATAGGCAGTATAATGAAAAGAAAGTGCAAATAAATTTATCACAAAAACGCGAATATGAGTGAATCAGAGCATTGTGTGCTAAGCTAGTTTTATGCTCGATGTAAGCACAGTTGATCATGGTTAAATGTAGTGCTATGGATTATGTACTGTTTGTTCTTGTAGACAGCTATTATATTACTGTGTATCGCACGCAGGGAAGTGTTCGACCAGTGTGACAGAATACATTAGAATCGCAAAAACGTATAATGAGACACATGACATTAGTGTGATTCTTTATCACTTAGGTCATTCAGAAGTTTTTTTAAGGATTGGAAGCATCCAGTTGACTCTTTTATTTACTCCGAGAGGTTTTAGCGTCACAAGTAAACATAATGAAACAGTGGATCAGACCATTATACAAACTTGTACAGCCTTTTTACAAGTATTGAAGTTATCAGTGTATTGATGAAATCACAAACACTTCTTGAGGTTATAGCATCACAAGAAGACGTAAAGAAACAGTTGACCAGGACATGTTACAAACTCGTACAGTCTTTTCACAAGTATAAAAGTAATCGATATATTGGTGAAATCACAAACACTTCTCGAGGTTATAGCATCACAAGAAGACATAAAGAAACAGTTTACCAGGACATGTTACAAACTCGTACAGTCTTTTTACGTTACAAGTATTAAAGTAATCGGTATATTGGCGAAATCACAAACACTTCTGGACATAATGTAACAGTTGATCAGGCCATGTTACAAACATGCTAAATCGCTGTACAAATAAATGTACCTATTGGGCAATATAGGTTGATTTCAATATAATATGAAATGGTAGGTCAGAACGCGGTACAGACAATAATCAGTTTGTTGTCAGTTTGAAATATTCAATCTTCAAACTTGTAATTTTTGTACACAAAAAAAATCACTTCTGACATTGTGAAATATTCAATCTACAAACTAGTAATTTTCGTACACATGTTGACATTGTTAAATAGCCAATCTTCAAACATGTAATTTTTGTACACAGAAATAATCAGTTTGCTGTCAATGTGAAATATTCAATGTACAAACATGTGACTTTTGTATACAAAAATAATCAGTTTTCTGTGAAATAATCATATGGCCAGAAAAAGTGTACAGCAATCTTCATACTGATCAATTCTCGGAAGAGGATGATTTTTTTTGCATTATTATAATTGTATAAATTTGAGGGAATCATCAGCCAGAAAGTTATAAAATCAAATTACTGAAAGATATTGATGTTTAACATAACTGACCATTTGATAATATACTGTCAAACCTGTATTAAGCAACCAGTCAAGGGAAGGAGCAAAAGTGACTTTTTAAGACAGGTTGTTGCTCAATGCAGGCTAATTTGTTTTGAAAGTATAGAAATGGGAAATAACAAATGTGGCTGCTTAAGACAGGTGGCTGCTTAACAGAGATGACCACTAATACACAGGTTATACTGTATACTCATAATTGTATAAAATAGTATTAAAATGGTCACTGAAAGCAGTGTGTCTTTTATTTTGGGTTAAATTTGTGGCATTTGGAGCAGCTGGGTCCCTTTAATTTATATAAATGAAATTTTCACAGCCATGATGATTTATCACTAAACAATGGACTTCTGTGCTTCTTGAATTCAACGGCAGAATTCCATATATTTGGAATTCTAGCTGTGCATTTGGAAATTGACAACTGAATTCCAGCACATTGTTGAATCAACAGAATTTCATGCATTTTGAAATTCAAGTGTATTGCATGCATTTGGAATTCAAATACAGAAGTGAAGTTACAGTTGCATGCCTGTATTGCTTTTTGTTAACTTGCTGGTATAAAAAATAACTAAGAAACCTTTTCAACTTAGACAAATGGTTGAAATTGTAAGCATTCATTTATTCATTGCTTTTATGCATGTGTAAATAATGTTTAACTGCGCATTAATGAGAGTCAGAGATTCATAAATTGTAATAATACACTGCAGTCTCCATATTACGCGATCTGATACAACGTGAATATTGTTAAAATTAATATTTTCAACCAGATTCATGAAAAATGGCATTATTACAATTGGTTGAAAAATCTAAACTAAACTGCATGCTTTAAATTATGTTTTTTACAACTGTAACCATGTCTAATTTGTGAATCTATTACATTGCTTTTAATTGCAAATTTAATTTAAACAATGGTCTGTCTAGTTTATCACAGATTAATTGTCATGTTTTTCATGAATGAACAGTATTAGAACCAGTAAGAAATCAATAGTTTATGACAAATATAGTATTGCCAATGGGGGCTAAATATAGAATTTGAACCAGGTGGCTTATAAAGAATCACATGTTGATCATGTGATGTAAAGCGCATAAAAATGGCTGACACAGAATGTTTTTGTTTCAAAACAACAGTATATTTGTCCAAATTAATGATACAATATGTATCATTAATTTGGACAAATACAAAAGTTCCACAGATGATGTTTTATTCCTCATGTAGGACTTTCCATAGCTGCAGTTTTTATTAAGCGGTTCCACCTATATTGCGTAATATTGGGACAGCAGTGCACTTATAAAAAGTTATTTTGACAGTGTGTAAAACAATAAAACTGACCTTAAACGGATTGAAACGGTACATGAATTGTATACAAAATGTGTTCATGAATGTTTCTTTTATTTTTTTTCATTGTTGTTTGTTGTTTTTACTTCTGCCTATGAGTTAAAATCTTTCCATATTTGTATTGTGCAATTGATGGACATTTCCAGTAATTTAAGTTTTTATAAACCAGGTGTCTCATAAGATCAAAGAAGTTTTTTAATTGTTGAAAGTTGTCATTTGAACGACTACATGATTGTTATTTAATTTAACGCTTTATGATTGTTTATGTTATTGTTTTTTTGTGAGAATAATCGGACAACAATTCAATGTCTAATTGGAAAGCCATCTTCTGTGCACATTGTCTTTACCCTCTAGTAAGATTTCCAGTAACCTGTGCAGCATTAAGTATCATTAAACAGGAAATACTTTTGCTTGCTGGTACCTTAGATTTATCATGTAATGCTCACTAATTTGAGGTTGAGCCAGTGTCCAGGAAAATACATATTAATCAGAATGAATAATGTGAGCAAATGTTTTAACTGTATTGAATGCTGGTAAGCCCAGTACTAACCTGGTACCCACAATGTCATTTTGTTACAGGTTAACTATGTTTAATTTTTTTTAATGATATTCCAGTACGTTTATTTCAATAAAAATTGTTAATAGTTACTGAAAATATGAATAAATACCCCATGAATTTGTCTTTAAATAATTGGGTATCTGAAGACCATTCATTATATTGCCGCATTTTTTATTATAAATATTTGTTTTTTCTCCGTTTTTTTTTCCCCTTTAACCGCATCTCGAACATTGTATTTTGTATGCGGTAAGTTTTTTTTTGCTTTTTTTAAATAGATCTGTTTCATTGTAGAGTTTGCTTTTCACATGATTTGTTTATCACCACAATGATTGATTTATCTTTCCACATGATTTGTTTATCAACACATGATTGGTTTATCTTTCTTCATGATTTGTTTATTATCACAATGATTGGTTTATCTTTCCCCATGATTTGTTTATCACCACAATGATTGATTTATCTTTCCACATGATTTGTTTATCACCACATGATTGGTTTATCTTTCCTCATGATTTGTTTATCAACACATGATTGGTTTATCTTTCCTCATGATTTGTTTATCACCACATGATTGGTTTATCTTTCCACATGATTTGCTTATCATTGCACGATTTGTTTATCTTTCCACATGATTTGCTTATCATTGCACGATTTGTTTATCTTTCCACATGATTTGCATATTATCACCTTATGAATTGTTTATCTTTCCACATTTTTTATAAAATTGTTATTGGTTACTGTTTGATATTGCATATTTGTAAATGTGTGTTAGTCACCCATGCTTTTTTTTCACACAAATTGGTTGTTTAAAATTGATATGTTAAAACCATGGCAGAATTCATCAAATTTTCAAGTTTGACACTCAGATTCAAGTTTAGGCTTTTAATTAAAATATTGTTTGTTTGCTCTCTCCCTGTTACCTATCCATCAACAAGGCTCAGCCCGTTGTCAGTATAATGTGGCTGGGTGGGGTATCATACCATGTGTCTGCTGCATGATACTGCAGTGTGGCAGCACTTAGAATAGTGTCTCAAGTAAACACCGTTATGATATGATTGAAAAATTGTTGGAAGCCACTCGAAATGATTCTACAACATTAAAAAGGCTGCCTACTCAAAATCTCTCTTCTTTTTTTTATAAGATTTTGGAGACAGAAGTATTGTTGTTCTTTCGTTTAGGCAATTCCATGTATGATAATAGTTAATATATCATATTTTTAATCCACTGCAACAAAAAATATTTACTTAAGAGAAATAAATTAAAAAAAATATATATTGAAATTTTTTTATTTGGATCGAGTTATACTAGTAGTAAACAAACATAATTTTAATGTGTGGCCTTGCATACCCCATATAATACTTAAAAGTTACATTGTTAGTAAAAAAATTAAAAAAATTAAATGTAAATGAAAATACTAGTAATATATTACAAATTCCAATTAAAGTGGTTTTATGTAAGGGTCGACAGATATTGGGTGATTTATACCCGTTTTAACGAGATTGCAAAGTAAGCTCAGAGATTTCATAAAAAATGCTCTTGATTCTGTTTCTAAGGTGGAACCTGGTGGATGTTGTTTATGAGAAAGCCATTGAACCGAGGCTCAGATCCGACCTGCGACCACTAGCATGAGTGGCCAACACACTCTCCATTATATCATCATATATGCCCAAATATATGTTGTGCTCTCGAGACTTTTCCACATTTGTTTTTTTTTTTACTATTTCTGCTGTCGAGAAGAAAACATGGGAAAATCACATTAAGTACTATTAATTGTGCACAAGAGATGAAAACAACTTGACCTCTGATAGATTCTGTGTCCTTGGGCAAGACACTTTATCCATATTTGCATATTACTTGTAGTTCAGTTGAGGAGAAAAACATGGGAAAATCCCATCAGACTCATAGAGAAAAACAAACACGACCAATGATAGATGTGGATTAGTATTTACTGCAGGAGAGACTGATTACCCCAATGGTCAGTTGTCAGCGAAACAAATCATTAAGTGAGCAGAATGGAAGGGCCCAGTCCTGGGAGAATAACTCATTGTTGATAATAATTAATCTGTTTGTTTATTTCTCCTGTGAGAATATTCCCAGTGCAAGGAGACATATGAGAAGTTATATTAAACAAAAGAGAGCAGAGCATAATTTTAAGATGGGTTCATTGATGAAATTGCTTTACACTGATCATTGAAGAATAATGATTAACACTAATTTGGTTTGGCCCGATGGGGAGGAAGGCTCAGAGCTTGCTGTTATTTCTTCCTCACACACAAAGGACTGTCTTGCCGCTCCCATTAAAGAATTGATTTTGTGGTTTTACCAGTCATGTGGATAATTTAGACATTTATTTCCTGTACTTGAACAGTACCATGTAATCATGTTTGCTTTTGATAACAGTGGCATCTGGTATCAGAACTGTAAAGGTTGGCCATTAGTGTAAGACTTTATTCCTTGCATAAGCCCTGATGTCTTGTATATAAAATATATTTGGAAAAAGCTACATGAATGTTACATTTGCAAATTTTAAGTCATTTACAACAATTGTTTTAATATAATAACATCTTCCATTTTTTAAGTCAGTGACTTGGAGATTTTTTTTGTGATCAATTCAATTTAAAGTATTTTCGGGGTTGCGTGGATGGGAAATCTGAATTCATACGTTTATCTTTTAAAATGTTATTTTAAACTGAGTTTAAATATTGATCTATTCAAATGTTATAATAGTGCCAAGTTTGAATATTCATCAACATCATTATTTATACGGCTGCAAAAATAATTTAAGGGAGTATTAAATGCATAAAATTTTTTAAGATGAATAGGTGGTATTAAAATGAAATTTTTAGTGCTGAATTTAGATGTTTATGAATTTTCAATAATCATATAGCAGTAGGCACATGAATAATTTACAGAGAATTGCCTTATAATTGAGAACATTTTGGCAAAATATCTGTTCTTTGTATGATTTAAAAAACAAAACAGAATTACAATGTGGATATTGTACAATAACTTTGTTTATTCAACAAAATTCCATAGAATTAAAAAACACCTTGCAATATTAACAGACTGTCAGCTCCACGGTATTGTCGACAAGAATTTATCTGTCACTCGTTAATCTTCACAATATGTTCTAGTGTTCTCCGTACAGCAACTTTATTTATATTGATCATTTTTGGATGTTATCCTCTACTAGTGAGTACATGTTCATACTTAATTATGTGAGGTCCTTTATTGTATTATGAGTTTAAGTTATAATTTAGAGAAATTGAAATTTTTGAGTTGAGGAAAATCTCAGCTTGATAATTACGTTTAGTGAAACTGGATCCTGGACCACAGATGAGTGGTTGAAGGTGCTGTTTTTTCCAGCATTTCTTTACTACGGATGTCATTTTGAGTCCTGTTTGGTACAAAAGCTTTATGGAAGAAAGTTTGCCAGTTTCTTGTGGATGGACAGTAACAAGTTCTTCTTGAATTTATTTATACATTTATAAAATTGCCGTAACATTACTAAGATTTCTTTGTTGTGTGTTGAAATTTTGATCAACATTTAAAATAATTGCATTTCCTGCTGGATTTGACTCAACTTCAAATCATTTAGATGAATATAAAGGATTATATTAAACAATTGATGGTTTTAACATTTCTTTTTGTAAAACACACCCATGGAGGTCTTAAACACTGGATGGATGGCATAATATATAACCAGTATTATATTAAATGATTTTAAACTACATTTAAAAAATGCTGAATGATAATAATTTGTATTGACAAAGATGCAAATGGGGAAGTAATTTTATCCCAGCAGCGATCTTGTTTTCTAAATAAGCATATGCATACATATAGCATGTACATAACTGTATGACTTGTGCATGTTTCATGTATGAATTGTCTACTATGCATGTACATGTATCATGTATGGACAGTACATGACTATCTGATTATGTTGATCTGAGACACCAGTCTAGATAATAATTGGAAGATATTCATTATCTAGGAAACCAGTCTAGATAATAATTGGAAGATATTTATTACATTTGTATCAGGGGGGGGGGGGGGGGGGGGGGGGGGGGGGGGGGACCAGTCTAGAACATATTTGGAAGATATTGATTATATTGATTGTCTAGGAAACCAGTCTAGATAATAATTGGGAGATTTTAATCAGTATACAGAGTCAATTAAATGTCATACATATTGATTTTTTTATAATCATGTTATTATCATGTTTTTGTGATGCTGTTTCTTACAGCAGTGTCAATCTCATATATACATACCATTCTCATTGTAAACCATCAGATACTTCAAACTGAAATAAAATATGTTATAAAAAAATTTTATTGTTTGTATTTGTTTATTTATTATTTCCAGTTGATTAATTTTGAATATTTAGCATCATGCTGTCGAGGGCTAACAGAAGATCAGTTAACCTAATCACTTTTTCAGGGGATTTCGGAAGGTTAACCAACACTCAGATACACCAGTTTTTACATCAGCAAGTAACTGATAACTTTCCCATTTGAATCAGCAGTTAGAGACAAAAGATAATGAGATGCAATGTCGTATATTAATCATCACTGATATTGTGACTGGGTGGGGATCCAAACTCACAGCCCCGGGATTGATAGTCCGACATCCAGTTGGTTCAAGACATTGACAAGAGTCAAATCCTCATGTGAATCTTTTAATGATTAAAACAATTGGCATCTGCATGGAACTTGTTATAGTCTTTACTTCCAACTCGTGTAATTTACAGATATGGAAAAAAATATTTGGCAAAATGATTCAACTTTCTCATTTGATTCAGCGGTGAGAGACGAATCACAATGAGATACAATGTTATATATTAATCATCAAAGAGACTTAGCCGGGTGGGGATTCGATCGAACCAAACTAATCAAAGTGCTATAAGAAACCAATTGTCAGAATGTGTTGTCACAAAAGCTTCTTTGTTTTAATCTGGTCTTTAGTATTCTTCAATAAAAATCACTTGAAAATTAATGATACTACTGTGTCAGTATTTCGCAACTAGGCAAGGCATCATTAACATGCGTCTGCAGCATTAGTGCTATTCCAAGCAGAGATATGTGATATGAATGATTTTTTTTTTAAATACAAAACAATACACTGCAATGGATCAAAACTTATCTGATGCGAATCTATTTTTGGTCAGATTGAAATCTTATGAGAATAGATCCACGGCCTACATCTGCAAGTTAAGGGATAGGAATTTTTCACTATGTTGGTTCATGTTCATTTATATTTTAATTATTTATTTATTAAGTGGGTGCTGGGAGAGGATTAGTATATTTCTGCCACCAGTTATCCACTCAACAACTGCAATAACTTCTTACTTTACCACTTAATTCTCACAAAAATTATCAAGTTAACTAACGCAATAAGTTTCCAGTTAAGATACATATCTTAATGCGTCAAGTTGCCAATTTACTGCACTACCACTGCCATCACATATTTACTTAGCTAACTGAATAACTCTATAAGGTTCCTGCACGATAAGTTTCCAGATAAGATATATATCTTAATGCTTACTCTCAACTGCCACCACATATCTACTCAGCTAACTGAATAACTCTATAAGGTTCCTGCATGATAAGTTTCCAGATAAGATACATATCTTAATGCTTACTCTCAACTGCCACCACATATCTACTCAGCTAACTGAATAACTCTATAAGGTTTCTGCTACCAGTTATTTAATATTTGGAATACTTCGGTTTTTACTTAATAAATCACTAATTATTTCCTTTTTCTTAGAAAGTAGAAAAGTAGATAATGTGTTGGCAGTTACAGAGCAGTAAATAGGCATTAAGATATTTATCTTAATTGGAATTCATCACATTAGTTAACTAGATAAGTGGTGGCAGTAATGAGCACTAACAAGACATTTATTCTAGTTAATTATCTAACTAGAAACTCATTGCGATATTTAACTAGATAAGTTTTGCGAAAATTAAATGTTTAACTAGAAACTTATTGCGTTAGTTAAGTGGATAATGGGTGGCAGAAATATGCCACCAGAAATATGCCACCATAGATATGATCATTTTCAATACATACACATTATAGGTTATCATTTATTGGCGGAGGTCAAGATTGAAGACACACGATTCTTGCATACCAGACAACAGGATATCCTCATATTTTTACCGGGTATGGAATTTTCATCTTACACCCAGGAGTGTTCAAATGCTCATTTCACCCTTCTGTAACATTGCAACCATTTTTAATGTTGGGTATTAAAACAAATCATGTAACAACTAATTTGATGTCTTAAAGGCCATCATAGTAAAACTATAGTGATAATTTAAATTAAAATAGATATTCAATGTGTTTGGTATGTAAGAAAAATAATCTTTCATAGTTTTTTTTCAGTACAAATAGAAAAATTCCGTCTCTTAAGATAACTATTTTTGCAGGAACTTTGAAGAGACTCGTTCCCACTAAAACAGTTATAACTCGGGATGGAATTTTCAATCCAACCTCAAAGTCATATAAAATTCTTATAATCTGAACTGAACTGACTGTCTTTCTACAAGTAACTGGTAAACTTTCTCATTTTCCAAGAGCGAACAGACAATCACTAAGCAGAAGACACTTAAGAAGGCCTTTTTTTTTGTAATAAAAGGGCTATACCTCTGACCTTTAAATTTGGTCGGTTGAGATATTAGAGATATATATAACTACTTGTATGTCAATGGATACCAGTGCAGGTGTGGAGTGCATACAACTTCAAATAATACAATTTTTGACAATTTAAGGGCCATAACATTAATTATCTAGTTTAGACAGTTCAAAAACTTGTCAAAGAAATTATGGTTACTACTGTGTAAGTTAAAATTAAAAATGAAGGTGCTACAGGGCACATATGGTCAAATGGTGATTTTTTTTTCATTTTTAATGGTCTGATATTGGTTATCCAACTTAGCCAGTTCTAGAACTAAAATGTGCGAGATATTGTGGTTAAATAACAACTTTATATTTTTGGTGATGATCCAATGAAAAATGGGCATGCACACAACAAAAGGTTTAAGAACGGACAGATGACAAGACAACGTGTTCAGAATAGCTCACCATCCCATCCAGCCATTCTATTCATTCCAATTTGTCCATCTGATGCCCATTCCATCCGTCCGCCACCCATTTTTCTATCCTTGCAATGGTTTGGTATACTAGTAAAAAGTAAAATAATAACTCCCCATCCCATCCATGCCATGCCATCCCGCCATTTCATTCTGTCTTTTCAATAATCATTCTAATACGTCCATCTGATGTCCATTCCATCCATCCGCCACCCATTTTTTCCATCCTTGCAACGGTTTGGTATACTAGTAAAAAGTTAAATAATAACTCCCCATCCCATCCATGCCATGCCATCCCGCCAATTCATTCTGTCTTTTCAATAATCATTCTAATACGTCCATCTGATGTCCATTCCATCCATCCGCCACCCATTTTTTCCATCCTTGCAACGGTTTGGTATACTAGTAAAAAGTTAAATAATAACTCCCCATCCCATCCATGCCATGCCATCCCGCCATTTCATTCTGTCTTTTCAATAATCATTCTAATACGTCCATCTGATGTCCATTCCATCCATCCGCCACCCATTTTTTCCATCCTTGCAACGGTTTGGTATACTAGTAAAAAGTTAAATAATAACTCCCCATCCCATCCATGCCATGCCATCCCGCCAATTCATTCTGTCTTTTCAATAATCATTCTAATACGTCCATCTGATGTCCATTCCATCCATCCGCCACCCATTTTTTCCATCCTTGCAACGGTTTGGTATACTAGTAAAAAGTTAAATAATAACTCCCCATCCCATCCATGCCATGCCATCCCGCCATTTCATTCTGTCTTTTCAATAATCATTCTAATACGTCCATCTGATGTCCATTCCATCCATCCGCCACCCATTTTTTCCATCCTTGCAACGGTTTGGTATACTAGTAAAAAGTTAAATAATAACTCCCCATCCCATCCATGCCATGCCATCCCGCCAATTCATTCTGTCTTTTCAATAATCATTCTAATACGTCCATCTGATGTCCATTCCATCCATCCGCCACCCATTTTTTCCATCCTTGCAACGGTTTGGTATACTAGTAAAAAGTTAAATAATAACTCCCCATCCCATCCATGCCATGCCATCCCTCCATTTCATTCTGTCTTTTCAATAATCATTCTAATACGTCCATCTGATGTCCATTCCATCCATCCATCCATCCTTCCATCCATCCACCCATCCTCCCAAATAGTTTGGTATACCGGTAAAAAGCTTCAATAATAACTGTACAATTTAAATTTTTAATTTTGTTTTTATTTTAAATTTAAGCATTATTTGTTTTTTTTTTAGTTTGATGGTTGTTAACAATGCCATAAAGATATGAATATACATGTATAAATAATGATATAGGCAAAATAATAATTACATCATACGCTACGTGCTTCTAAACAGTAACCTCACATGACTGCATGTGCATTAACACATATACGTTATAATTACATGTACAGTATATACAATATTTATATAATCAGAGAATATAAAAAGTCACTGTAAACTAAAAAAACAATTTCTTTGATTTAATTGATTTCATATTGGCCAAGTCATTGGCCAAAGACTAGGCTATGGACCAATATGACTTTCCCAGGACCAACAACTAAGCCAATATGAAATCAATAAATGACAATTTTTTTTACTAACCTCTTCCAATAACCAGGTGAGTTTTTGATTATTTTATTACTAGTATGTAAGTTAATGAAATTAGGATGGATAAGTACATGTACAGCTAGTTGTTGCCTCACATTTTTATTTACTGTTTTCTACGACAAATTTAAAACATGATATACATGTATTTTCATACCGAGGTGAGAAAAAAAATCTATAATGACTATAAAGATGAGGAAGTTGAAATCTTGGGGACAAGGTACTTGTGAAGAACTTGGCACAACCTCATTTTTTGCTTGTACAGTCTAACCGGTGCAATTGGTTACCTCTTTTGAGCAGTCTCAACTCTTAAATAAGCAGCCACATTTGCTATTTCCTATTTCTATGCTTTCAGAGAAAATTAACCTTTATTAAGCAACAACCTGTCTTAAAAAGCCAATTTTTCTCATTCCCTTGAGTGGCTTAAGACAGGTTTGCATGACTGTATCTTTAACACTTCAATGGAATTTCCCCATCCACAATGCAACCCTGTTACAGAGTCACTTTGCTCATTATGCGACGTCATTATAGATTCTGTACATCTTCCTAGTCTAAATCGACATTCTTGCCCTACATAGTGAAGTACATACCATACACTTATAATCCATAACAAGCAAAATCACATAAAGGCCCTCAATTGTTTTTTTCTTTTAAAAATTATCGATTCACAACCAGTATAATGTTATGATGAACTTCAAGTCAAAATACACCGACAGGCAAAATCTGCGCAGCAGCTTACCCCTTTTTTTATTAATCACATTATGACAAACACAAGATAATAAAAATGTGAATTTGACATTATTAGTACAAGATATTTTTCTTCTCAAACATATTTTATTTCCATGAACGCATTACAAAAAAAAATATGATTACAAATATTTCGCTAAATGATTGAATACTGGTATATTCAACATGATTAAACATTTAACAAGCAACATAGGTAAATTATCTGCTTTTTTAGTATAAAAAATCATACGCATGTGGAGAGTACTCATTTGTCTTTCTGCTGAGATTTTATGCCACTTTCATTTCATGTTGTGTTTTATATGGCATCCAGCTCAACTCTTGTTGAAAGAGAGTAGTATGCATCTTATCTATGATATACCATCCAATACATGGTAAATGCTCTCCAACATCTCCCAACCCAAACCTGACCCCTTCACCCATTACAAACGCTCCCTCAGCCATTTTTTTTTTACAAAAACTCTGGAAGTTGGTCTAAAATTAAAATAATAAAAACCAAGCTGATTTCAAGTCTGTTGAATGAATATCCCTAAACCAGCAGCGTGTTTTATGAAGTTTACATTAACTTTATACAGAATATTCTATTTGATTTCTCCAGTCCAAACACAAGCACCCCCTTTTTCAAAATGCATCAACCCCTTGTGGGATTATCTGGGGGTGGGAGTATATGGCAATTAAGCAGAGAATCACCATCCTTCTTTAAAATGACTGACTCAGTTTCTCACAATCATGTAGAGTATAGAATAAATCATACAGTTAACAAAATATTGTATAGTACTTGTCATACCATCTTTGTTTGCCAGCAATATGACACACATGCAAGTCACATCTGTACCTAAATAATGTATTTATCAAAACTTTATTATATTAAACAGAAATTCAGATTTATTTTTTGGATTATTTTTTGAAACTTGAAGAGTTTTAAAAGTGAATTTTCTTAAAAAAAAGTTAATGACATCTTGACATATCGCAAAGCCTTTGTGTTTTAAGAACATGAATAACTAAATGTCACCATAATCAATTTTTAATTGTGGCTGTACACCAAGTACAAACATTTGATAATGATATATTTTTTTTTTTCTCCAGATAGACTATTTTGCATCAGGTGGCATAGAACACAAGGCCATTTGACCTTTTCTTTTGTTAGCATCAGACACAGGGAAAAAAACAACTTTTACCTTTGAATACAAGAAAATCAGAGATCAAAGGAATGACAAGCTGGTGGCTGAGATTATTCTGTAAGAGAATGTATATTTATACTACATAATGTATATTTATACTTCATAGTGTATATTTATACTTCATAATGTACATATATGTATATCTGTACTTCATATTGTATATCTATACTTCATAATGTATATCTATACTTCATATTGTATATTTAATCTTCATGATATATATTTATTCTCCATAACTTATTCTTCATAATGTAGATTTATTTTTCTTAATGTATACTTATTCTTTTATATCTATACAATGAACTTCATAATGTATGTCTATACTTCATAATGTACATGTATATTTATTTTCCATAATCTATTCTTCATAATGTAAATTCATTCTTGTATATCTATACAATGTACTTCATAATATATATTTATACTTCATAATGTATACTTATTCTTCATAAAGAATTGCATTAAAACTATTGTGAATATGTTGCTGCTATTTCAGTTCCATAGTATTTAGTTAGTTAGAATTTACGAACTCTTAACTTTGAGTGAACCATAAACAAGGTATAAACTTGGTCAGGTTATGATTAAGTAAGTTTCTCACATACTGGATGTTGATCTCTGCCTTCTTATTTGTGTGAGATAAAAATTATATCTTATCCCAGGGTTGAGATAAAATTCATCCCTCATAAAATACATGTGCTACAGTATGAGTTCACCTTTTTCTTAGAAGACGGTAAATCAATGTTCATGTATTTGTTTGATAAAAAATATAAAATGTTAGTGGTATGCAAGGCAAAGAATGAGTATACAATCAAGATATTGAGACTCCAGCCCTCGGTATGGCTGTCTTGGTTACTAAGGAACCTCGACAGAGCTTATCTCAGGTTGGAACATCCTTATCTCAACCTTAGACGCCAATCAAAGATTCTTATCATTTCACGAATGCTAAAAAGATAACATTTATTTTTTATTTTTACAGGTTGGAATATCCTTATCTTATCTTTAGATGACAACCAAATATTCTTATAATCTCAAGAACGCTAAAAAGATAACATATATTTTTTATTTTTACAGGTTGGAATACCCTTATCTTATCTTTAGATGCCAACCAAATATTCTTATAATCTCATGAACACTAAAACGATAACATTTATTTTTTTATTTTTACAGGTTGGAATATCCTTATCTTAACCTTAGATGCCAACCAAATATTCTTATAATCTCACGAATGCTAAAAAGATAACATTTATTTTTTATTTTTACAGGTTGGAATATCCTTATCTTATCTTTAGATGACAACCAAATATTCTTATAATCTCAAGAACGCTAAAAATATAACATTTATTTTTTATTTTTACAGGTTGGAATACCCTTATCTTATCTTTAGATGCCAACCAAATATTCTTATAATCTCATAAACACTAAAACGATAACATTTATTTTTTATTTTTACAGGTTGGAATATCCTTATCTTAACCTTAGATGCCAACCAAATATTCTTATAATCTCATGAATGCTAAAAAGATATCATTTATTTTTTATTTTCACAGGTTGGAATATCCTTATTTTAAATTTACAATAAAATGCATTCGTTCCATGCCACAATGTCTCCTTTCTTATTTATCTTGAAGTACTTCTATTAAAATCAGTGATCTCTATCCAGTACAACATTGTGGGTCAACAAACTGAATAAATCACAGAAAATCACATCTATTATGCATTAGGTCAAGATGGGAAAAGGTGATTTTAACAGGAAACTATAGTGGAGATAAAGATAATATCAGACAATAGTACATTCAGGGGACATTTCATTGAAATGTAGTTTAACCCTGACCCTAAAAGGTTGTAACAACTACCAGAAACCTAACCCTAACCCCAACTACCAGACCCATACATTTAGGGGATAGTTTATTCAGATCTTTATTTCAATCCATCTAAACAACAACAACATGCAGAATGGACCTAGAAACTTCATACCTGCCCACTGTATTGTATCAGTATACACAATTAACTCTTTTTTTATTATATCTAAAATAATTTTTATACTGATAATTAATAATATTTGCTCAACCCAGTGTAAAATCCATTTTATGGTATGGACAATAATAATTTTTGACTTTTAATATTTCACAAAATAATTTGTCATGCCCTCTCTGATTTACATAAATGTCAACAATGATAACACCGGGACAAAAATGGATAAACTTGATTTTATCAATTAGTTATTTTAAAGTGATATTGTTTAATCACATCAGTCTATGTTATTGTATCGCCAAATCATGGTAATCAATTAAATTTACAGCAAATTGGTGTCCCCTTACACTTACATGTAATATGTGGAATTTAACTGATATTTTGTTTTTGTGGTTTTTAAAATAAAACAAAACAGGTGTCCTGAAAACAACAAATGAATAGATTGACAATATAAAAAGATACCATTTTAGTGTCCATACCATTTAGTGTTTGGTTTATATACATACGCTGCATAGAACCAAGTTTTATCAGGCCAAATTACAACATTCCCTAATAAACATTCTTAACAATTTCATTTACAGTTCTGTTGTTATGAATATAACATTTTCTATACATCATTAAGTATGTTGTCTATTACCACAGATATATACACTATTTCTCTATCTGACTAGACAGAAAATGATGAATAATTCAAACACTGAATATGATTACCATATTGATATCTACAAATGAATGTGACTTAATCGCAGATATTGACATATCTACTGCTATGGGTCTAAATGAACTATATACTAGATTAACTCCAGCTGGGCAGAGCTATAAAGGACCAGTATGCATTTCATTGGTGGCACGATGTTGTTTTGTTTGTGCGATGTAACATTGTTGTGAGTTTCATGTGATGTTTGCCATTAGTTGCTATAAAAATGCCTGCACTCATTCAGTGAGTTGACATTGCTGTTCCAATGATGACATTGGCATTGCAGTTAAATGTGTATAATATGCTTTTTAAATTTCAAAATGGGAAAAAACACAATGGTTTTACATTATTAAACAGTAAGGAAATATAATGGAAATATAAGTATTAAAACACAATTTTGAGTTTTCATTAGGTTATGAAAAACATAAGTCTAGTTTAATGTTGCAGAGAAACCACTGACATCCATGAACATTAAACTATTAAACTAGCCTAATGTTTTTCATCACCTAATATCGTAATCACCAACCGTGCTTGAAAACATTCTGAGACTTAAGCTTGAAAATCCAAATTTCAACCTTAGATATCTAGTTTCCTATGACAGATATACAATGTCATGTAACAAGTGTGAGAGTTTATTTGACTATAATTATATTAAGTGTCTCTACATGCTGGCAAGTTTTAACTTCAAACAATGGACTCTAAGTGTGGTTTCAAAATTCATTCTTGAGTTCAAGTCTAAGAATAATTTTAAGAATGTTTGGTGAATACCACCACTAATGAAAACTAAAGAAATGTGATTTTATTCCTTAAAACAAAAATATTTCACAAAGTTGCAAAGGCAGAGGAGGTTATTTTCCTGTAACTATTGAAAGGGGTATAGCATGGTCAAAACAGAAATAACTTCAGGTGGAGGAGTATTGTACAAATTGAGCTGTTTTTGTCTGTTAGAAATCACATAATTATGAACATAATAAAACTAATTTAAGTTTAAGTCTGTACCCCATGCCCAATTGTTTTTCAAACTTTTTAACTTTTCATTTTCCCATCCTCTTTGTTTCTGGAGTATTTCATACTACCCTGCTCTTGCCCAAGATTTATATAAAATATACTAATCATTTCAACTGGTGGTCAATTTAATTTAAATACATACGTGACATATACAAAAACAACAGTTTGTGTATAATTCTGAAGATGGACACTATTTAAAGTGAAATTTTACATAATTATACATTTTGATGTTTGAATATTTAATGTCTTTTTTATGCCATCGAGGGCTAACAGACTATCAGTTCACCTAACCACTGTTTCCTGCAATTTTAACCAGTACTTGAGCACACATATCTCAGCAAGTAACTGATAACTTTCCCACTTGAACCAGCAGTGAGAGACAAATGATAATGAGACCCAATGTCATATCAATCAAATTAAATTCTTAACAATAAGATAAAACTATTACTCCAAAATGTCAGTGACAGCATCTATTAATTGCATCTAGGACACTAGCCAAGGCACGCGACAATAACACAGATACATATGAAAGATTGAACAAGTCTGCAATATACTAAGTGAACATCGTTATCCATACAAGCCCTCGTCATACTTTTACAAATATATCCAGCTAAGTTAGGAGGTCAGACTTTATCAATATCTCACCATCTCAAAAGTTTTAAAATGGCAAATTAGATTAGAACTGCATACTCCCTGATTTATGTAATAACGCTATTTCCGAGCAGAGCCCCAGATAAGATTTTGAGTACAAAGGGCATTTTACCTCCTATTTTTATTTCAATTTTTATAAAATAATTTTTATGGATGTTGTTTAACCTCTGTTGATTTTTTTCACATTTGTCGTCCTTTACCATCATAAACCATAGTGTTAACTTATTCTACACAATGTTAGGACTACCCTTTAAGCGGATATCTAAGCCATGACAATTTATTCCCATGACTCTTCTATGAAAGAACTGTTTTAATGGATACAGAATCATAAAAACATTATTTTAATGACTTTTCTGATCCATTTACGTCCATTATAATGATTTCATCCAATACTGAGGTGGCCATGCTTTTTCGCTGTTACTATTCCTTTTGTTTTGGAAAACCAAGATTGAAAGACAAGCATTTTGATATATATACTTTTTATAATCACGCACCTGTTGTGTACAAATGATGCATTAAGGCATCCTCTATTTAAAATGTTCCTTTCTCAGTTTAGTAGATACCATGATACACTGGTGATCTCTGAGAGTGTTTTTTTAACCTTGATATTTATTAATAATGCATGATGTGTAAAAACGTAACAACGCATCTTATCTGAAGCTCTGATACAGGAATCTACACATTTTTAAAGAGCTTTACTGGCATAAATAACCCGATCTCTATAACATTGAAGTCACATGCAAATATAAAAATGAATATCTGGTACCAACATTTTCTATAGTTTTACTTCAATGCTTAAAAACTTAGCTCAATTTAGTATTCATTGATCATCAATCAAAATTAATGAAACCATTATTATGTGATGGAACCAGTCTGAAATCATGATCACCTAGCTGATTTTCTTTAAGTTTTTTTAAATATTTAGGTATATACTGAAATGTATTGGTGAAATAAAAGCCAGGTCTATATGAAGGGGCTTTGTCTCTCACTATCAATCTCTAACACAAAAAACTGTATGGTTAACGTCTCAATCAGATTGACAAAACACACAAAGGATGTGACTTCTGTTTCACCAACATATTTAAGTTTAAACTTGAATACTTTAAAATTTAAGTCTTGGAAAAACATCCAGGTGATCATGATTTTAGACTGGTTCCAGTGCAACTGCATATGGTTTCATTGATATTCATTAAATAATTATTAATTACCCAGTAAAAACTGATGTTAAGTTGATATGTGTTTAATAAAACACAAGCCAGATTCTTGAACAGTTATTTTTTACTTTAAACCACACATTTGGAATGTCAAGTCATAGCTTAAAATGCAAGACTAAAGATTTCAGTTTTAATATATGTTATCACATCAACACAGACACTTGTAATCTTGGTACCACACTCCAAACTTTGTTGTACAGGTTCTCAGCATACATTAGATCATTTATAAATCACAAGAACATACAATCAGTTACAGTTTGGGTACCAGGGTATTGTCCTGGTTCCCAGCATGTTTTATAGAATGCATTAAACACATGAACATACATGAAGCTATATTTTGTCTGGTTCCTGGATCCAAAATTTCTAACAGTTCCCAGCATGCCTTTGGATAATGGTATAAAATACTGATACATACATGTAGTCTAACAGGTTCCCTCATACGACAGCCTGAAACTGATTTCAGGAGTGGCCCCCACATTATCAACATATCAAACAAATTTCATCTGACATTATTCTTGACAATAGGTCACTACAATATTCGCTATTAATCAGTAATAAACACAAGAACAATTCCATCCACAATTTGTAGCTCAATATTTGTTGGTGTTTTTTTTTAAAAAAACAACAATTTTTATTTTCAAACTCTTATGAGCATGCCAACAAAAAGAATCAAAACTATCTAGCACTTATTTGTAGCATAATTTAACCTAAAATCACAGATATTAACATCAGTTGTAGTAATAGTTTGTGCCGCTAGTACAATTCTCGGATAATATCTCAATACTGCTATCATCCGGAGATGCTGTGCCGCTGTTAGATTTCTGTCCATTGTCTCGCAGAAAGTCTGGTAACTGAAGTCTTGCACTGTTCTCTTTACTAAAGCTGACACTCACACTATTATTAGTCACTGTCGAGGTACCGGAACTAGCCGGTACAGATATTGGTGTGTTGGCTGGCATCGGTGGAAGAACTGGTGTGCTTTTGCCAGAACTAGCAGCAGATCCAGCCGGAGACACGGGAAACCCAACGATTTCTTTAACGACATCAGGTAGTCTTTTAGCATTTTTTAACTGTTGGTATATTCCTTCAGCTTTTTTCATCGTGTCTTCTAGGTGTATTGCCATGCTCATGTCATTTATGTGCTGTAGTGATGAAATACACACAACAATGAACATATAAATAAAGATATACATGAACCTTATTTAATGTGTAGGCAGATATAACATACACACTATAATAAAACTGTTATTAGCTGTGGAAGTGAAAGATATACCTTTTTTTCAGCATTAATTCAACTAAACATTCTCGCTATATGCTGAGATGTCGGTAAGGATCAGTTTGTACATGTTATCTGAACCGATATTTCAATATATAGTGAATATTAACGTACTGCAATTATGCAAAATCAAAAAGAACGAAATAATAAATTCCTTAATGCTTTTGTTTCGCTTTTTTTCAAGTTAACATAACTTATATGAAATATGAAAAACATTAATTCTAATAAATAATTTCTATATATGCTGGAATATCTGTAATGATCAGCATGTATGTTTTAGCCGAGCAGATATTCCAGTATATATAGTGAATATTTAACGTGTAACTATCCTGTTTTGAGAATTTTTTGCACCTATGCAAGTCAAAACGAATAACAAATAAATGTGATTTAAATATCATATATATTTTGCAAAATGTTGCTAAACTTGTATACATGTTATTATTGTGTGGTTTGCAGCGGGATGGCCCCGACCCCTGCAGACCCATTACGGGGTAATAAACGGGCAACCTTACGGTAACTCAAAAAAAAAAGAAAAAAAAAAGATATACCTTTCTTAATGTGAAAGCAGATATAACATACACACAATGATAAAACTGTTATAAGCTGTGGAGGTAAATGATTGTAATAATGCACATACTATTTATCTATATGCTCTGGGATTATATTAAGTAAAGTAATAAATGTTAAATTATGTATGTATTAAATGAATAAAATAACAAGAGGCCCAAGAGGGTCTGGTGATGCTCTACTGGCTACATAGTATGTTTATATCAAACTTAAAGTCCCCTTTCTTACATGACCCTATACCCTCACTCACTAATGCCAAACATTTAACTCACTGATTGTTGTGAAAAAGATTTTTGAAAATTCTCAAATTTCACCATTTTGAGCCACTTTTGGAAATTCAATACAATCCAATATATTTCTCCAATGACAATGTTTCAGATTTTAAACTGAACAATATTTTTGCACAAATGTATGAGAAAAAGAGCATTTTCATATTTTTCATAGTATTCATTTATAAATCTCAAAATTCTCTAAAGGGTATTATGTATGGCATTGTAAATAAATTAGAAAGATTATCAGCGAACAAACCTTCAGGATTTCTGTCAAGCCAAACTTGTTTTCCATGAGCGTAGTTTTCTCAGTGTCCAGTATAGCGAGGCATATCAACAGATGGAAGTTTTTACATGGTTTGTCTGTCCATATCACCTTGAACAATAATAAACAGCTATGGATATTAAAATTACTACCTGCATGTAATAATGGATATATAACTACGACCTGTATGTATAATAATGGATATATAAAACTACCACCTGTATGCAATAATGGATATATAAAACTACCATCAGTATGCAATGGGTATATAAAACTGTTTGTTTATTATAGTGTCACCCCTATTGAAAGGGCCAGCCACACCAGGCTTATGAGAAACCTTTATGTTGTACACAGTTACTTCCCAAACGCTACCACTGCCAGGAGTCAGGATGGTAGTCAGAAAAAATCCAAGTGCTTCCACCGGGATTCATACCTTCGACCTCCGCTTCCTAGGTGGACACTTTAACCACTAGGCCATGGAAGACGGTATATGTAACCATCCCCTAGACATTTTGCTTGTTTGTTTGAATATTTAGCTCCATGTTCATACCATTGAAGGCAACAGATTAAAAGTTAACCTAACCACTCTTTCATAGAACACGGTGACCTGTTAACCAGCAATCTAGTACACCCATCTCCACAAGTAAATGATAACTTCCCCACTTTAATCAGGGGTCAGAGACAAATGACAATGAAACACAGTGTCGTATTTCAATGATCATGGAAACTGTGGCTGGGTGAGGATTAGAACTTATGATCCATGGATTGATAGTCAGACATGCTACTGACTGAGCCAACCATGCCCGGCCCAAAACACAGAGTAGGACCACTGCCCTTCCACAAGTAACTGGCAAAACTTTCTCACATAATTATTCTGGAAACATACTGGGTTCAAACCCACAATCTCAGCAATGAGAGGCAAGCGATCTTATGACAGCAATTTAAACTAAATGTCTATGAATTCTTAAAAAGTAATAAAGATAAAAACCTCAAAAGCTTATAGAACTTATTTAAGACTAACCTATACAAATGAAAGAACAAGATCAAGACTTCCACCTACCTCCCATAACCTTTGTGCATCAAGGAAGGAGAATTCTCGTTTGAAGTGAATCAAGATCCAACGGAAACAGAAGTAAAAATTGCCAGACTCGTGACTCTCTGAAAAAGTATCAGTATAAAACGTGAGTGATATAGTTTAGTTTAAACATATTTTATTGACATATAAACACATAGTACAACATATATCATGCACATAAGTCAAATACAATTTAAGGCAAAAGGGTCTGGCCACAAGTTCTCTCTCAACATAAGATACGGCCATCCCTTTCAACTATATTTTGCAATTTTTACAATGGTTTAGGTAAATAATATTCATGGCAGCTAAATATGAATGACATAAAGTGTAATTAATGAGAAACTATACATGCATACTCACGCCAACACACACAGACACACGCATGCACACACACATATGTACACACATCTGCATTAATGTATGCACACACGCTCGTACACATACACATGCATTCACATACATACACACACACACACATAAATGAATATTGAAATATCTAAACTGAAAAGCCGGAATCATATTATTTTATGATTCAATGTTTTTTTTAAACGAAATTAAATAAGAAATTATTAGAAGATATACACACACATATATAAAAAAAATTATAAAGTATTATCTGCTTGGTCACTGATTTCAAGTGATCGGTCATGTTGTGGTAAATGTTACAGAGTCAGGGGAGAAAACAAAATACTATATCGAAAATAATTATTGGAATCTTCTTCATTCGTGAATGATAGTTTGAACACTTCTGAAGAGATTTATGTTGTCTTCATATGGATGATCTTCTGATCCATATAACAGCATTTTGACATTGAGTGGATGGAACAACCTTGTGTTTTGAAATAAACTTGTTTTACAAACAGAATGCATTTAAAAAAGTAATGTACAGCATCTTCCACTCAATGCATAGATACATGTTGGATAATTTTTCTATATGATTAATGTAAAAAATCACGATTTGAGTAACTACAATTATCTTTTAGCCATGCATGCTGGGCAGACAATATTCATATAGTTAAAGTGTTTTGGAACTATAACTGGTTGAAAGCAAGTATTAATAAGGTTTCATTTATATATTGATAATGGTGGTGCTTCCCTTAAAGCAACTGGTTGTTGAATCCATAACGAAACTGTTGATGGAATAAAAGAATTTGCAAAGAGCTCAGTTCGTCTGGTTATGATATCAAGATATTGTGAGTTTCTAGGATTGTATGTTGTTCTGTTACTGTATCGGGAAATAAATTTATTAAGTAGTTTGGTGTCATACCATGTTTTATTTTATATGCCAATATCAATTTTTGATACATTCTTCTGTCTGATAGAGATAACCAGCCAATTTCTTTATAATTTTGAAATGGATATTGATCTTGTTGTACCAGTAACAATTCTGGCAGCTTCATGTTGAATTTTTTCTAGGTTATCTTTCTCGTAGTAGGAACAGTTATCCAACACTACCATCACAGTGCAGTGGCATATTCTAAGATTGGGCCAATAAATGATATATAAATTTGATAAAGAGATTCCCTGCATATGAATGATATGAGAATGGGGTGAAAATTAAATTTCCGTGTACTTTTACCGCGTACAGAGTCTTCATCCTACACCCCAATCACGCACTTATCTGACCCTGCTCTGACTTCGACTTATTAAAACATATGATGTAATATATCTATTTTATTGTCTTAACAGTGTCTTTAATGATGTCAAATAAAGTAAGTATCCAATGTGTTTGGCAGGCAAGAAAAATAACGTTACATGATTTTTTCAGTTAAGATAGCAAATTCTGAACTGTTTTCGCAGGAATCGGTTCTCAAAAACAGTTATCCCTCAGGACTGAATTTTGTTATACTAACCTCCAACCTTTGTAAGATTCTTATAATGTTAGCTGAACAATTTAATTTAAACTTATTTATTTTACTTCTATTGTGAAACAAGTTCTTACAACTTAGGCAAATCATGCTCGAAGTCTTCCTGGATAAAACCAGTACTATATGTAAGCATATGCGGAAAATTGTCTTGCTCAAGGACACCACACATAGCCGTGGTGGAGGATTGAACCCACGACCCTTTAATCGTTAAAGTCTATTCATGATGTAACAAAGTGTGTTTTGTTTGTTTGAATATTTAGTGTAATGTTTTGCCATTGAGGGCTAACAGGGGAACAGTTAGAAATTTTGGATATGGGTCTTTTTTCTACCAACTAATTCTAATGATATCTTTACATCATCGGGCAATGAGTGTGCAAAATGACCATTTGTATATTGTGTAAAAAGATTGTTTAATACCTAGGTAGTTACAGAGTTCTGGATCTGTGTACTGCATAAGTTTGTGTATCTGGGCCAGCTGATGTTTCATGCCCTCTTGGTCCATTTGGAAATTATCACCCTGAAAATTAAAGGCAATTGTATTACAATATATTTCTGTTAGTTTCTAGGTACAACACAAACACTGACCCTCCTGGTCTGATGTTGCCAGTTCATGAATGCGTCCAAGCTTTCATAGTCAATTACATAACTCTGTCAATTTTAGCCCGATATGGCTGGTCCAAGCACTGGTCCAAGTTTTCATTGTCAATAACATTCTGACCAAGTTTGGTGAAGATCTTATGAAAACTAAAGATGGTAAGTGTTTATGTGACAAAAACAACATTTTTTCATCATTCAAGGGCTATAACTATGTTATTTTTCATCATTCAAGGGCCATAACTATGTTCATTCTGGTCTGATATAACTTGTTCAAGAACTTCATGGACATAAACATTTGTTGAAGATTGGTCAGCATATATCCCCCAAAAAAGTGTAAACTGTATTATGTCCTCCCAATCTCACAAAATGTTATGTGCTCCCTCCCCCTAAAATCCCCCAAATAAGAATGCATAGCTAATAAATTAGCCCCCTTACAATTTTCCTTTATTGAGAATTAAGCTAAAATCACCCCCACCCTTAATCTGAATCCACACCTAATAATCATTGTAGCCTTGCCTTGACAATCTAAAATGAGGCAGTAAAAGCCATATTTAGAACTAATTACACCTACTGAGTATCTCTGCCATAAAATTAAGTTGTTTATAATACCTTTTAATGCCGATGTGACTGAATTTGTTTAGCATAAATTCACACTGCAGTCTGATATGAACTGCTCTTTGCATCTAGTTTATTGCACAAATGAACGGAATACAAATTTTACATAATTATGTAATGATCTCTCTCAGACAAAATGTTCTAGTTTAACCGACATGTATATCTTTATTGAACATCGACATCAGACTAGATTCCATCCTTGTTTGTTTGCCATGCTTCTAACTATCCAATCAAATTGCAGTTTCCTAATTTTTTATATACTTACAAAGTATTGTCTTTGTATTTAAGAATTCTGTCAATTTTTTTTCAAAATGACAATAAAAAATCAAAATCAGAGCTCTGTTGTTCAAAGCTTGTTTACATGTAGTTTAACTCTGGGTTAAATGAAATTTTGTAACTTCAATATTTTCTATACTTAATGATTTTATGGCAATTTAAATGCATTTTTAGAAACAAAATGGCGTATATATTTTCAAAATGTTCAATAAAATAATAACCTAAAAAGTTGTGCATCTGAAAATATTGTAATTCGAAAATTTCACTTAACCCAAGGTTAAGCAAACCAAGCTTTGAAAACTGGGCCCTGGCAAAAACATTGTTTACACATATATACCATTTGTCAAGAACTGCAGGCCAGGAGTTAATAATGTCTCAGCTTTATTCATCAACCTCATTGCAAGAATTCAGGTTTTATCAAACAATCTATTATTGGTGTAAATACAGGAGGTCCTCTGTGGTTACAAATTCTGAGGCGCTATTTCAAGATCACTTAATTCAGTTTTAAACTAAAATCAAATGAAATGTTTACCATTTACTTGCAGAAGGGCTGGTTCAGTGTTCTGGACAGGCATGTTTTGGGAGTGTATTTAAGCATTATTCTTCATAAAGCAGTTAAGTTTAGGCTAAGTGGTAAAATAACCACGGGATGCTGACAATTTCAGTGTTGGTTGGTTTATTTCAAATAGCAATATTTTAAAAATAAACATTGCATACAAATTTAAGGAGTAAAATACTCATTTTGAAGAAAAGCTCATCTGAAACACCTACTGGTTACATGAATGAAGTGTTCCATGTGCGCAAGTCGGAGCTCTCTGGAGACCAATAAAACTGATTGCAATACATTATATATGTAATATCAACGGTAGTTTACATTAATTGTTTTTAGTTTGATTGGGGAGAAAGCTCAGAGCTTATATATACGGTAAATCACTCTCGAGTCTGTTTCCAGAGTAGAACCAGCACTGAGTGTTATTTTTGAGAGACTATCAAGTTGAACACGAGATCCAACATGCAAATTCTTAGTGGGAGCAGTAATCACTCTTTATTTTATGCTATTTGATGAATTACAGACATTTCTCAGTGGATTATTTATGGTAATCCACTGTTTCACACAGTGAAATTATGAAAAAAAAAATTTTCAATTTTTTTTGTCCTTAGATATTAATTTAATTTCTTTTAAAAAAAGTACTTTTTAATTTTTCTTTATTAGTCCAATATTATTAAATGTCGAATTGAAGTCAAAATAAACAAAAAAATATGTAAATGCATAAAATAACAAGAGTTGTCAGAAGACAACAAAGCTCACATCTGGGTGTCTAGGTCCAAAAAGGGCCATAACTGTGCCAAAATGCAATCCAGAGTTATGGTTCTTGTTTGTCTTTGTGTGTTCCATTGATGATGGTGAACCTACATGCAAAGTTTCATTCACATCCAATGAGTGGTTGCATAGATATCTTAAACTTAAACGCAAAAGTTTAACCTGGGTGTCTACAGACGCCGACAACGCCGATGCCGGGATCATGGCCATAGCTCTCCTTGGACTTTATCCCGACAAGCTAACATGGAAATTTGTTTGTTTTGGTGTAAGATCACCAAAATTATATTCTCACTCGTAGCAACCCACTTGTGAAGCTGACTTTTGGTGATCAATTGATTAAATATAATTCATTCTTACACCAAACCAAACAAATATCCTCAATATCCACTGCACTGTTAAATTAAAATGTGTTAAAAATAACATTAACCCTCCATCCGAAGAAAGGAAACTACAAAGTACTCACAACTCTATCCATGTAACCAGCGAAACACCAGAAGGCGTCCACTTCATTCTCCATGACAACCAAGATGGGTGACAACAGATCACTCATGCCCTGCACATAGCCTGAAACAAAAACAGTCATGTATATAATGTTGTGTCAAAATAAAATAAAATTGAACCAGAGTGTGCCAAATTGCAGACCAACGTGGGCTTCATTTGCTGTACAACTAGCTATATTGAAAGCTATACAGTCAAACTTGTCTTAAGCAACCAGTCAGGGAAGGAGCAAAATAGGTATTTTAAGACAGGTTGTTAATAAATACAGGTTACTTTGCTTTGAGAGCATAGAAATGGGAAACAGAAAATGTGGCTGCTTATGACACGTGACTTTTTGACAGAGCTAACCACTTCCATAGATTTGACTATATCCACATATTTCCCTACATTACTGTGATGTCATATTTTTTTAAACCTCCAATTGTAACAATTGGTTATGTACTAAATAAAATATACCTGAAGTACTAATGAATTCAATATCAGATAAAATAATAAACTTAAATTAAGTATGGTTAAACATTGCACACCCAGACATGTATGATGTGCATCACCTGTCATGTTAAGATCTGATCAGACAGTGTGAAGAACTTATCCAAGATCTTGTCAACATTGTTTCCAATCACCCTGTGTTGTCAGCTGATGGCACGTTTGTCATTTATTCAAGAAAATATAGTTTAAACTCATTTTATATTTTAAATTGAATGAAAAAAAGAGGAGTGTGTGTGTGTGTATAGGAAGGGGGTGGGGGTTCAGATTTTCATGCTCACCTCAGTTTCTGTACTCCAACATAATGTCCAGGATTTATATAAAACCACAAACTAAAGAGCAAACATTTGACTCAACCATTGTCAGCTTCAAATTTCAAGGCAAGATTTGTAGTACAAATTTAAGACATTTACATTTATTTGTATAATGAGTCCATTTGTTTTCAAGTTTCAGTTGAACAAAGTTTTGTAATCTCGGGTTCTGGTGACATTTTGTAACTTTTAAACCAGGTTGTATACTGCTGATCATGCTAAATGCTAGATTATTTACAATCTTTGATGTTTTATCGTCTGTAAACATACTTTTAATCTAAAAGCTATTTCCAAAGACTTACCAAGGTCAAAGTTGTACATGCAGTAGGTCATGAGAATGTCGTTGAGTACTTGAAGATTTGGATTTCCCTCACCCTCAAAAAACTTGTGTGTTCTGTCCGTCCTTGTAACGTCTTTTTCTGTAAGGAAATATCTCTCCAATATAAATCAATTCTAAATAACAACCAAATGTGGATTTATTAATACTAGTTTTAGAAATTTGCATCTTTGCTACTAAAATGTTGACTGGAAATCATATGTTCAATACTAAACAGAGGTGCAAATGCCAGTTTACTACCTCCAACTAGAAAAGTTTTATTACATGCTGATAACAAAGTAGAGGCTAGCAAATTTGCCAAAGAATAACACCAGTATCTTAGGAATTATCCCTTAAAGTCCCAACTCTGAAAATATTACATAAGTCACAAGATATCAGCAGTAAGTAAAGTGTTTGTTTATTGTAGTGTAATCCCTATTGAAAGGGCCAGCCACAATTTACGGGCTTATGGGACACCTTTATGCTGTACCCAGCTATCCTTGCCAGGCCTCATAAAAAATGTTGTAATTTCAAGTGTTTTTAGTCTAACCTTGGCACATGGGCCAAGTTAGGAAATTCTTTTTCAATATATCATTTTGGCTTTTTAAATTTTTAAAAAAATCCTTTAAATCACTCTGCCAAAGAGGATCTATAATTGAACTGGATGTAGCGAGGTATCCACAAACAAAATGGAAGCCAAATAAAACACATCACTTACCTATTAAGCATTTTCTTTCGCGGAACAAAGAGAATCTGTTTTCCTGTTCTAATCTAATGGTGGTCCACTGTAACTTCATACGAAAATAGTCGTCTCTGTAACAAGTATATGTAGGTTAATGATCTGTCATAAAAACTTCCACTATACTCTATTTAACTTACATTATTACCACCATACTATTCTTCTCCTTCCTTCACTTCCAGTAATCAATATCTGATTATTATGCATGTAGGAAGTCACATTTTCAAGGGAGGTATTTTGGGCATTTGAATCATTGATTGACATATAATAAGATCAGTGAGATCTTTTATGTGCACTGGGTATGACTCTCCCTGTATACAGGACCAAATGCTTTATTTCTACTTCTAAAGATTGCATATTTTTACAGAGCCTTGCCCGGTTAAGATAATGTGATAGCATTTTTGAAAACCCACACCTGGAATCAAACCAGGGACCTCTGGATCTTGGAGCAGGCATGCGTACCACTAGACCACCATATATTACACTGAAAATGTAAACTTGCAAACTTTGTACTGTACACCATCAGATTAAAACAAAAATATGAATTTCATATTAACTTTTTTCCCCTACAAGCATAAAAGCAACTGGTTTAAAAATACATTTAACTACTTTGTAAGCAGTCAAGATCTATTTTTTGTTTTCGTAATTTTTGTGTTACAAATCTCTGGTTGTACAGCAAATTCACTAACACCAAGGTCGCTTTTTGTCTTTTGTTCTACAGCTCTGCAGTTATCTTTGGCAAGATCTTTTTTGTGCAGGAATTGTTTTATTGGATATGTAGCGCCATTTGTATGCCTACAAGGGCTAACAGACAATCAGTTAACCTAATTACTCTTTTTTGGGATCCTGGAAGATAAACCAGTAATCATGCACATCCGTCTTTTAAAGTAACTGATAATTCATCAACTTCCATCAGCGGTGAGAGACAAATAACAATGAGATGCAATGTCGTATATCAATCATCAACAAGACTGATTGGAAGGGATTCGCAATCACCACCGCAGGATTGATAGTCATATGTACTACAGTTTGGGCTAACCTGGCCAGGTTTTATGAAGGAATACAGAACCAAACAAATATACATTTGTATAATATATGAATATTTTTGTTACAGCCTAGATTCCATCATTAGTTTAATTTACACTAATTTAATTTAGCTCGACTGCGTTGGAAGCTAAGAACTTATAACAATGAACCGCTCCCGAGTACTTCCTTAAGGGTAGAACCAGTCCTGAGTATTATTATTGAGAGGCATTGGATTGAGCTGGGGATTGGACGCACAACATCTGGCATAAGTGGGCAACACTTTATTGAACACACTACCATCACTGAAGTATGTGCATGTTACAAGTCACTATTTGTAATTCAGAGGCTGGGGTTTAATACATTCAAAAACACATATCTGTGGAACAATTCTTCTTTAATAACAAACTTTACTATTCAGAGGATGCTTGAGAAGTGATTCAAAACTACAAAAACATGCATACATCCCAGAGAATCATAGAATAACATAGTCTCCCCATTCTAATCATTTAATACTAAATAAAAACAGATCTAATTGGCAGTTGGCAGTGATTAATGGTGTATAAACACACACGTTCAGAAACAGAGGACATAAAGGTACAGGTCAAGCTTGGGTCTCACACTCTGGTTAATGTCAGCTGACAGTCTTAAAGTACAGTATTTTAACAGTGCATAACTTTATTACAATCTGTCATAATCTATTTATATCTACATGTTAAATACTTACGATCTAAGTCAAATACAGTAAAACCTGTGTAAGCGGTCACCTCCATTAAGCAGCCACTTGTCTTAAGCAGCCATATTTGCTATACCCCATTGTTATGCTTTCAGTGCATATTAGCCTGTATTAAGCAATAACATGTCTTAAAAGGCCACTTTTGCTCCTTCCCTTGATTGGCTACTTAAGAAAGGTTCGGCTGTACTTGCATTCTATGTTAAATAGTTACAATATATGTTAAATACTTACAATCTACGCTTTCTTGTTTTAGTTCTACTGGCATATGTAGAGTCCCATTCATATACACCGAGCAAGAATTTCCACACATCTATCCTGATAGCAGCATCAATTCCCTGAAGCAACAACAACAAAATAAGCATTTACTATTCATGTATAACAGGCAGCAAATATGTAGATAAATTAGGTTGTCAGTTTATGGATGGCGATAAATCACAAGATGTTAGCATTGTCTGGGCTTTTTAGAGGTCAAAATTTGGATATTTTCCAACAAGGACTTATATAGAAGCACCTCCCTCTCCTAAATGTTGATAAAATAGCAGGGGAAGAATTAATTATCTGGCAAATTAATCATTCATATTTCACAGGCAACTGACTTCTTTTACATAAAATGCAAGGTGTGTGTAATCCAGGGCTTCTAAACTCACTGGTTTTTCAGTTTTGGGATCGGTTTCTACTGTTCAAAACCGGTTTTCTTTAACACAAAAGTTTAACCTGACAACACCAGGGTCATAGCAGTAGCTCTCCTTGGACATTCGTTCTGGTGAGCTAAAAATGATAAATTACGACTCCATGTTGCATAGTGACAAAAAAAAATATTTGCAATATCACACATGTTTTTTTATATATTCTCTTACCCCTCTAAATATATGTTCTTTGACCTCATCCACATTGATAATCCTCCCCTCCTTATCCATGTGTTTTGACCACTGCTGTGATGTGAGGGGCGTCTCACGAGTAACGTCTGGGCGTGGTGGTAGTTTTGTCTGCAACAGATACATTATATACATGTCCAGATATAGGGGTGCAATAATAAACGTACATCAAACATTACAAAAAACCTTTATCATGGGTAGAAGGTTCAGATGTTAAGAATCTTACATGGGTTTTAAGTTCAGATAGAAATTTCTGTCCTGAGAGATAACTGTTTTGCCAAATTCCTGCAAAAACAGTTTTCCCAAGAGAAGGAATTTTTTATCTGAACCAAAAAAGCAATGAATGCTTCTTTTTCTTGCATACCAAATATACTGAATAATTATTTTAACTTAATTTATAAATATATATTTTACAACAACCACTTTTAAGACATTTAATTATATGATTTACGCCATATTGTATACATCATCTAGATGATTCCAACATGGCAGCGTGAGAATTTTATCTCCGCCCTTGGGTGAGATAAAAATATCTTACCCTGGTAAAAATGCAGAAATCCTTATCTGGTGTGTAAGGAAATGACATTTCACAAGAGTTGTCACTGTTTCTGTCAGATTTGATACTCTGCTTAACGAAACAGCAACACTGAGGGCTGGAATTTTGTCAGCACAATCATATATTCTTGTTTAATATTTTCTTGCATATATGTACATCAAAGAATCTTTTTTTTTTGTTAACTAATACACTGCTTTACCTTCTAAGCATTGTGTTACATCATAAGCCTGTGGTAGCTGACACTAAAATGATGTGTGAGCCCATCAAGCTCAGATGAGCTAAATTTACATGAAACATGTCAATTTCAAACAAAAAAAGCATTTGTTACCTTGGTTACAAACTCATATCCAGGCTCATCTTGGTTGCTAACCTCCATACCAGGAATGTCCTCATTCAAAATTTCTTCAACTTTCAATGGCTGATTCTCGTCTGAATCGGGCTGCATCAACACATCCCGCAGGAAGTTAGTCACCTTGGAAAAGCTACCCATTGTTGTACTATATGGGTCTTTGATAAATTTCTGAAACAATATTTTCAATTCATAAGAGATATCTTAAGTACAATTCATTAACAGGAATGCTCTCTAATTAGAGAAATTCTTAAGCAAAAAATGATTGATAAATTCTCAAAGGAAACCATTTACACAAGTCTGTGATTGTGTATGAGTGACAAAAGGGAAATATCTCTTATACAAAAAATAATACTGGTATTTTTATTATGAATTATTCAAAGTTTGAAAATTATCAATGTTTCCCATCAGAAGAACATTGTGCATTATACCAGGGGAGGATCCAGGATTTCAGTAAGGGGGGTGGTTGCACACATATTTGTCAGTAAAAAATATAGTAGATTTTAATAATATATGGGAGTAATGAGGTGGGGGGAGGGGGTCTGCCATTGTACCATTCATTGTTTACTTAAATATACAAAATATAGCTGGATGAGCAGGACCCGCCATTGTATCATTGTAAACTTAAATATACAAAAAATAGATAAATGATCATGATTTTACACAGGTTTCAGTAAAAAGAATGCATATGTTTTCTTTGATATTATTATATAAAAAAAACAAATAAATACCAGTTAAATTGAGTAAAGTTTTTCAGTATTTAAGTCAAATATTCATTAAACAGAAGCCTGACCCTTGTTTCACCAACATATTTAGGTAAATACTTAAAAACTTAAATCAAAGAAATGCAGCAAAGTGATCATTTTAGACTGGTTCCAGTTAAAAATTGCATATATGTTTTCCATGAAATAAATAAATAAATAAATGAATGAATGAATGAATGAATGAATGAATGAATGAATGAATGAATGAATGAATGAATAAATGAATAAATGAATGAATGAATTTATAAATGAATGAATGAATGAATGAATGAATGAATGAATGAATGAATGAATGAATGAATGAATGAATGAATGAATGAATGAATGAATGAATGAGTAAATAAATAAATAAATAAATAAATAGCCAGTCAACTTGAGTAAAGTATTTAAGATGTTGGTGAAGCAGAAGCCTGGACTGATAACGACTTACAGATACTAAGTCTCCCTGGGAGTCCTGGAACAAGTTCAGCTCATCAAATGACATAGACAATGCCTCTGGGTCATGCTCCTGAATGATGAAGAGTCGACTGTCATTTGGAGATCTGGAATAAACAGTCAGTAAAATCTTTACATTTATATAATTATTAAGGATGTCAACGAATATTCAGATATTCGAATATTCGGTCATACGTCCGAATATTCGAATGTCATATTGATATTCGAATATTCGCAACAACAAAAAATATTAAAAAAGTATAGTAAATTCAAGTTGTTTTCTTTTTTTTTTTTCAATTTCAATATTTTTGCCACAAATGGTTTCGAAAGGTGTTATATCAACCAGGTTAAGACACGGTAATTATCGATTTCCTCCAAAGACGGGTGTCAATTGGACGTTGTCAAGGTGATAAGGAGTCCTGATCGGTAATCCTTTAATTGTTTGCCTTAGGCAATTTTAATTATCGATCTGCCTTTACGGTCCGTTGTAAATCACCCTGTTTTGAAAAGGTGAGAGCAAGTTTGTTTATTTACCAATCTTATACCTAATTGAAGACCACACTTCTTTGATTTGAAGGCCGTTTATGTACTTGTGAATAATGAATGCGCTAAGTAGTAGACGAATTTACTTATATATATATTTTTTTTTTTATGTTTTTTTTTCAATTTCATTTATAAATAGTTAATTACTTATAAACTATACAAACATAAGAACATTTAACTTAGTAAAGCTAATATAACATAGCATTTATTAATTTATTATTATTAATTATGCATCATCGAGTTCCACGTCATGTTGAATCTTGACGACAATGATATTCCAATTGTTTGCTTTTTAGTATTTATACATCAGCACCGTTTCCGCTGAAAGAGAAAGTAACAAAAATGGCGAGTAAAAACGTTCGAGATAGAAAGTTGATGATTATTTATTTTTAAGATCTTGACCGAATATATTCGAATATTCGTTCGAAAGAATGACCGAATATTCGAATATCAATATTGCCATTCGTTGCCATCCTTAATAATTATGAACTGATGGAATCGATTCCCTCCAATGGCCATGTGTTGTGTCTGTCAGCAAAACAGTTTATCCACATATGCTTTGCACTTGTTTTGCCCAGAAAGACTCTGAGCATGTTTTGTCTAAGCTGTTAAAACTTGGTTCACAACTGATATAAAGTAAAAAAGTTTTAAACAAATGATCAGCAAGAGTACAAACATATGCCAATCAAACTGGTATTATCTTGCTATATCTCTTACGCTTAGTAGCAGAGCATTAAACAGAGTTGAATTTAAAAAAATGAATAACTGATGCAAACATATTGACAAATTAGCAACCCTGGACAAAAACACATTGGACATGTTGGACAAATCTAGAAGTATAATATGTAATAATTTGATAAATTACAAATGTTAAATTTACATGTTAAACATAAGTTCCTTTTTAGTATTTGCACAAACATACATTTGACCATGCAGGTAAACCTCACCTTCTTATGTGTACAAATTTCTCAAGTTCCTTCAGAAGAGCCTTACTGCCTCCACTATGGAAGTGTACAGCTGGGTATGTGGTGCCATCTTTCAGTATAAAGATAATATACGCCCAACCATGGCTCGGAGCACTTCTCTTGAAACTCTTCAGGTCCAAAACGTCAAAACTCAAATTGTACTTCTTCCTTTCCTGTTTCTGGTCATTGGCTGCAAAATAAATGAACCTTGACCTTTATACATATGATAAAGAGCTGGAAACCAGTCTTCAAAACTAGGCATAATCTTAATTTAAACATGAGTTATTTTTTCACTGAAAATCACCTTAAATCAACATAACATTCTTGGTTTAAAATGACACATCCATGCTTGTATGTTTGCACTTGACACTACTTCTGAAAGTTTTATAACTACATGATGTAAATATGAAATAAATATAACCCAGTTCAATAAAGATCTAATAATAATGAAATACATACTTACATATAGAATCGAGACTTTAATATACATCTCCAGAAACTAAAATACTTACAAGTATCTGATCCTCTGTCAGGTTGGTAACCCACGGAACTTATCACAGCCCAATCCTGCTCAGATGGTCCATCCAGTGACATCACTTCTTCTGCCTTCCATTCTATAAATGTCCCTTCAGGCTTAAAAAATAAAGGACATCATTTTCCATTTTCAACACATTACACGCTGCATTTATATACACCTCTCAACCTGACAATAAGTGGCTAACTTTTCACATCAGACTGTGATGGGCTCGGACTCACAACATCAGCAGTAAGAGGTAAGTGATCTCAAGGCAGTGCTTTAGCCCACTCATCCACAAATAACAGAGTTAAAATAAATGTGAAGTAGATAAAAATAAACCAATAACATAGAACGCTTGTATATAATGACAATATCAAGCTTTTATCCTACTTAAACAACTTTTTTTTGTGGTAAATTTGCATATTGGCACCGCTGTATTTTGACGTCAATTTTGATTTATATTAAACTACGATGAAAGCTATGTCCTTTATACATGTACATGATTATATATAAACAAATAAGAATAGGCAGTGTTAGAAATATCTAAGTTGTATATTTGCACCTTAGGCTATCAATCTGCACTTGAGTATTTGTATATTAATATTTGGCAAACTTTCTATAAGGATTGATCACAGCTTTGAGTGTACATATGCAAGTGATCTTCAGACAGTGTGCCTTAGACAAATAGGCCATGGAGCATCCTGCATTTATAAAAGCAAATGGAAGATCTATACAGCTGTCAGAGTATAAATGGGCATACCTTCTGAAGTAGATATATACGTCCTGGTAAATGAGCATCTCTGTCTGAGGTGTGACTGTTCACATTTATGTGTATATATACACCATCACGCTCATAGATAGTCTGAAAATATAAACATAGATGACATTTTTGTGTAAATATAAGTGTTGCTTTTCAGACATTTTGGAGCTAAAATTCAAAATTGAGTGCTCAATTGAGTTGTCAAAGTAGTTACTCTAACTTTTGTGCCAGTATCATCCATAGCTCCGGCATGTATTGCCAACTAATGTACAATTGGCAAAACAATACATATGTAATTGTACTTGTAAAAGAAAATATATATGCTTATTCAGATTAGAGTGTTATGTATATATACAAATATATAAATGATGATTATACAAATATTTATCAAATATATAGCTTTGTTTTATGCAGAATTTAAAATGAATAATCAATTCCTGGAATATATCAACTTTATAAAAAAACAAAACATATATCATTCCAAAGTCATACATACCATTCCATCCATCTTATGGTGTGAACTATATATACGACAAGATTTGTCTCTGGGATAAATTCTTTTTCTTAAACTTAACATTTTTCTACCAAAGTGTGAGCCATGAAGTCCAACATGGACCCTTATCTTACCAGGCATTATGTAAAACTTGTCTTTTTGTCAGTAAATCTTGACTTTTCATCAGATACAAGAATGTTTGTTTCCACAGTGTATAATTTTTAAAAAAAAATGCTCAATACAAAATATAATTCAACACAAAATGTAAAACTCAAGACTTATACGATAATGCATTAAAATGAAAGTGTCAGTGTATTTATATATAAGTATTGTTAAACTATTATTTGAAAGATTTCGAAACCTTGTATTGCAACATATTCAATCCTATAACAATCAAGTGGCTAGCAACCAGGTATTATGTACTAACCCCAAACTCAACATCACAAGTTGTGTACTGATCATGAGTCATAACTCACCTATAGATCTGACTGTAGTAATGTCAATGTGTCACCCAATTGTATACAAACATGACTGACCATTAATAAGGTAACGGATGTATGCAACATAGAATTGTGAATTAAACCAAGATGTTTCAGTTTGTAAGATCAAATGACGATGGTGATAATCAGGAAATCTGATTTTAGTAATGAGCAGATTATCCTGCCCGTCTTCTCCGGATAATTTAATGGAAAATGTCATCATTTTCAATGTCAAACTATTCCGTAAAATTGTGGTTGATTCATATTACATTTTAATTCAACGATTTCTTTATCATGTTTTCTTTCCTTTACATGTAACTATGGTCAATGAAGCAATACCAAATTGTTAAATTGAGGCAAAATACCTTTGTTTCTTCACTCTCCATTTCCGAATTACACAGTTTATTTTGGTTCATGACAGGTATCGCTTAAGTTCTTAACAAATTAATTATTTATATGTTATGAAAATACCAATTTAAAAATAAATAAATAAAAATTTATATTTAAAAACGCACACACTGTATGTTGTTTGATGTTAATATATCATAATAGTTTTATAAATAAACTAAAAATATGTTAATTTCAATATTTTATTACTTGCTTAAGAGACTTACTCGTGACAGATGACGTCACATTCGCCATGTTTCATTCAGAAAAGAGGTGTAATGTTTTGATTGACAAGGAAGTGTTAATATGTAGTTAAAGATATGATTCCTTGATATCCTGTTTCGAAAAATACTTTAAACGTTGATAATTTAATCGATTTAAAAAAAAAAAGACAATGGCCGGCGCAGGAGGAGGAGGCAGAAATAACAATTTCAAAGTTGTGCTGCTCGGCGAGGGTTGTGTTGGAAAGACTTCATGTGTATTAAGATATGTTGAAAATAAATTCAATGACAAACACATTACAACATTACAGGTACTCTTACGTGTATACAACATTGTCTTACCAGATTGAACACTGTAACAGTAAAAAAGGACAATCAAATATGTTATGGTTATCAATGTTTATATACATAACATTGTGAAAGTGAAAATAGAGAACGTCGGACGAAACGTACCACTGCCTTACCGTACCAGGACGAAGCGTACCAGTTTCTAGGACAAAGCTTACAACATATAGATTATATAGGGAAATTTAATAATATTAATGTATTGTTTGTTAAACTGTTCAATTGTGTATTATGTTATTTTTTTTATCTCTAGACGCCAATAAATATCATATGTAAATAATATTTATGCATTTTACCAATTGGTAAAAATAATGTACTAATTAAGTATTTAAATTATTTTAATCAAGATGTGTAATTACAATTTTGTACAGTTTGATGATCTTAATTGGGTTAAAAGAGGTCTCCGTAATTACAACTCAAATAATTATACCTAATTAATCTTATATTATACAATATTTGCTTGTTTATTATATTATTATCTTAACTGGGTTCTAATTAAAGGAGTTCTCCATAATTACAACTCAAATAATTAAGTACTCAATGTCCCAAGACAAACAAAGTTTGCTTTAATATACAACAGAACAGTATAGAAAAGACAGGTAAGTTTGAGGTGCAAAGCGATAATTGGGGATAATTAGTATGTGTGAAAATAAAAGGTTGGGAAAGTGGGAACAAACCATTTGAGCAAATGATATCTGTTATTCACACCTAGTTGACAACATATTATTGAGCGTCCCACCAGGTATTTACTACTATATAATCTATATGTGGTACGCTTCGTCATGAAATGGTACGGAAAGACAGTGGTACGCTTCGTCCTGCACCCGAAAATAGATATCGAGTGCATATATCTGGTACATGTAGAGTATCATGCCCAGGATCTGCAGGGTCATGCTGCTGAACCTTGGTTTGATCTTCGACAACAACCCTACATAAGTACACTCTAACTATCTTACATTTTGGTACCGTTCACATGGTTTGGTGATGTCACATTAATTATTGTTATCACAAGTTGATATTCATTTACAGGGTATCACAATTTATATGTGTGATATCATATTAAAATGATATATATGTCGAAATTGCATTTTCAAATATATAGAACCAGTTGGGATTTGTGATACAATAAAATTTTTGATCCGAGAAGTTACTACATCGCTGCTGGTATGTTACTGTTAGTAGGTATTATATATATATATGTCCCTACTGGTAGGTTTGACTGCCTACATGAGTTACTGCCTGTCTGCACTCTGGGGAAGATCCCTACTAGTGTGATTATTTCCCTAATCATGTTAGAAAGGTCTTTGGTGGATTCGTTTCTGGTTGAAGTAGGTCCCTAAGTAACAGTTAGTAATGGTACTCCTAGGATCCTGTCTAATGGGTGCAGGTTTATTGAGTGGGATAGGAACACACTGGTAGTTATAGGTTTCTGCATGATTGTTAATAAGGTCTTAAGTGTATGTAGGCATTTGCTGATTGGGAAGTGTATTTTGCTGATTGTCTTGAGGTACGTCCCTACTGGTAGTAATAAGGTCTTGGCTGATAGATGTAGATCTCTGTTGACCTGGACATGTTCGACTGATTGGTATAGTTCCTACATGTGTCACCTCTGGTGGTTGTAGGTGTTTACTGGTAGGAATAGGTTTTAAGCTGGTTTTGGAATGGACTACACTGGTATTTGCGAAGATTCTGGCATATTGTTGTAGGTCTCTGATTGGTATGGACTATGGGTTCCTACATGTGTTAATAAGGTGGATGTAGGTCTTTGCTGGTTCGGGTAGGTCGACACTGGTATTACTAATGTCCCAGTCCCAATTAACCCCTGATTAGTATGGACTATCGATTCCTACATGACTTTTGTGACTAAGGTTTTCTCTGATGTGTGTACCGGTAGGTCTTTTCTGTCTGTGATGTTGAGGCAGGTCCCTATAGATATTACTATGGTCCTCTCTGATAAGTGTAGGTATTTGCTAACTTGGTGTAAGTCCTGGCAAGTAGGTGAATTTTCCTACATGTACTACTAAGGTCTTCATTGATGGATGCAGATCATTGATGGTTGTTTTATAGAAATCTCTCCTTGTATACTTTGGTCCTCACTGTCAAGTGTAAGTCTTTGCTATTTAGGACAGGTCTATACTATTTTGTGTAGGTTCCTACTGGTGTTACTAAGGTCGTCTTTGGTGAATGTAGATTCCTGCTAGTTGGTGTAGGTTCTTACCGATATAACTAGAGTTCCAGTGGGTGTAAGTCCTTTAATAGTGTTACTAAGGTCCTCTCTGGTGATTGTAGGTCTGCTAGTCTGGTTTTCCCTTTTGGTAGATCCCGAGGGCAGAGCCTTGTACCATCAAAACAATTAGCTTGAGGGAAGAAGTTTTCCATCTGCACCGAAAAAAAACATGAACGATAGTTTTTCCTTGTATACAACTTAAACTGTATAATTTTTAAAGATTTTTATTCTGCTCTTTTTTTTATAGCACCAAATGCAAGGATCATACCATAGTATTTATAAATGAAAACATGATACAGTGTTTTTTTTTCGGCCATTTCTATAGCCGTTATTGGGTCATATTCCCAATGGCAAATAGTATCTTTTTTTCCCAATTGAATGGTAAAAAATGTAAATTGAAACTTGCCATACTTCCTTGATAAAATAAAGAAAGTTTTCCCCATTCTGAATTTAGTATGACATTGATTATTTAATTAAATGGCCTGATATACAAGTGTACACTTTTTATAATATATAAATATATTTAATGCAAAAAAATTTCCTAATGTTAATGAAAATGTCGCTAAAATTCCCAATTCCAAGGGTATGGGTCATCTTCCCAAAATGGTGGAAAAAAACACTGTGATAGCGTAATGAGAGTAGGACAAGCACATGGAGAGGGTGTAGGATGTAGTGTAAATCTTTGTCCGTTATGCAAGAAACGTCCATGCTGATAGTTGTACATGTAGGTCTGTCCATATTGGTGTTACATTACAGGCCAGTGTTAGGTGCCTGTCCTACTGGTTTATGTATAAGTCATTATGCTACTGCAGGTGCCTGAGTCACTTTTCAGTCTAGGACGTATTTACAATGATTCTGTGGTTGGTGTAGATCTGTATTGATAAAGTCTCGGATAACCTGGCATGTGTTGAAATCCCTCATGACAATATATGGAACCTAATACTTAAGTGATTAATAGATGTTATATATTATGTAAGTTGCAGCGCATGTCATTGCAGATCGATAATAGTTATGCTTCCATTTTAATTTTGTAAACACACATATCCAACTCTCAAGATCTCAATTCTTAGCTTCAGTTCACCAAATCTTATCATCATAACCACCTTCTATTCATTATTCAACTACACTTAATATTTTGATTGTAATGAAATTACCATGATTACTGTTAGTAATTATATGTAGTTTAAATTCTGTATAAATGTTTTATAACTTTTTTTCCAGGCATCTTTCTTAAACAAAAGATTAAATATTGGTGGAAAAAGAGTGCAATTATCCATATGGGTAAGTTTATCTGTTATTTCATTTCTCTCTATCTCAATTGGTTATTCTAATTATCTCAGGGTTCCCCCCAGGAATTTTTGAAGGCATGTTGCTAAAAATTGGAGGGGTGGGTATGGGATGGGATGTCCCTGTCCTTTGTTGATTTTTTTTAAGTTTGACATTCATTAATGGTGTATTTTTAAGTATGTGTTTCTATTTAGAATATTGCTGCAATAAAATGAATACAAAGAAAAATAAAGTTTTTTTAATGGATGACTAGCAAGGAACTAAATAGAGAAGGAAATGCAACTGATTGAGGTTTTGTGAAAGCTCATGTATTTACACAAAATCTCGTTTTCAGTTATCTAACTTCCATTCAAAATTCTTGCATTGCAGAGAGATATTCTCATCAAAACATTACTATTCCCAGAAATTTGTGTTTAAAGTTGCTGAAACACTTTTAATTACAAAATATCTATACTGCAGCTAAAATAACGACAAGTTAATTATGATACATTTTTCTTCAAGCTTCAATATCTAGCCAAATGATTAATCCTTTGTGTGCTATTTCATCAACATTTAATCTGGAGAGGCAAGTTTCCTATCCAATACAAGTTTCCTATCCAATACAAGTTTCCTATCCTATTCTATACAAGTCCTTGATGACTAGTCATATTTGAAAGTTACAATTTTTATGTTTTAATGTTTGATTCACTATAGAAGCAAATTATATTTTTCATATAGTATTTGTGTATTTCCAAATGAATACCAATTTTATAAAAGTAAACTAACACAAATAGATTATTCTTAAAAATTCTTTTTTTGCCCTATCCCCTAAATATACTACATAAATGGGACCAGAGTAACAAAATTTTGACCGTCACCACATCCGTGTATTTCCAATGAAGAAAATGCTTTAATCTATGTTAAAAACTTAAACCGTTTTAGGTGGGGATTTTATTTGTTGAAATATAATGCTGATAAGTCAGGGGTATCCAACTATCCATTAATGTGTATTTCAAATATATGTTTCTATCATATATTAGAATATTATTGCCATAAAAATATAGTAGGAGTGTTTATAAATGGACAACTTGTCATATTTCATTTCAAAGTTTATACAATTGAAAAGTTTGCATTTTTAATCTTTGATTCTGTTTTTTTTCATTAAGTGTCAGTGTGTTTCCAAATAAATATAAATTTTATAAAAGGAAACATTAATAGTTTAAGTCTTAAACATCCCTTATGAACGGGACCACTATAACCAATGCATTGATTTTTAAGGATCCAACTTTAGAAGGCGCCGATTTTTAGACCGGGTCTCTCAAATTTGTTAACATTCGGTAGGCAACATACAGGTGTTTTTTTTGTATTTTTTCTTCAATTTACGTACAAAATATACCATTTTAACTGCAGATTTTATTCTAGCTTTGTTGAAATAAGATGCTGAGAAAACCCCTTTATGATTTCATTGTTTTGCTTACTTGCATAAAGCCTTATATACACTGCGATCAATTTCGAGTTGTCTTGATCTGAGAAATGGTCATGACACACTTTATTAAGTGTTTCGTTCAGATTGATTGCATACATACTACACAGTCTTCACATAATTGGGAGGTTAATGAATCAACTGAAAGGTTATGCTGACACCTTGGTCAGTAGTCGATTTTAAATCTTGTGAAAAACAATCTTGGATCAAGAAATTTCACAGGACACTGCATTCTATATTTAGACAGAGTAACCTTCAGATGACTAGTTCTGAATGGCTTACCATAACACACCTTCAGTTCACACTTGTGAGTAATTGCCAAGTCTGTGAAATATGTCAATTGATCAAGCGGTCACTTGTTTAACTACTGACGGGCTTGTGTAATGGATTATCTAATGGTAGTCACAATGGGTGGGAAGGCTGTCGGGCTACTTAAGGGATGCCGCTAATCAACCAAAGCTTTTGAAGGGATGTCGCATGCGACATACGTTAGGACTCTGGGGGAAATCCTGTATATTTATCACATAATTTATGGTGCATGAGTGTAATAAACCCGAGACATTTTTTTTATATTAACCTAGTGTTATATCACTACTAATTCCTAGTTCGGAGTTTTCTGTATAACTCGGCTCTCATCCATTAAATGCAGAGCTTTATTCTGACTTCCTCGAAAATATAAATGACGTTAATTGGCAATGGTAAAATGACGATATATTTAAATATTACGCCATACGATAAATGTGCCAGTATTTTACTATTTCCTTATACTGATATGTTAAATAAATGGTAAATGTACTATTTTTTCTGAGTTATATGATAAAAGGAATCTTACATTTGTGCTCATTTATTATTGAATTTATTAAACTTGTTGGCAAAAATGATATGACATTCGGCAGAGCCTCGCATAATATATTTTTGTTAATTTGTTTAATAAACACAATGATAAATGAATACACCTGAAAGCAAGATCCTCTTTATATTTAATTTTTAACATCCTGTTTCCCTATCAATTAATTATCTACAAAACACATAGCAGTACTTAATTGGATGTTATCATAAAAAATCACAACACTTTATTGATAAAATAACCAATTTTGAATGCACTGTGTTTTACCAGTAATTGCATAAAAATTAAGACGTAAATTAACACCTTTGAGCTTCCAATCTTTCTGTGATGACCTTTTAAGTTTAACTTCATTTATTATTAAAAGTACCAATTTCACAGATTATTTTGTTAAGAGGACTAATAGCTTAAAATCAAGGGGTCCCTCATGTCCAAGTGGTTTAAGGCGCCGTCTCAAGATCACTTGAACATCTCACCGCTAAGGTTGTAGGTTCGAGTCCTCAGTCACTTTTATGTGAAAAAGTTTGCCAGTTACTTGCAGAAGGACAGTGGTTCTACTCAGTCTGACTGTCTGAGGTCTTCCTCCACCAGTAAAACTGGATATGCCATATATAACCTGAAATGTGTTGAAAATGGCATTGAACCCCATTCAAAAAAAAAAAAATCTTAAAATCAGGAAATGGCAAAATTTTACCTAAATACATGTATGTGTAATCCAATATAGATTATTCTTCCTTTATTGCACAATTTTGTTGTTTTGTTAACCACCCATCTAATAAGTTTTGAAAAAAATAATGTTAACAAACAATTGAAAAAGGTCTGGCTGGAGATTTAATTTTTTGTGAAAGAATTGTCAAGTACTAAAATAAAGAGGAATATTATTTCAGTGTACCCAGTAGGTACGGTAGTAATATTGTGAATATTTGATTTTGTAGTTAGAACTTTTTAGCTGTGTTTAATGATATTTTAAATGTGTTATTATATTACATGTATATATATATATATTTTTTTTTTTTAATGGTAAATTTGTAACAATGTTGTGTAATTTTAAGCATCGCTTTCAACAATTTTTAGTTATATTGGGACAGTGTCTACTTGAGATAGTAGTTTGAGCACTGCCACATTGGAGTTCTACACCCAGTCACATTATACTGCCACCAGGCCAATCAGACCTAGAACTATCCTCTTAATGCTGAGCGCACCAAGCGTGAAAGCTTCCAGTACCATTATTGAAGTCTTTGCTATGCACGCCAGGAGATCGAACCCATGACCTTCCACATGCATGGTAGACACTATGTGTAACACCAAATTCCTTGCACAACATAAAAGAGACATAATTTCATAAAACTTTTTTATGAAGGATGCATCTAGTATTTTCAAGTAACATAGCAAAATTACAACTTCACCTACAAATATTTTATTTGTCTACATTTGTTACACATTTTAGAGGTTAGAATATGTCCATAAAAAGTACATCCAGCCTCCAGGCCCTCCAGGCCCTTAGAAGTATGGCATTTTATACAACAACACTTGTAGTTATGTTGTATTTTAAAAATTTGCTCTGCAAATAGTGGATGCAGTTATCTATACCATACAACCGGGTCCCCAGAATAAATGCCCCCTCCCCCGCACCCCACTCTTGTTGGTCTTTAATGCATTCTGTATGCTCCATTTAATATGTTGTGATTTAATTCATTTATGCCGTATTACCCTGAATAAATGATCCCCACTACCCATTTATATGGAAATATATGTAGCAGCCCATCTTCATCACCCCTAGGAGCATTTATTGGGGGGGAGTACAGTACATGTAATTGTAACTGTACAAGGTCTTTCTTGAAATCTGAACAAATTATTCCACAATTATTGGTGGTACAATTACTTCCTGAGAGATGTTTCAGTCTTGGGAGAAAATGATGAATAATGAGATGGATAAGAATCCCTGGAGCCGGCACACCTGACTGTCCATATCAGCTGTTGCCAAGCAGCTCACTTCAGCTCTTAACTTGATAAAATACAGTTTCATTCATCATTTAATTTTCTTGGTAACCATGGAAACATGTTGTCCTAAAGTTGATTAGTTTAATAGTTTGTAGTGTCTTAGAGACTCGGAGTGCCAGAATATTGATTGGTTAGTTTACATGTTCAAGGAAACTGTCCTAAAAATTCAAGGGTAAATAATTGTGGATGTTGGTCATATTTTTGTCTCGCGTCCTTCTTAATACTCGAGGGCTTAATGTAAAACTAGTCTACCAACTTTCTTAGCCCATATTGAGTAAGGCTACTTTACCTTATGTCTGTGCTGTGGTGTTGTCGTATAAGGTTAATCTGGTGGACTGCTGGAGCAGAGCGAGGTTGGATGCACCAGTAAACCCTGTTAATTTCCCCAAAGGCATTTGAGGCAACAAACCCTTCTTTTCTTTCTTACTGCAGTGGTGGTCTAGTGGTTGAGTATCTATCTCACATGTGGAAGGTGGGGAGTTCGGCACCCAGTCAGGTCATACCAAAGACTTAAAAAAATGGTATTAGAAGCTTCCTCTCTTGGAGTTCAGCATTTAGAGGCTGGTTCTAGGTCTGGTTGGTCCCATGTGATTATAATGTGACTGGGTGGGGTATCATACCATGTGTCTGTGGCATGATACTCCAGTGTGGCAGCACTTAGAATACTGTCTCCAGTAGACACTTATTATGACTAAGCTTTTTTTGACTATGATGTTGAATACAATACAAAAACGACATAATTTTTTTCTTTATATATGTTTGTATTGTACTTGTATAATTATTTTATATCAATTGTGTTATTGCTGCTGTGGTGGAACAGTGTGTCATTGTGAACTAGGTCTCCTGTAAAACATACACTTTCTTATATCACATGTTTTACGGTGCAGGAGTAAAATAAAATCATGACATATTACGTTATAATTCTTGTGTTAAATCATTACCGATTTATCACTAAATATTACCTAGATCTTATGGCATGTCATATGCTTGAACATTTATAAATGGCGTCAGTTTGATATCATAAAATGACATTGTTTTTATATATTTTTGTTAAACCATGACTGACAGAAACTAATATCATTTTTTTATGCATGATTTTTTTCTCATTTCTTAAAGTGGTGCTCTGAAAAATAAATGACAAATGTATCAATTTCAGAGTCATACAATAAAAATCGTACATTTATGCCCATTTATAAGATGCTTAGCAGAACCTCACTTAATAAGATGTTTTTTGTTTAATAAATTCAGTAATAAACGAGCACTCATGTAAGATCCTCTATTTATTGTACAACACATACTGTGAAAGCATTAATTTTTTATGGGGAATTAATTTTTTCCATTTAGCAGGAAACCTTAAAAACGAAATCAAATCCCAACATATTTTTCATCTATAGGCATAAATTCTTTACGTCCATTATGTATACAGATTTCACCTGTGCACGGAATATAGGCAAACATTCCCTGAGCTATAAGTATAAACCAATATTTTCTATCTAGCGTGTGCATTTTGTTACTATTTATGGACACATATCAAAATGCAGCTATTGAAGGCTAATAATACTGTGTATATAATCTTCGATCTGTTTTATAACTTAATGTACACATGCGTGCCATTGTCAGCGGTCATGTGTTAACTTGCGTGTTGTACCTACATTTACATTACTGTGAAGGGAATAAAAAATATACTGTTTTGAAGAACCAATAGCAGATGACACAATTTATAGCACCATCACTTTTTACAGCCAACTTTCAAAGAAATTCTAAAATTAATTTGAATTATTATTTTTTATTTCTCTCAGTGGGTCCTCCGTGGTTGAGTGGTCTAAGATCACTTACCTATCACCACTTAGGTTGTAGGTTCGAGTCCTGCTTGCTCCAAAAGCTTTATGTGAGAAAGTTACTTGCAGAAGGACACTGGTTCTACTCAGATTCAGTCTGAGGTTATCCAAAAGCTTTATGCGAGAAAGTTACTTGCAGAAGGACACTGGTTCTACTCAGATTCAGTCTGAGTTATCCAAAAGCTTTATGCGAGAAAGTTACTTGCGGAAGGACACTGGTTCTACTCAGATTCAGTCTGAGGTTATCCAAAAGCTTTATGCGAGAAAGTTACTTGCGGAAGGACACTGGTTCTACTCAGATTCAGTCTGAGGTTATCCAAAAGCTTTATGTGAGAAAGTTACTTGCAGAAGGACACTGGTTCTACTCAGATTCAGTCTGAGGTTATCCAAATGCTTTATGTGAGAAAGATACTTGCAGAAGGACACTGGTTCTACTCAGATTCACTCTGAGGTTATCCAAAAGCTTTATGTGAGAAAGTTACTTGCAGAAGGACACTGGTTCTACTCAGATTCAGTCTGAGGTTATCCAAAAGCTTTATGTGAGAAAGTTACTTGCAGAAGGACACTGGTTCTACTCAGATTCAGTCTGAGGTTATCCAAAAGCTTTATGTGAGAAAGTGACTTGCGGAAGGACACTGGTTCTACTCAGATTCAGTCTGAGGTTATCCAAATGCTTTATGTGAGAAAGTTACTTGCAGGAGGATACTGGTTCTACTCAGATTCAGTCTGAGGTTATCCAAATGCTTTATGTGAGAAAGTTACTTGCTCCAAAAGCTTTATGTGAGAAAGTTACTTGCAGAAGGACACTGGTTCTACTTAGATTCAGTCTGAGGTTATCCGAAAGCTTTATGTGAGAAAGTGACTTGCAGAAGGACACTGGTTCTACTCAGATTCAGTCTGAGGTTATCCAAAAGCTTTATGTGAGAAAGTTACTTGCAGAAGGACACTGGTTCTACTCAGATTCAGTCTGAGGTTATCCAAAAGCTTTATGTGAGAAAGTTACTTGCAGAAGGACACTGGTTCTACTCAGATTCAGTATGAGATTACATCCACCAATAAAACTGGATACGCCATAATTATATTAACCCAAAATGTGTTGTAAATGCCGTTTAAACTCCATTAAAAAACAGATACGTCTCTGTCTAGAAATAATTGGTATTTTTAACAAATGAATTGGCAGGCCTAATCTATTCACACTTTCCAACAATAAGCAATCAAATTATGACATGTCCTCTCCAATATTGTTTGCATACAGTATTGTAATCAAACATCGTGAGTCAGTGACACAAAAGCACCGTCTTATTTTACCCTTTCCAAAATTTGGGATTTTATTGGAGGATCAGCTAATATTTAAATATTCATGACCCCTGTTTACTTTGTGAATACTGCGTTCCTTCCATGGCCTGAGATATTTCTTTTCTAGGGTAGTGATCACTCCTACCCCAAAGATTATTTAGATTAAGTACATCTGCCAGTTAGGTCTTAATTAAGATATTGTTTTGTTTGCCTCTTCCAATCGAGCCATAACAAAAAACAGATTGAAGAAAGAAAAAACGTAATCATTAAACATTACATTATTCTTTGATTGATATCAACAAAAATTACCTGCCTGCACATTCAAATATTGTATGGGTCAGAAGTGGCAAACAAACAATTGTTTAAAGCTGGCCTTGGTAATATAAATTGTATGATGTTTAGCATTGCCACACTGGGGTATCAAGCCTCAGACACATGGTTTGATATCCCACCCTGTCACATTATACTGACACCGGACTGACCAGACCTAGAACTAACCTCTTAATGCCGAGTGCCAAGTGAGGAAGCTTTTAGTACCTTTTACAAATCCTGGGTACATGGATTGAGCCCATGACCTTCCACTTGAGAGGCTGGCGCTGTATTCCCACAGCTGTGTTTATGACGTTGTAAAGACTTTACAGTTAGTGGTTGTCAGAGGCATAAATTATTAACTGTTTGATGGAAAAGCTTTGGAAGTAATAAAAAGTAATTATGTAGTGTATAATTATTATATAGTGAAATATTATTGTAGGATACTGCGGGACAGGAGAGGTTTCATGCCCTAGGGCCGATATACTACAGGGATAGTAACGGCGCCATTCTAGTCTATGATATTACCGACGAAGATTCATTCCAGAAGGTAATGTGAATAACATATATATCGTCTAGCCCCATGTTCCAAATATTATCAGAGGAGAGACTTTGTACAAGCTAGAAATAGCTTTCTTCTTAATTCTGTTATTATATAACTGTATATCAAATATATGTATATGTTATAATTATGCTGATAACAAATAAATATTGTTTAAACTTAATATTACCAAATCCTTGTTCGCCCTGTTACTCTCCAACATATAGTCCAACATTTATCAAACTGTCCTTTTACAATATATAACGTTATATGCTCGCCACTTTGTTCGTGTGCCCACCAGTCACCAAATTCTTGCCAGGCCGTTTGTCTACAACCTCTTGTTGGAAATTTATGAGAAACTTTTCCTTTACAAACGATGCATTTTCTACTCAATCAAGCGCTTACTCAGGAAGCATCCGTCGGTTCTATCAATATGTTGTTGTAACAAGCCAGAGTGTTACAAGACAGATTACCTCAGCATTGGTCTAGTGGAAGAGCTCCCATGTCAATTACTGGGATGAAGTTAGTCCACCTTCATCATAACAAATTAAACTAAAAAAGTGGTACTAGATTAAGCTTTCTCATAAGGTTCTCATTAAGTAGATAGATATAGGAATAAATTTTGGCCATGCATCAGTACAATTTCTTCAGGTAACTTATTTAAGCTCATTTTTTATTTAAGCTCATATTTACAGAGATGTGAATCTCTTTTAACCCTTTACTTCATATGGACACCTAATATAGACGCCTCTGGACACCTTATATAGAAGGTTTTTGAATTATTTGGTGAATTATGTTTATATTAACTGACTGAGTGGAAAACAGTGCAGGAAGTGTTCAGATTGCTCTTTACGAGCAATCTGAACTCTTCCTGCACTGTTTTCATAGGCCTTCTGTGATTGGTGCGGGAAAACGTGTATCTATGGAGTAAAGGGTTAAGTGTGGAAACAGTACTTGGTGTTGATTGGGGTTTGTTTGTCTGTGATTGGTCCTACAATCTCTGGTGTGAGTTTTAAATACTACCCACTACACCAACACCCCCTTTTAAGACTGTCCTTAAAAAAAGTGTTTGCCATGCTCCTACCTACTCAATAAAAAGTGCAGCTACTCAAACTTTTTATTGACTTTTAAAGCATTTATTGAAATAGATTTGATCATGCAAAATAAAAATTTGGCAAAAAAATATAGCTATGTACCTAGTGGGGTACCTAGTCCTTATCTGGAACTCCAAAATATTAAGGTAATCCAACATGACTTGGAACATGGATATTGCGTTATGTGAGGAAGTGACGGTGAAAGAATCATTAATCTATCTTAAATAATGATAGAATTAACTCCCATTTTGAGCTTTATAGTTGCTTTTCTGGAGCATATCTTTAAAAGTATGTATAGAAATCCAATACAACTTGAAACAAAGATTGAGCCCAACGTGTGGATCTTGAATAATTCAGAATTTTTATCCATTTTCATTCCCTTTCCCTTTACATGTGTAATGTCGCTACTGAGAACTCTATCAAGCATTTGTACGAGAAGCCATCGTTTCTACTGGCACACTTGTTGAATAAAATACAGGAGCTTTATATCATTCCTTTTTCTTTACATTTGTTGTATTGTTTCTTTCAGGTGAAAAATTGGGTAAAAGAGTTAAGAAGAATGCTTGGGAATGATATATGTTTATGTATAGCAGGAAATAAAATAGATATGGAAAAAGATCGACATGTAACTGTGGCGGAGGCTGAGGCGTGAGTAGTAACTTTACTTCATTTTGAGATGATATTACTTCCTTCCACATCACCAGGATATGGAGTTTTTGGGAGATTACTTTAACAGCAAGATATTGTTTAAATTGTAATAGAAGGAGTTTGTGAAACTTGAAACTTTTATATCTTTAATGACATAGGATCAGACTGATCCATGAGTCAGCTTGTTTAACAAAACAATGGGACATTCAGCATTATACACACAACAATTTACAGTAGAATTTGATACAACACATTTTTCAGTCCCACAGGGACTTGAGTTTTGCTTAATATGACATACATGTATACATAGTGATATAACAATTTGATATTGAGTCATGCATGTATTACACCCGTACAGTACTGGTTTTAAGCGGCCACTCAAAGCAAAGAGCAAACAACATCTTAAGACAGGTGGCTGCTTAATATAGGTTAATTAAAACTAAAATTATGAAAATGGTTAATAGAAACCGGGCTGTTTCACAAGTGGTTACTTAATAGAGATGATCACTAAAACAGTTTTTACTGTATATATGTTATTCTTATTTTATATTCTACAGAGATTTTATTTTTGTTTTTAAGAAAGACGTTTATAGCACATGGTTTTCTTCTTTTGTAATTGATTTAGGAGAAGGAAAACATATTAATGATTGTAAAATATTTCAGTACTTAATATAAACGCTTTCTGTAAAAATCAGACCAAGATTAATGTTACATTTTGTGTACTGTGAACCATTTTGTGGCTAAACAATTGAAGCAATAACACGACAGCCGATTTTTTATTCACATTCTTATCAACATACTCGTTTCCGTACTAATTACAGCTAGATATTTGGAGACTGGTTATCGTGAATGTCATAAATAAAAATGTGGATCTGGCTTTGTTTCTGTAGCATTTTCTTAAATCTTTCTTAAATACATCAAGTCTATCCCAGAAATTGATATCTCTCAGATCAGTTCTATTAACCCTCCAATGAAAAAGCAGGGCAATCCAATGCCTGTCCCACACTCCATAGCTACTGAACGCTGACTAAACAACTGACCAATCTGCATGCTCAAATGTGGCTTTTCCAACATTGCTATTTAACAGACCTAATCGGGAGAGTTGGGTCATCATGGGAGAGCTGACGATCAGTTCACCTAACCACTCCTTCCTGGTATCCTGGAAGGTTAACCAGAACTTGAACTCAGTCATTTTCAGCAAGTTACTCATAACTTTCACACTTGAATCAGCAGTGAGAGAGGAATGACAATGAGATGATTGTCATATAACAATCATTACAGAGACTGGTTGGGCCGAGATTCAAACTCGCAACTCCTGAATGAATTGACTGAGGTAACAGGACCTGGCTAAACTGTTTGATTGTGTTTATTTGAACACCTTAAATGTTTTATTACACTAATATAGTTGTCAACCTTTACATCTCTTAGTCAGTTACAAGTTTGTTGGCATAATGGCTATACACAACTGCCTTCACATCTCACTACACAGTTATGCCCCTTTTTTCCCACAATAACATGGTTATAACGCTTAAAAAAAACGGCCTATGTTATTTGGTTTTGAAATATTTTCAAAATAATTCATAGTGGTTAAGATTTCTTGCTGCAGATGAGTAAAGCAATAAGACATCACTGGGTAAAAAAAGTGACTTTTATAGAATTTCAACATATACATGCATGTATTTATGAGTATTTGAGGACTTCTTTTTCCAAAAAATCTCAGTGGGTCACTGCAGCCTCTTTAAAAAAATTTAACTGTGTAGTGAGACCTTAAGACATTATTAACTAATACCATTATACCACAGCAAGAAGCCAAGTAGAGCACATGTACAAATTCTTCTTTGACATGGATCATAGGCAGATCCAGTCTTTTTTTGCTTCAGATGGGGTCCATTAATTATGGGGATGGGGTTGAAGATAGTTTAATAACTTAACTTTTTTATATCGACTAGCTGTCGTAAGGCAATATTTGTTTGTGGAACTCATGGGAAGAGAGGTGGTTTGGAACCCCTGTTCCTCCCTCAGGTTCTGCAAGTGTGAGTGTAAATTGTCAATAATATGACAATCCAGGGGTTGTGAGTTCGAATCCCCACTATCAGCCACAATCTCCATGGTGTTCGATATACAACATTGTGTCTTCTTATCATTCGTCTCTCACCGCTGATTCAAATGGGAAAGTTATCATTTACTTGCAGAGGTGGAGTGTGCTTGAGTACTGGTTAACCTTCCAGTATCCCAGGAAACAATGGTTAGGCTAACCGATCGTCTGTTAGCCCTCGATGGCATGAAAATGAAGCTAAATATTCAATAAATCGATCATCAATAATATGAATGCCCAACTATGTAATGAAAGCATGCCATAATCTGTACAAAGAAGAATTGGAGAAACAGCCATCAGTACTTACATTATGTTCTGTACATTTTCAGATATGCCTCATCTGTAGGAGCTAAACATTTTCACACATCAGCAAAACTAAATAAAGGTATAGAAGAAATGTTTTTAGATCTAAGCAAAGGTATGTGTAGTTTAATTCTGTTATTTTTAGCTCACCTGTGCCAAAGGCTAATGGTTAGCATTTCTGATCATCCTGTCACTGTTATCCATTGACTTTTACTTTGTAACATTTTATAAAAAAATTTTACTGCATCTTTTAAAGAAGAAATTTTATTTTGTTATACATAGAGAGATTAATATCTCCAAATAGTTATAAATATGTTAATTTGTAAATAATAACTTAATACTTGAATTATAAGTATTTAAAATTAATTCCAACATTGTCTCATACTTTTTTCTCTTTTTTTTGTTCCAATGTCACTTGTATTAGTAATTCAGTAGAGCACTCATTCCCTTAAAGGCATCTTGTGCTTTAATTGGGGTTGGGTATTGAGTTGTTATAACCTATGATCTTTTTAAATATTGACTGTCCTAAAAAAGAATATGTTAAACCTACACTATTTTGGAAGATCTATTTCTGGAAGCATTTATTCAGTGTAACTGTTGTTATATTTTAACAAATATTTCTTTCAAACCAGTTGTATAAAATATATGATTTTTGTTTACATCAAATATGTCAGTTGAATACCACAGGGATATGGAGTTTTCTCAATTTCATTTTTGAAATTAAATAGGGTCCTCCGTGGCCGAGTGGTCTAAGGCGCCGTCTCAAGATCACTTACCTCTCACCGCTATGGTCGTAGGTTCGAGTCCCGCTCGCTCCAAAAACTTTATGTGAGAAAGTTTCCAGTTACTTGCGGAAGGACGGTGGTTCTACTCAGTCTGACTCAGTCTGAGATCTTCCTCCACCAGTAAAACTGGATATGCCATATATAACCTGAAATGTGTTGAAAATGGCGTTAAACCCCATTCAAAAAAAAAAAAAAAAATTGAAATTAAATAAAAAAAAATAAGTTTTCTAAAAGTTAATTATTGTTACAGTTAAATTATTTAAGACAATAATTACATGCCTGTGGCACAATAAATATTTGTGACTACCCAGCATTAACTAAACATGCATGAAATTAATTAAAAAAAATCTTTGTAGAACACAGATTAAAATGACAAATAATTTCACACCATCACAAGATGACTTACCTCTCACCACTCAGGTCATAGGTTCAAATCACACTTGCTTCAAAAACTTTGTTATGTTAGAAAGTTTGCAAGTTAATTGCGGAAGGGCAGTGGTTCTACTCAGATTCATTCTGAGGTCTTTCTCCACCAATAAAACTCAACATGCCATATATAATCTTAAATATGTTGAAACGGCGTTTACCTCATTCAAATAATTTCAACACAATTATCTGTTTATAGGTATGTTAGAGAAGGCAGAACAAGACACTGTCACAAGACCCGGTAAGAACAGAAAGAGTGTAGTCGTCGTTGATGACAGCCAAGGTAGCCAACAACAACAGAGCAGTGGTGGCTGCTGTTCATAGCATCATAGCTGAAGATTGTACACATGGGACGAGCACATTGGCCTGGGATATCTTAACAGAAACCAAAAAAGAAGAAAAAAAGCCAGGACTTTATGTTCAGTGTGTTATTTTTTCAGCAGACTGAAAACATGAAGATTATCTAATAGAAAAGGACCATCTTGGATGCCTTCCTGTTATCCTAGGAAAATGTGCTTTCTAGCATAGATGTCATTAGTAATGCCTGGTTATACAGACACTGTGGTTAGGTCTGAGCTAAATAGTAGTACAATACTCGTAAAGGTTGGAGCTAGATTAACATTATTGTATGCACATCATGATCTTGCGCTACACATACAATTTGTTATGTACCATCAATGCTGTAAGCTACAGGCACTGTAGTTATGTACTTATCTCAATATACCACGAGGCACAAGTGTTATGTATAAACACATATGTAACATACTTGTGACCAACAGTTACATGTATGTGTGCAAACATTTTTGTTATATACAGACATGTGTACGAGCACTTGTGTTATGTACTAACACTTTTGTAGTATAATAACAGCCAAATCTGAACAAATATTTCTAATTTACAAATACACACTGCTGTTGTAGTCTCCACATATTATACAAACACCCATGTTATGTACAAACACTCACGTAATACTGTAATGTATAAACACACTGTTTATAAAGATAGATCAAACCTGACATTTTTGTGATATACAGACATTTGAAGCCTTTCCAAATGACCGAGTGTGCTAGAGAGTACATTTTCAGGTTAATTAGTCATGGCTATGTTGTGGGTGTGATGTGCAATTCAAATCTTACTCTGGTACACCGTATGTCGTCATACTCATACATGTGTTAATGGACAATACCCCTCCCCACATACATTACAAACATGTGCATGAAAACATATGTGCATTAGTGCAATTCTCTCCTAGGGTACACTACTCTAAGCTCCATTAACTTCTGTTAAAGTTTTGTCCTTTACAATATCAAATCTACTCGCACAATTGCCAAAATCTTGATATATAACAGTTTTACATTATTTTATTTGTACCAAATCAGCATTTCTACGTCCTTATTTTCTTCAATATGAATGTTTAAACAAGGTATACATTGGATTTTATTACACGGAAGTGAATCTGAGTAAACAGGAATGTTAAAAAAACTCTTTCAAGGAATAATGCAGATTGAATTTTAATAGAATGTGTTAAACTTCATCCAGTGTTAATTTCATCTGATGTACGAGTCATTTTGAAAGCATCTTTTACCTTTTGAAACACTGACAAAAGTTAATGGAGTGTAGCATAATTAATTCTGGGAGAGAGTCATATAAGTGCTGTTTGATCTTGCAAAGGCCTCACCTGTATGTCTGAGACGATATTTGTATATCAAAGTTTGTATTCTATAAAAAACATATTCAGTTACCCATATTGTATAATGTGTGTAAACTAGAACTCTTGAGCTAATTTAATCAAATAATAAATTGTGGGTCATGATTAAGTCATGTATACTAAAACCCTAACAAATAAAACAGAAAATGTTGACCTGATGTTTTATAATTTACTCCTATATATCTTTAATAAGATAAACTACATTTAACTTTCATGCTCTTTTTAATGGTCCATAAAGTGAAGTCATAAATACTGATGTATAGCTTGTGTATCAAACATTTTCTGACAAAGAAAAAAATAAATGATTACTTATTTGTTTTCATATCTTGTTTTATTATGCTTGGTGTATGGCCAACAAGTAGATCTCTCTGAAAGTAATTATATCACAAGTATCCTGTCTTTTCATTGGATGAGAGCGGTCACATGATGACCCTGCTGTTTATCCGAACAACCCCTCATATTTCCATAGGGGGTCTGTAACAAACCAAATGAAAGTATTTTCCCAGAATGATGGATTTTGTGAAAAGCCTTGATAATTTTGTGAAAAACAATGTTAATTTTGTGAAAAACAATGTTAATTTTGTAAAAAAACACGTTTATTTTAAGTGATAATCGTGTAAACTGGCTCTGAGATTATATAAAACATTTTTCTTGCTTAGCTCAAATTCATACTCGAACGTAATTTCCAAGATTTATATAAAACATAAATGAGAGCACAAACACTTGACACTTAAGTCTTGAATTTGAAAGTATTTAAGCAGATTTGTAATAGACAGTTAAAGGTTTTCTACATTTATTTTGTTGAAACAAGTTCATTCAATTTTTTAGTTAAGTATAAACTCTTCATTGAGCTTGAAACTTTTTTTTATAATCATGGAGCTCAGATTTTCTTGAATAAATGATACCTTGGTAAGTTTATTTATAATTTGCTGGATTGACTGCGGGTGATTTATTTTATTTTATTGGATATAGAGGAAAAATTGTTTATATACATATAATGTACATTTCAGAGCTTCTGTTAATTAGCTTTTGATTTAATTTATACTAATTTATTTTAGCTTGATTGCAAAGTAAATTCAGAGCTTTTGTGAATCACTCTCGAGTCTGTTTCGTGTGCTCCGTTTCTTGTGCGCCATGCCACAATATAAATAACAGTGCTGTCTTACATGTATGTATCTCTCTCTTGGTAGTGAAGTTTGAATTTGTTTTATTGCAATGAATTTAATAAAATTATATATTTAATTTGTTTATGCACAATTAAATACCTTTTTCCAAATCCAATTTGGATTGAAACCTTATCTTCGGAAAATTATGCACCTATCATTTTGATTCTGCTGTACTGTTGCATGATTTTCAGCAGTGGGCATTGGGTGCTGATTAAGCCCCACTTCTGGCAATTGTTAGTTACTAGTATGAGATATAATTTTTTTTGTTATATTAGTGTATTAGTATTTGAAATTTGAAAAATACAAATAAAAATTTGTGGCAACTATTTCTTGTTTTTATAAAAGAGAAGTAACCACTGGAGTATAATTACATATATATCCCGGTACATGTGCATGCGTGCGGAAGACCAGCAATACCAAGTGCTATTCTATTTCATGCATCATTGAAATCTTGCAGTAATTGGTAATCATTTGAATGACCGATTAATTTAAGGAAATGGCAAAAACGTGTTGATATATATATATATATACTGATTATTTGATAAGATTAGGTAATTATTTATTCTCTTAATTACTGTACATATCTCACTCTCTATATTTGATATTGCTGTTAAACAAACTACTTGACAATGTGTGTTTTAGCTAAGTACAGTGAATGTATATTCAATTTTGTGAGTAATGTGTGTGTTTGTCCGTCCACTTTTATCATTACCTAGGTTACACATGTGGATTGGCTTTATTTTTGTGGTGAAGTACAGTGTTAGTGTGACAAATCAGTAGATCATATTATTCAAATAGGGATTACTTATTATCTCTTGTGTATATGATACATCCTGGTGAAATAAAAATAAATGATTTATTATGTCTTGTTAATTGGAGTAAATGTTCTGTAATTCATATGTAATTAATTCACTGATTTCATATTGGCCCAATTATTGGGGCCAATATGGCAATCAGTTACTGGACCAATAATGGTACCATTTATAAAATGAATTTTACAACATAAACTATTTAGTTTACATTTTCAGTTACCTGTTCTAAAAGCGTAAGTGTGCGATTATTTTTAAACATAAAATGTTTAAACCCATAAGGTTTGATACATGTTTATTAATAGTGCCTGTTACAAGGTAAACTGATGGGTCGGTATAGGTTTTTGAAGAATTTAACCATTTTAAAAGTGTGTTTTTGTTTTAGTTTAAAATACAGATTACAGATCGAAAGTTGTCTACATGTATACTAGTATACACAGCTTCAATCAGTTCAGGTTTTGAGTTTTGTTGTACTTTAAAGTGCTATTTACAGTTGACTTACTGGTGTTTATGAATAGTTAGTATGCTTATCATTAGTCAAAGACTTATTTGACAAAAGAAAAACATTTGCTTATGATATTTTCACTACATTTTTGAGGTTGAGGGAGGCGAGGGGAACGGAAATTAGTACATTATTGGCTATTCTGTTTTAGTTTATATAAACTTAAACTAAATTATAATAATTGTTAAGAACATTTACTCACTTGTTTTATTTCATTGTTGTTTCTGTCTGTCAGGTACAATCTTTAAACTCTTCATCATCATAAATCTTCATCGGAATAAAATCATATTTATAAGCAAACTGAAGGAGAAAATTTAAACCAAGCTATATTTTGTATTTATCTTGTATCCAAGACGTCTCGTGTCTGTATTTCATGTAGTCATTAGCGTCCGACTATCAATTCTAGGATCGCAAGTGTGAATCATTGTCCAGCCACGGACTCCATGATGATCGATATACAACATTTAGTCTAATTGTTATTCATCTCATACTTCTGATTCAAATGGGAAAGTTATCAGTTACTTGCAGAGATGTGTGTGCTCGAGTAGTTTGACCTCACTGGATCCCAAGAAAGAGTGATTAACTGATCGTCGGTTTGCCATCGATGGCATAAAAGTGAAGCATAAAGCAAATCATGGATCTTTACTAAACCTACATTCACTAACAAGTCTTTTAAAAAAAACAAAACAATTTATAGATTGAAGATAAAAACAACTCTTGCAAAATGATAGCTATCTGCACGACATATGTGTAGTCAACAATGGGCTCTGCTGATGATGGGACTTGAACATTTGATCCAGTCAGATTAGCTTCATTGATGCTTTAGTTCCTTTTTTTAAGTGGAGCACATGGTCCAGTGGTAGGGCATTGGACCCATGGTCAGAGGGTTTGATCCTCCATCACAGCTTTGTGTGGTATTCTTAAGCAGGACAATATTTTCCAACCATGCTTAGTACTGGATTTACCCAGGAGTACTTTGAGCATGATTTGTATAAGTTGTAATAACTTGTTTCACAATCGAAGTAAAATGAATAAGTTTAAAACTTATTTACCTTATTTACAATAATTTTTATTATAAATGCATTGGAAAGACTTTGGTTTCACTAACATATCTATAAGCAAGATGTAACCAATATCATACCCAAACCACCTTAATGAAAACCTTTAGTTGTTTTAAAGCCCCAACTCGCATATAAAAGCTGCAAGACCACTCTATAGGACAGGTTTTATATTTTTCTATACATGATTAAAATCAAAGAACCCTTTTTTAAGATTTCAGTCACCACTGCTTTTTTTTTGTTATAATTTTGCAAACTACTAGATTATTGTTGATACATTTACTTACATGTATAATAAATGCAGTTTACAAAGACATATGGGATCTGAAGGTCTTGAAAGCAAATGGTTAAAAGGGTATTTTAGAACACTGAAACATAACGTACCAGAAAACAGCTGTTTTACAATAACCACTCCTACTGGGCAGAAAGTTTTGGGGCTTTAACATAGCCATTACAATTTAGAAACTTTTAGCTCAATGAACATGTTCAATTTTTGGCTTTCCTCCAGAAATTATTTTTGAAAATATTTTTTTAAATAACTAAATTTATCAAGGTGTTTATTTATTTGATAGGCCAATGAGAATTACATATGCATACCAAATATTCTTGCAACTTTGAAATATAAATAAAAATTTGATAAATCATATTTAAGTATTTGTTGATGTTCGTACGGTGTTTTCACAAAAAAATTGTGTTAATGAATTTTCTTTTCTTCATACTTCATGACTTGATGAATTGTACCTTGAACGTTCATTATCAATACAAGTAAATGCACACTTCATATCATTAAAAAACGGAATACGTTTCCGCAAGCAAAGCATGATTCCTAAGCGGCATTAAAGCACTTATTTGGCTCGACGTCAACAGACATTTACTTTTTCCATTATTTGATGTGTTGTCAAACACTATTTATTTCATTCTGAGATTCATTTCACTATTTGAATGTTGTCTATTAATGTTTACATTTGGTAAAACAATAATGCATTTTGCAAAATTTAATGTAAATCTTGCATTGCCATATGCTATACTGTATTTTTATTAACCACATTATTTCTTAGCTTTGCGGGTCCTCCGTGGCTTTGGGGTCCAAGGCACTGTATCAGGATCACTTACTTTCCATCACTGAGGTTGTGGGTTGGAGCCTAGCTAAGTCCAACAACTGAGGAATCCACCAAACACTTTCGAGAGGAAGATGGTTCCACTCCCAATCATATTCACGAGACCCCAAGGTTTTTTATTCCACAAATAAAACAGATTGCCCCATGGGAAGTGTTGAAAATGGTGTAAAACACCCAATAAAAAAGTACAATAACAAAACAAAAGGCATGGACTCGTAGATTATTATATCTTATTTCATAATAGTCATTTTGAAAAGAAATCTGTTGTTAATTCAAATCTTATATCATGCACAAGAGCTATTTATGACACAGTGTCACGAATTATTTCTTACTACCTAAATTATACATACAAAATATTTCTATATTTTTCCCTCTTGGTAATTACGTACCTGTACATGAATAATGGACATTCTTTTGTTAACTGTGCTGTTACTTGTTTGCGTTTTAAATTATGTAATTTGTTACATGTCTACACAAACCGTTGATTGTTGTGCGAATGTTGATGGAGAGCTGACTGTATTATAATAACCGTATGTATATAATGATCAGAAAATATTATAATAAAAGCAGCAAGTTTGTAAAGAAAGTGTTTACTTTTGTGTTGTCATCCAAAATAGAATGTCACTTGTCATATTGGACAAGGCAAAATGATTTCGCATGAACATCAGGCCGGAAAGTCTTGAAACTTCATGTATGTAAATGCTAAGATCCTAAGTGAGGAAGTTCTGGTTGCATGTAACACATACTACGTTTAAGGTATTTTCTTGTTATTTTGTATGATTGTTCCAACGTCCAAGCACAAGTTTTATTCCAGCCCTATCGCGAGATAGAAATGTCTTGCACACTAGGACCTAGTTGTTCAATGATTGGTAAGCTTAACCCTGGGTTAAGTGAAATTTTCAAATCACAATAATTTGAGATTTACAGCATTTTACATTATTTTATTGAAAAATATGAAAATATGCCATTTTGTTTCCAAAAAATGCATTTAAGTTGCCATTAAATCATTAAGTATAGAAAATATTGAAGTTACAAAATTTTGCTTTACAGGTGGTTAAGCTAACAGAGATTTGTACAACTGGGTCCTGATAAGGATATCTGCATTTTCACTGGGGTTAGCTATTTCTATCTCACCCTAGGGCTGAAATAAAATTCTCGCACTGTCACTTTGGAACCATCTAGAAGACGCAACATATGAATTATATGACGTAAATCGTCAAAGTAAAGGTCTTAAAAGCGGTCATTGTAAAATCTATAATGATAAAAAAAGTTAAAATAAGTATTCAATGTTTGGTATGCAAGAAAAACAATAATTCATGGCATTCTCAGTTTGGATAGAAAATTCAAACCCATGTAAGATTCTTATAATCTAACCCCAGTAAAAATGACAATATTTTTTATTCTGTATGCTTTATTCTGAAAATCTGCTGAAACTTGAATGAGAACAATTTAATAATTGCTTCATTTTACTATTGAGGGCAGTTAGCCTAATCACTCTTTCCTGGAAGGTTAAACAGTACTCGAACACAACCATCTTTGCAAGTAACTGATAACTTTCCTTCTTGAATCAGCGGTGAGAGAAGAATGACCATGAGAGACAGTCATATATCAATCATGGAGTCTGTGACCGGATGGGGTTTGACCCCTAAATTAATAGTCGGATTACCAACTGCAGTCACTACTATTTTACATAGATTATATATATAGAGACCTCTGACTGTTGTTAGACCTGAAATTCAAATTCATTTTTTTCCACCACAATAACTGATAACATTGCAGTTCCTTAAATTGTTAATGGTTTACAAAGAAAAACAAAATACACAGATTATTATTACTTTACAGGCTTATTTATTTGTTACATGATCAGATATTATGGTACAATATGTACAAATGAGGTCAGATGAATCGCATAAACCAAATAACAAATTATTTATTGGCACACAAATTAACCAGTCAAACTTAAGCACTTGCAAACTGACCAAAATGAATAATGTTAATGAATTAAAACGTAAAACAATGAAATTCATTCAAAATTGGAATGCAGTACATTTAGAAACTGGCCAATGGAACTAATTCAAACTGACCCATATATCACAGATGTGTGCTTGTGCACTTTTATAACAAACCATGCAGCCAAATACATACACAGCATGCATGTACCAGGAAATACAAAGCCAAAGCTAGACAAGACTATTTTTCAAGATAATTTCTTGACATACACAGAAGAAAAAGTTAAGTCGGTATTTTTTATCTAGTCCTAAATTGCCAATTTTAACCTATTTCATAAAATCTTATTGTTTCTGACCTACTTACTGCATATCCTAATCAATTTACACCTAGCTCTTCACATATACTTGTTTTATTAAGTTTTTAAAATGCATGTATATCATGTGCCCAGGAAATTCCATATGGTCAGTCTAGCTAAAAATGTTGCAATTCAATAGTTTTATGATCACATTTAAGTAATCTGGACATATCACCCCAATAGGTAAAGATCGGGCGTCGTCCAAGCTTAGCTTGGATAATCGACATGCCACTATAGGATTACAAGACTAAATATTATAGCATTTGGCAGGAAATTTGAATTTGACAATTATGTTAGAGAATCAATTGGACCAATTGGAATAAATCAATATTATAGGTTGAAACTGTGAACATGTTGGATAATGTTAAATGAACTTTAGGTCATTTTTTTGTTTTTAACTTTGTTTCCTGTCCAAAAATACACCGCATAGTCCCCATACTGATTAAACATTTTCCTCTGAGTACCGGTATGTAATGTAACCCAACTATGGTTAGCCCTTCATTCTGACAGCAAACATTGGAACAATTATTTCGCACATAATAAAAGGCTTCAAGTTTATTTTCAAACACATTTGAAGGGTTGCATATATGGCAATAATGCATTTGTGCACTTCAAATGTTCATGTTTTTTCAAGGTAATGTAGGGATAGTGAAAAATGAACAAAGGATTTGTTTAAATATTTAGCATCATTTTTATGTCATTGAGGGCTAAAAGACGATCAGCTAACCTAACCACTCTTTCCTGGGATCCTGGAAGGTTAACCAGTACTATAGCACAACCATCTCTGCAAGTAACTATTTCCCACTTGAATCAGCAGTGAGAGACAAATGGAAAGCAATAATATGTCATATATCAATCATCATAGAGTTGTGGCCAGGCAGAGATTCAAATTCATGACTCTGAATTGACAGTCATATGCGCCATACTGATCATCTGACAAAATGCTGAAAACATCAACATTTAAAGTAATAACACGGTACAACAATTTAAATATTTTTCACCAAATATAAAATTTCTATCATGAAGGAATGTTATATAGTTAACTAATGCAAAGCTTGCAAGAAGATACGAAAACATGACATGTAGATGCTAACAGTTGGCACAAATTACAACATTTGCTAAGGAAAACCACACAGATTCATAGTGGAACAAAAACAGGCAACAATAAACACATTTACAAATAACAATATATTCATAAATTAATTGTCTCCCAATAAATCCAATGTGCAAATGAAATCATCATCCTATTATCTTTATTTATGGAATATATGAAGGTTAATCAGATAATACTGATAATTAATTATCTCCTACAAATATCAATAGTGATAAAAAGATTTTGGATAAATCAAGCTATATCGAAAATTGACTGATGCTGACAACCCAAACAAGGAATATTTGGTTTAATGTTGAAAATATGCATTTTAGCTTTAACATAAACTATGGTTTTATATTGAAAACATGCATTTTAGTTTATTAGATTCTATGGTTTTATAATTAACTAAAATTATTGCTTATATCAGACATAATGAGATGCAGTAGTCTTGGAATTATCCTTCAAACAGCATTTTCCATCCAATTTACATTCAAGTATGAGACCTCTTTCTGAAGTATTAATAATGTTAATACATTCCTATTATATCAACCTTCTCATTTTATATTTTGAAGGGTTGCATCTATGGCAATAATGCATCTGGGCATTTAAAATTTTCATGGTTTTTTAGAGTAATGTAGCGAAAAATGAACAAAGGATTTGTTTAAATATTTAGCATCGTTTTTATGCCATCAAGGGCTAAAAGATGATTATAATCTATGGTCGTATATTTTTACCCTATATTAAACTCTGGTTTATTTTTGAAAATATTCATTTAATTCAATTATAAACTCTGGAATATTATTGAAAATATTCATTTAATTCCATTATAAACTCTGGTTTAATATTGAAAATATTCATTTAATTCCATTATAAACTCTGGTTTATTATTGAAAATATTCATTTAATTCCATTATAAACTCTGGTTTATTATTGAAAATATGCATTTATTCTATTATAAACTCTGATTCTATATTGAAAGTATACATTTTATTCAATAATTTAATTAACTATGCAATTTTAGTCAATTATAAAATTTGGTTTGTTACCGAAAATATTCATTTTAGTCTATTAAACACTTTGGTTACATCATTTTCAACTCTAGTTTGTTTATTCAGCAGATGGGAGATGACTACATTTCAGTGTTAACTTCTACATTTTCATGTAACTGCACTGATTTCCAATACGACGAATAACATAAAAAATTTCACTTTCACTTTCCAAAATGAAATACATGTGTAACAAAAAAATATATCACAATTGTCCATCATAATTTTGTTTTCACTTTAATAATCATCGTATATTTTTACTTGAATTTCAAAAAATGCTAACCTAGGAAAAGAGTGTGGCTGGAACCATGTCCTATATATTATGAGGTTATTTTAGTGTTTTGTACAATATGGGAATATAGTGCACAAGTACATATTGTGGTGACAACCGTATTGGATTATCTCAACATCTCGATCATCATGCAAAACATTTCATTGGTTGTTTGTTTTTATTGTTGACCTTTCTACGTAAAATGTTTTTTTGTTTTTTTTATTTGCCATCTTGAATTTACAACTGTACAGTATGAAATATTACATTGGATCATATAAACTTCTATATATAGTATGGTTACATCTGGAGTAGGCAACTGGCTCTACACTTACAGGTATAGACTAATAATTGATTTCAAATTTTATTCTCAATACTTTGGCAAGTTTACATCACCCTGAGTTTTCTATGTATTTATTACATGTGTAAAAAGAAAGAACTATATATCAAATGGTCCTGTAACAGCATATGTAAATAACAATTATTAAAATACACCCAGTATCTCTACTCAAATGAAAAAAACAATCATTTGTATCATGTGACTGTACGCATGATATCATTATTGTATGCTTCAAACCGGAAGCAAAATGAAACTCGAAACGAATTGTATTGAATGCTGAAATGTCACAAATTTTATTATGTTTTGTATTGGACTTGAAATGTTGACCCTTACTTGTAAGCTCCTAACAAGACAAATATATATTATTATTATTATAAATTAAAAGCTTTGTTCAAAATATTGCTTATGTTAAAAAAATATTTTTAAACTGACTTTCCATAAAATTAAGTACTCGTGAATAACAAAAATAAATGATTTCACAGTATTTGAATTTCCCACCCGTTGACAAAACTTTCTATTCAAATGCCAAATTTCTCCTTTTAGACAACTATAATTTTGTTAAGAACTAATACTGATCAAAATTATAAAACACAAACCACATAAAAACAAAATAAACACAAAGTAACAGATTTAACAATTGTTATCACATCCTCTCTCATGAACTTATCAAATTAATCAAATCTTCATCCCATAAAATGCCCCTAAATTAACCCTTCACTTCATAAAGACGCCTTTGGACACCTCTAATATAGACTCCTTTGGACACCTCTAATATAGAAGGCTTAATTATTTGATCAATTATGTTTATATTCACTGACAGAGTGGAAAACAGTGCAGGAAGTGTTCAGATTGCTTGTTATGAGCAATCTGAACTCTTCCTGCACTGTTTTCAAAGGCCTTCTGTGATTGGTGCGGGAAAACGCGTAACTATGAAGAAAAGGGTTAAACAAACTACCACTGGACTTTTTTTTATCAAACAAATATGAATCAGCGATGCTTAACTTTAAGACACTCTGACAACATCTACGTTGTAGTATTTACTTATCTTAACCATTTATTTTTTCAAGATTTTAATTTGTTTGAATATTTCGCATCATTTTTATGCCATCGAGAGCTTACAGATGATAAGTTAATCTAACCACTCTTTCTTGTGATCCTGGAAGGTAAACCAGTATTCAGGTACACCCATCTCCGCAAGTAACTGATAACTTTCTCACTTGAATTAACGGTGAGGTATGAATGACAACGAGACGTAATGTCGCATAACACTCATCACAGTGACTGTGCCCCTGATTAAAAGTCAGACACCCTTCTGAGCTAACAAAGCCCGAGAAGAAAGTCATAAATAATGACAATTTTGATGAATGATACAATTTCTCAACAACACAAATATAGGACAGACTAAAATTGAGCATCTTAATTCATGATAAATGTCTAAATGAAGAAGGTAATATGCCATACAGTTTTATATCTGGTTATATCAGGTGTACAAAAATGGGAAATGTTTAAATATGATGAGAATAAATAATATCACTTGTAATCGAGACGTTCACCTTATCATACAATTCTATACCAACAAACTCCAGCACTTGAAAATTTCACTATGAGTTTGCTTGCATATGACATCATGTTTTAAACAAGTATTTCAATAAATGGAATTTAAAATATTAAAAATCTTTTGTTCCATCAATTACTTTTCAAAGTAAAAAACCCCACAAAATTATAATATTATTTTCCCACTTGACCTCTGAAGTTTAAAAATGTGAAAGTTGTTTCCAACATATAGTTTATGGTAGAATTGTTTACTATAATTCCAAAATATAATGTATTTTTTTTAAATGTTTCTACCAGATAGAAAATATAAATCTAAATGTATAAAAAAATTTGTTTTAAATTTTCAAAATACAAAAACAGACTTAAAATCTTTTCAAACTTCTTTTAAGATAGAAATTTAGACTAGCTTTACATAGTGCATATTAAAAAAGCAAAGTCCTTTAAATCTCTTAAAACTATAATCCAGCTACACTGGTACAACTTGTAACCTGACTAATACCCAAGCTTTCACAAAGTAAAATTTGTCTGACAGATTTGTATGATAACGCAAACACAAGACAATAATTAACGTAACTAAAATAGTCCAATCGTTACTTCCAGCTCAGATCATCCTTCCGTAATGTTGTTTGTAACTTTCTCATGTCCTTTAAAACATTGAGGGAGATATCCCGAGCACTGGACGGTCGAATTTGTACAACACCTGACCCTGTCCCTTTTGATTTGATGGTAGTGGTGACCTCTACCTCACCGTTATATCGATGCGAGGGCGCTACTCTGGGTGATGCAGAAGACTGGTGGGAAGGTTGGGCTGACTTGGCGCGTGGTGAAAGATCATTGTAATCATCATCATTTCTGGTCTTTTTCTTTTTCTTCTTGTTCGCCAACTGTTGATAAAGGGATAAGATTCATTTAATCCTTTACTTCATAAATACACCTTTGGACACCTCTAATATAGACGCCTTTGGACACCTCTAATATAGAAGGTTTTTGAATTATTGGGTGAAATTATGTTTATATTAACTGACAGAGTGGTAAACAGTGCAGGAAGTGTTCAGATTGCTCGTTACGAGCAATCTGAACTCTTCCTGCACTATTTTCAAAGGCCTTCTGTGAATGGTGCGGTAAAACGTGTATCTATGGAGAAAAGGGTTAAATGAAATACTGATACATGTTTTAACATTGAATAATTATAAGGAATTTAGCACTGTTGGGTTGTATACAGGAGTTGTTTCAGACTCATTCACTTTGTCAGTCATACCCTGATTCAGTTGGTATAAATAATCAAGATAAATTGTAGTGGTTTTTTTAATAAATGACACCAGTAGCTCAATTTATTTAATCTACCTGCACATACATATTCATTCTCCCAAAGTGGACAAAACAAAAATGATCATAATAAGTCAATAAATTTTAAAGAGCACACTATGTATGACAAATATATGTCATATTTATAGTCACTTCTCTCACTTCTCCCTGTTTTCTCTGGAGGGAGACATCCCTTCTTCCTAATCATTAGACCTGGGGTCATATTCACCAATCGTTCTTGAGAATATTCTTAGACTTGAGCTTGAAAATCCAAATTTTAACCTTAGATATCTTGGTAAAGTTCTGTGACGTATAGAATAATTGTGAGAGTTTATTTGAGTTTATATAAGGTGTCCCCTACATGCTTGCAAATTAGTGTGATTTTTAAAATTCATTCTTGAATTCAAGTCTTAAGAACATTCTTAAGAGTGGTTGGTGAATACTGCCCCTGGTCCCCCTGAGTGTTAAGCATTGTCTGGTGGTCACAGCTCATATATATATATATATATATATATATATATATATATATATATATATATATATATACACACAATAAAATCTGATGAAGGATTTATAATTATAATATTTATAATTATAATGATGAACATTAATCATTTTCTCACAGATTCAATCATCCTATCCTATCAGTAACTAGACAGATATTACAACGTATGATCAAACTCTTTTTTTCTTGTTAATATTTCAAACCAAAATATGACTTTCCATATAAACCTAATCTTAATGTCACTTTTAATGTATGTATACCAACACACCTTTTCTTGATGTTTCCTTATTTTTGATATCTGCTGACTTTTTGACTCCATTCGAGAAACGAGTGCATCCAGCTCCCTCTCCAAGTCTTCCCTGATACGTGGGTCCGTTGTGTCGCTAATCTCTTTGGAAAATTCTTGGTGCTCACTACAATGAATCAGTCTTAAATGTTAATTATCATCATGTAACTTACTTCTGACAGTATAGAGATGACATGAAAATAATTGATAATGTACATATTTTCTGAGTAACGTGATAAAAAGAATCTTACATTTGTCCTCATCTATCACTGAGTTTATTAAATGAGTTGGTAAAAATGATATCACACTCTGCAAAACATAATTCTACCAACTCATTTAATAAAATTTGATTTAACCCTTTACTCCATAGATACATATTTTCCCGCACCAATCACAGAAGGCCTTTGAAAACAGTGCAGGAAGAGTTCAGACTGCTCGTAACAAGCAATCTGAACACTTCCTGCACTGTTTTCCACTCTGTCAGTTAATATGAACATAATTCACCCATTGCTGATACGTGGTGAATTAATGCTTTCAATATTAGAGATGTCCAAATGCGTCTATATGAAGTAAAGGGTTAATGATAGGCAAGCACCCATCTTTATTCATTGGTGAGCAAAACTATACTGTACAGAATAGCTAATCAATCCACCACCTACATTTTATGTACCCGACATTTTATGTCATTTCCTAAAAAATATCAATGTAATTTTCTTGAAATTTAGACTTTGAGTAAGAAAGAAAGTTCATGCTATATAAAAACAAATAAAATATATATACTGTTAATATTGTATACAAATTTTGATAACACAACTAAATATTTCGGCAAAGATATTGGAAATACAAAAGGGGCGGATAAGCTGTTCCGTCCAGTATATAAAGTAAAGCCATGTCGAATAAGGAATATTACACTAAACTATGTCTCATTATCATTCTATCTCAAAACTTGATTAAAAGAACATACTTTCTCAACAATGAACCTTCTGTAAAAGACTGACAAAAACATGAATGTTTTTTTTTAGCAAAGTAAAAATTGTACCTTTTTTCTAAATGTCCATAGAATCATATTTCTAAGTGAAACTATCTCTAAACAGAGATTACTTCTAGTGTGATCAGTACTATAAGCTGTGAGAACTTGTTTCACACTGAATGAAAATATAAATAACCTTAAAGGGATTATATTAGGAAAAAATGTAATACCTATATTAAACAAGAGTTGTCAGAAGACAACAAAGCTCGCCTTTGGGATAAAACTCACCACCCATGCAAAGATTGAGATTGGAAGCAAACATTAAAACTTAATTGCAACTAAACATCTAAGTTTAACCAACGCCAGGGTCATGGCAATAGCTCTCCTGGACATTTGTCCCGGTGAGCTAAAAATAAATTTATTTATTTTTAAAATGGATAAAAAGCATCTCATTATTATAAATAAATAAGTCTGAATGGTTTGGCATATCAAATCCTCCAAAAACGATGTTTCAATAGTACATGTAGTTGCAAACTTGAAAAAAAAATCCCATTCTAAAAATAGACATCACTAAAATAATGCTTGACAACCTTCACATCATCATTCAGACTCTTTCTAAAATGAACATGTAAACCTATATGATGGATCCAATTGAAATCAAAATGAAAACACACGACTCATTTAATACACCATAAAATATGTTGCAATTTTAAGCAGAAAACAGGTCTTAAAATTTCTGATGACAGCTACTCGTCCTCTTTTTTCAACATTTTAATTGAATGCTTAAAATGAAAGAAATATTGAGGTCAGTTTTTTAAATCTTACTCACCCTGACAAAATGTTCACTCTTCATGGCGAGCGGACGAGTGGAATTTTCCAGCCCTGAGAAAGTCTATTTTAAGGTGCATTGCCCAAGTTAGGAAACCCCTTTTCAACATATTATTTTGGCATGTTCAAGTAGATATAATTTTGGTAATACAGGGTCAATGAGTATATAAAGGCATGATATATTGGAAAAAAATGTTTTAGCCAATTCAATTTTTTTTTAAAAATCCTGACTTACAAACTCATCTGGTGAAACTCGTCCTGCAGCTGGAGAAGTATGTCGGCAAGATCACTCTCTGTCGTGGGTGAGCTTGAACCTGATGAACTGCGGCGGCTTGACTGATGACACGTGTTGATGGAGTGTGAAGCACGTGCACACAGTGCCATATTGTGGTTCTTCATAAGAGAAAACACACGCTGCACGTTGGCCCCAACAGAGTAACTTGGACCAGTGTTCTGTAAAGATTAGACATATGCATTAGAGCTATCTTACTCTATGTGCATGCATGTTGTAATCATTTATCATTTCATATTACTGGACAGAGAGAGAGGGTTAATTCAGCAGTTCAAATCAATGTTTGTAGTCATGTTTACTATAATATTTAAAGCCAGTATTAACAGTATTGCCACTGACGAAATTTTGAGCACTTCCAACTGTATACACCATCTAGATCTTTCACACTCTTTTTTTAAATGTTTTATCAACATTACATGTATAGTCAGGTCTGGTTGGGAAGAAATTTTCTCATTTTAAGGCTATTTCTGTAACATTATTAGAGGTCTTAGCTAGGCATGTTAATAAAACGAACAACTTTATGTTGCTGTGCTTTAATAAACTTGTGAAACAATCTAATGGCACAGATGATCAATACCGCTAACCCATCACACTGAAGATGTGTGTATCATGTCTGATGGCAAAAGGGAACTGATTGTCCCATCTCGTTTTACTAATGGAAGGAATTCTTAATTAACAAATGACAAAATTGGTAAAAATCATAATAATAATTTTTTCCACTTTGTTTAATTGCAGGAAGTAATTCTGAATTCACAAGTAACTGCATCGTAAACTGGTAAAATCAGGGGAACTAACTCTTCCCATCTTGTTTTACTTTTGGAAGGAATTCTTAATTAACAAGTAACTACATTGTAAACTGGGCTGTGTTCAGTTTGCTGAAATGTTTAATTTGTTTGCAAACATTTGATAACAGAAGTGAGCGACATGTTCACTTTAAATGTTTGCTAACATGTTAAACACCTCCGCGAGCTGTTTGCATGTGACTTAATGGGAAGTGGAGGGACAACGCAGATTAGACCGATTTCTGTTTACTTTTCGTTCATTAGGTCACCGTTCGCGTTTATAAACATTAAACATGTTTAACTGTGCTGAACGCAGCCCAGGTAAAATCAAGGGAACTAGTCTAATTCTTCCCATCTTGTTTTACTATTGGAAGGAATTCTTAAATTCACAAATAACTACACTGGTAAGACTCAAAGTGCCATAATTACACAAGATACTGTTTGATAAAGTATTTCCATTCCAAAATTACATTAGGGTTACCTACATATGCCATTGTCAACTAATGAAAATGATTTACTGGAATCTTAATGAGGGAATTCACAACATTTTGAAAAACATTTAATGGATCAAGATTGAAAATCAGTTTAAGATCTGATTATAACATATGTGTTAAATTTTTTTTTTATTCCTATTTTTTTAATGGATTTGAATGTCATTTTCAACACATTTCAGGTTATATATATACCAACCAGTTTTAGCGGCTGTGATGAACCTTATAGACTTTCTCACATAGTTTTTTAATCAAGCTGGACCGAAGCCCATGACCTCATTTGTGAGGGGTCATTGATATTGAGAGAGCCCAGACCACTCACATACAGAAAACCATGAAGCTTTATACCTTCAACAGTAAACTATCCATGACAACAAACCTACATTTGTCAAAACAGAATGATTCTATATGACTTTGAGAACCTTGATGAGAACTGATTGATTTCTTAAAAGGGTATTAACGATGACTTTGTCCGTTTACCTTTCCAGCCACAAATGGAATGTCTGCAAGATTCAATCTGTAGTGTTTGGATGCGTCGGGTTTCTGTGACTGGTGCCCGGTCTTTTTACTGACAACAGATTTCTTTTTCTTCTTGCTGGGACGTTTTGGTGGTTTGTGTACAGGCCTGTAATCCTCCAGGACTTGTTCCTCCGCTTCCTCGAGAATACGGTTGGATTTCTGCACAGACTCAATCTGAACATGAAAATAAATTTCAGTTTATCTGACTAAGGTAATATGAACCAGGCATACAACTTTCTGAAAATTTACCTTTATCAGTGAAGCATTTGTAATTGTGGCAATTAGCATTTGTCCAGCTAAAGGACTAATTAATATAAATCAAGAGCTGTTTGAGAATTGTGCAGTGCGACTATATTCACTTTTCTCAAAAATAATTCATTATGTGACCTTGACCGTAAGTGAAAATGAGCTTGACCTTAAATAAAAATCCCCAAAACAAACAGAGGCATCTTCTTCTCAAGGCCTGCCCCCTCTGAATTAGTTTTGCGATAATAGATAAAGTAGATTAGTAAACAAAAATTAACAAACGTTGTTTTCAATATCTGATTACAGCGACTACTGTGACCTTTAACTGGAGTCTGAACCCAGCCCCAGTCTCCATCATAACTTATATTCGTTATTGTCGTTCATCCCTCACTGCTGATTCGAGTGAGAAAGTTATCAGTTACTTGTGGAAATGGGCATACTTAAATACTGGTTATTCTTCCACATGTCAGCATGTGAAAATTCAAAATGATGGATCAGAAAATGATTGTAAGCTTGCTATACTACTGAGAGAAACAGCTAGACCAAGGGGAAAACAGCTAGACCACGGGGAAACAGCTAGACTAAGGGGAAAACAGCTAGACTAAGGGGAAAACAGCAGCCTTCATTACTCTAGCAGAATTGCATTTCACTCATTAATAAATGAGCAAATGAACAATTAAACAAATGATTTAAAATTTGTTTTAATATTTAGCATAATTTTTATCGCCATTGAGGGCTAACAGACGATCAGTTACCCTAACTACGTTTTCCTGGGATCCAATGAAGGTTAACCAGTACTCTAGAGGTCCCATCTCTGCAGGTAACTGATAACTTTCCCACTTGAATCAGTGATGAAAGATTAATGACAATGAGATGCAATTTCATATCAATCATCACAGACTGTGATGAATGAACGAATGAACAATAAGCAAACATTTAATCATCTCATTGTACATCTGATGTAGCACCTATGACCACTTTGCCATGGAGAACCTGAGTAAGCAAGATAAAGTACACACTGTATTTGTTGTAGGGCTTTGTATTGCTTGACCAATGGCGAAACGATATATATCATGATTTAGATAATCTGACACGCAATACAATACAATATAAATTATTATTCAAAATGTGAAATCCATGAGTAAACTTTTAAATCAAAGTATACGGCATCACACTCATAACAAAAACTGAGTTTTCAGAATGGATGGTTTTCAACAAATAATAATAAGCTCCAGACAGTACTGATTGTATGTAAAAACAAACACAGTACAGAACAGACGTATTTCTATGTTGGAACATGCATTTTAGTTGGTTACTTGCTGTATTGCAATACAACTGATAATGACACAGCTGATACGATAAGCCATATTGCTATTGTCTATTGCATTATATCAATATTGCAATATATTTGCAACAGCCCTAAGGCCATTCTTGAAAAAAAAATGGTTTGCTGTGCTTTTACCTATTCACTTAAAACTGCAGCAACCCAAATTTTTTTAATGATTTCTCTCCATCTTTGTTTTAAAATGACTACGAAATCAAAATCTGGCAAGAAAAACAAGAGATTTCAGAAGACAACAAAGCTCACTCCTGGGTGTCTAAGTCTAAAAAGGGCCATCACTGTGCCAAAATGCAATTCAGAGTTATGGTTTTTGTCTGTGTGTTCCATTGATGATGCGAAGTTTCATTCACATCCAATGAGTGGTTGCATAGATATCTTAAACTTAATTGCAAAAGTTTAAACTGGGTGTCAATAGACGACGCTGCCCCCACCGCCGCCGCCGACACCAGGATAATGGCAATAGCTCTCCTTGGACTTCGTCCTGGCGGGCTAAAAATATCTACCTACCTGACCTCATGAAAAATACTGGGTTAAACCACACCAAGAAATATTTTGTAAGGATGGCCTAATTTGTTGCCATGTAAGAGTATTTTGTAAGATATACCTCTGCTGTTTTCTCCACCATCCGTCTGCGATGATGCCTCTCCTCGCCCAATCTCTCCTCCAACTCTCGTATCTTACCCTGCAGATAAACAACATCGTACAGTTTACCAGAGACAATTCAATGAAATATCAGTAATTCAAAGTCATGCAGCCATGAATGTAAATTGCAATGAATGTGGTCACCATGTGAGTAAATAATTAACAAAAAATATTTTTATTTGTTTGGATTTACCTGAATAATTATAAAAAAAAATTTTGTTTTAAAACCCAACTAAATTTGTAGATCAGAATAGTTATATTGATTGTACATATTCAATTTTGTACATAATTAATTTTTTGATTAGTTTTTGATTACCAGTACAGTGGGTTTTTTTTCAGCCATTTTCATAGCCGTTATTGGGTTCATATTCCCAATGGCAAATACAAATAGTATCTTTTTTTCCCATTTGAGTGGTAAAATTCCCAATTGAAAGATTCAATAATTGTAAATTGAAATTTGCCATAATTCCTTGATAAAATAAACAAAAGTTTTCCCCATTCTGAAAATGAGTATGACATTGGTTCTTTAATTAAATGGTCAGAGAAACAAGTTTTAACATTTTAATAAAGTTTAACCAATAAATTTAATGCAAAAGTTTTCCCAATGTTAACGAAAACGCCACCTTAATTCCCAATTCCAAGGGTATATGTCATCTTCCCAAAAATGGTGAAAAAAAAACACACTGCGAGTGAAGTTTTAATTTATTTCTGTGTCATTGCAAAGAAAACTCAGAGCTTGTATGAACCGCTCTTGAGTCCGCTTCCTGTGTAGAACCAGAACATTTACAAGTCCAGCTGGGCCCGATTAGCTCAGTTGGTTACGCATCTGACTATCAATCCAGGGGTCCTGAGTTCGAATCCCCCGCCTGGCAACAGTCTCAGTGATGATTGATATACGACATTGTGTCCCGTTATCATTCGTCTCTCACAACTGATTCAAGTGGGAAAGTTATCAGTTACTTGCAGAGATGGGGTGTGCTCGAGTACTGCTTAATCCCAGGAAACAGTCGTTAGGTTAACTGATCGTCTGTTAGCCCTCGATGGCATAAAAATGACGTTAAATATTCAATCAATCAATTTACAAGTCCATTACAATGATGCTCTATGCACCAATGGGTGTAATAGGCCAGACTAAGAGCATGCTGTTGATCCCTTCAATAGGGGAAAATAATGTTGTAATGATGAAAATAGGGAAAAACAATAACATCTGTAGGTATGTATGTTTAAAACAGTTCTGTAAACTGTGAGCACTCCAGTTATTCATGGTTTTGAAAATGTTAAACTGGTGTTAAACCCACTAAAAAAAAAAATTTTTTTTAAATATTTAAATTTTTTTTTGTGGAAATTTTTTGTTACATTAGGGGAAAAAACATACATTTTGGCAAGAGGAATTGGGCTAACCTTCAACCCCAAAAAGGGGAAGAAAAACACTGATGGTCAAGGTTATAAACTACTATATTACTTGATAAATGTAAGCCTGTTATACGTCCAACAAACATCCAAACATATTTACATTATTTACATGGGTCAATATTTGTACATTTGCCCTAATTCACTGGTTGTACAGAATACACTATACACATAACTGTTTATTGAAAATCTCCCACAATACAGTGCTGTACAAACACAGGAATCAGTTCAATGACTTGTTTTGTTTACTCACACAATATGTCAACAACTTTGACAGATAGGGCACCATAATCTTCTTACACTCAATGGTGAGAAGAATGGTTGTTGGTGGGTGTGAAGGTCATGGTAGGTAAGGGGGAGGAATTTTCAATACACAGAATGTTGTGCTTGCAAGAGGTTCTGCAGTGCATTTATAGTAATAATCATTACTTGCACTTCAATGAATGTTCATAAACTTGAATTTTTTTTTTTTACAAACCTACTTCTCGTACAGTTCTTACAAGATACAATGTACCTCTCCATACTCGTCTGGCTTCTGTATCACCAACATTTTACTTCATTTATGCTTAATAAATTAAAGTTGTACTGGAACCAGTCAAAAATCATGATATCAACCGGGTGGCTTTCTTAGAGTTTTAAGTTTTTAAGTATTTAACCCTTTACTCCATAGATACGTGCACCAATCATGGAAGGCCTTTGAAAACAGTGCAGGAAGAGTTCAGATTGCTCGTAACTGAACATAATTCACCCAATAATTCAAAAGCCTTCTATATAAGGTATCCAAAGGCGTCTATATTAGAGGTGTCCAAAGGTGTCTTTATGAAGTAAAGGGTTAAGTAGATACTCAGATGTGTTGGTAAAACACGAGTCTGGTAAAAAAAAATTGGATATAAGCTGCAGGCAATTTAAATTTTTTTTCCCAAATATTTTTAAATATTTACCTTCAGTGTAATGAAATCACACAAAAAACAAAAATGTGCTTAAGGTAACGGTTTGCTAAACATCAGAATATAATTATTGACGAATTAAAAGAATTCAATAATTGATCTACCTAGGTATTAAATCGGTCAATGAGATTTTTTAAACTTAATGAACACTTCATATTAAACTTTTTAAACATCAGTTTCACCACAATAATTGGCAACATTGCTACTTCAAGAGGACGGGTGATTAAATACTGAATGGATGAATGCTACAGTCTGTTTTTGTTTATTTGAGAACCGTTGTAAACATACAATACTTTGATAAATAGATACAGGTAAGACAGGTAGGTTTACAATCGCAAACGTGATCATATTATATACTCAAGAATGCTTGCATTTGAATTGGCAATTACATGCTTTATCTACACCGTTCAATGATGAACTTGCCCAATTATCAACAAACTTTGAATTGACTATAGCACTGATTACATAATTATTTAGGGACTAATGTCTGTTTCTGACTTTCTGTACCTACCTCAGCCAATGACTGATTCGCTGTGAGCTTTATGTGTTCCCGTTCCAGCTCTGCAATCTTTCGCAGGTTGTTCTGGAATCCTGACGAGTGATCAGCTGGGGGTTCGTATGTATCCAGCTCAGCAGTTTTCCTGACAGCATCTAGCCGATCTCTCTCTGCACTATGCACCATGTTCTTCATGTAATCCAGCTGTTTCTCCAGTAGGTCACATCTTGTCTCTGCTGCAGACAGCTGCGACTCAAGTTCTATTTATATATATTGACAAAATGCTGATTTATCACTTGAAATGGAGTTTTTTTCTTTAACAGTATTTCAGTTATATAATGACTGTCAGCGCAACTAATCAGCATTCCCGGAATAAACTAGGCTGTTAACCAGCACTAGACAGTAATTTAAGGTGTCTCACCTATTTCTCAATGTTTAGGTAATGGGTTCATGTCCAGCTCAGTCAAGCACTTTTTGTGAAAAAATTGCCAGATACTTGTCAAAGGACTGTGGATCTACTTATTCATTCTGAGGTCGAATCCTCCACTGATAAAAATGAATGCCAAATATAACCTGTTATGTGTTGAAAAAAATAAATAGATTAAATACCCTTTAAAAAGAAATACAGTATAATAGAATCAAACTTATGGTACCACCGTAACAGTAAAGTATGACTACTGGTATGTCAAATATATACTTTAAATATTATATTTTCACTTTTTGAGGCGATTTAAAGATAACTGATTATCTAATACAATTTTCTTGACAAAATGTCAAGGATTTTTCCACGCTAAAAATTGACAATGTCCAATATTTCCAAGCTAAAAATTGACAATGTCTGAGGTATTTCCATGCTAAAAATTGACAATGTCCGAGGTATTTCCAAGCTAAAAGTTGACAATGTCCAAGGTAATTCCATGCTAAAAATTGACAATATCTGAGGTACATGGTGACCACATTCATTGCAATTTACATTCGTGGCTGCATGACTTTGAATTACTGACATTCACTGAATTATCTCTAGTAAACTGCATGATGTTGTTAAGCTACAGGGTAAGATACAAGAGTTGGAGGAGAGACTGAGCGAGGAGAGGCATCACCGAAGACAGATGAATGACAGAGGTATATTAGGGTTCTCCACAGGTTGGAATTCAAGTGCACACACAGGTCAAAGGTCAGCCCAAAAACATTTTCAAGCAATGTATAGAGCACTCATAATTAAAATAGATTTACATTTATAATATTAAAAATGGTATAAACTTATCAGTAAAAGTCATTAGTATGTTTCATTGTATGCAGTAAAATAAGAAAAGATATGCTAAGAAAAATGAAGATTTAAAGGAATATAAGCTTTTGAAAGATTTAAAGCATTAGGGGCATACCATTTCTGCCATTCAAGTGCTGGGGTGCCTAAATGGCCTGTTGAGAAGCCTGTATTTCTAAGAAAATACTCTTACATGACAAACACTGTGTTTTTTTTAAATGTACCAGAAAATGTACAAGGGTATCTTGGAAATATCACACATTTCAAAGGTTCTGAATATAAATGATATGAAAAACCTTAGATACCCAAGGTTATTCCTAGGTACCTTTAGAACTGTGTAGCTATGCTGCATTATCAGGCAGCTAATTTTATAGGGTAATAATTACATTACCTTGATTATGTTTCGACACGACAGTCTGTGCCGGCTTTTTGCGTTCATTGTCCTGTTGGAGTATATCCCGGTATTTATTTGTCTCAGAGGCCAGAGACTTGAGGTTGTCCTCGGCCGCCGTTCTCTCCACCTCCAACTGATGTATCTTACCCTGGAGGTTCTTCAAAGCATGCACCACTGCTACAATACAAACAATATGCTTATTTTAATATAATGTTATTAATTAACAGTGATTTCATATTGGCTGATTATTGGGCAAAGGATTGTTATATTGGCCCAAGGCCATAGTCAGGCTGCTGGCCAATATGACTGACCGAGAACCAATAACTCGGCCAAAATAAAATCACTCAATTAATGACAATTTTATTAATTAACTACTTCTAATAACCGTGTCAGTTTAAAATATTTATTTAAACAAGTTAATGAAATGAAGTATAATAGGAAAGCATGTTTTGTATTTTAGTTTTGATTGTATTTGATATTTAAAAAACTGTTTTTACATGTAAGTGTGCATTTCTACATTAAAATATGTATCAATCTCGTCAATAGCATCAGCCTCCACATTTTAATACCTTCTTTTTATCACAATGAACAACTTCAAATTCAAACAACCGGAAGTAGTCATATTGGTTAAGTTCTGGTTCATACTGGCCTTGTTTTTTCATATTGGCCAATTTTATTCAGCTTGTACTGGCCATGTTCACGTTATATGAGATCGTAATTTTCCTTGATAACAAGGCCGATACAATACAGTTAATTAATAATACAGAATATTAGTATCTTGATTATCACACAACGGGCTACAGAACTCATAATATAAACCACTCTTGATGGTACGATAGAAGGCATTTATACATGTATAGGCTTGCAGGATAAAATCTGTAGTTATGAATATAATATGTCAATGTTTCGTACAATCAAGGAATTGCTCACCGATATAACAATTTCCTGTAATATTGACCTCCATTTTATATTAAAAAAATCTGTATACATGCAACTAACATGAATTTCAACGGTCTCCAGTGTTCATTGGTGGCACCATATAATGTAACAATCACTGGTCAATCAGTAACAATTGATTTATTTTCCCTCCCAGAAGTCAGGCAGCACTAACCACCACAGCTACATGTATAAATAATTATCACAGGGAACCCCAACCTGAAAACACAATACTATAATACCATTATCGGCTCAAACCGCTTGCTATACTTGATTTATCTCTGTGTGGCCAATAAAAATAATTTATGAATCTACCTTTCAACATTCTAATGCTTTAAGCTAACATACTTAAAAGATATTGGAATGTACAAATAAACTTTGCTCAGATGAGTTTAAAACTTAAACAGACAAATATTTGCTTGGTAGACAAAATCTGAAACGTATATATAAAATTGACAATGCATTTTTTGGACAGAAGTCAATTCACCCAGCAACATGTTTTGTAAGACTTTTATATTCATCACGACTTTTTGGGGGTAAGCAATATAATTATTAATAAGCAAGCTTTCAGAAAATGATTAAATACAATGTTTTTTTAATTTACAACCAATGAAAGAAAGGTCAGTTATTTGACTTTTTACTTTTTTTGTAGATTCCCCATTCTGATTAGTGAGCAATTTGGATGCTTCAGGTAACGTTTTTGCCAGTAACTTAACACTTCATGAAAATTCACAAAACAAAGGCGACACTATGTCTCTGTGTGTGTATATATATATCTTAGAGATGAACCACCAGCGGCCATACAAAACCTGTTCTTTTACAAAAGGGCAACAAAATATTTTTGTAAATGCATGATGCATCAAAACACATTACAATATATGACACCATTTTCCCCTGGTCAAATGCGGTCACGTGTACTTATTGTTATACAGAAATGTATCATTACACAATTTTTGTTTACTGTCATGACTGGTTCAGGTGACCAGTTTTTTGTCAGCCATACTTTGATACATTAAGACACATAGGCCGACATATTTTTAATGTCCTCCTAAGAAACAGAAAGAGCACAAGTTAAATGCTATCTAAGCAGAGGTCAGAACAGAACCACAAAAAACAACATATTTCTAAGGGTCATAAAACCATACCAACTCCATGGATGGAAATAATACTTACCGATTATTTACTGTTTGCCAGTGTTCTCATAATTAGCAAGAGTATTTCACAAAATGGCTGTACGCATTAGGCTAAAAAAATCCATGCAAAATGTTTCTGATAGACACTGTTAATCTGATACAATCACAAATTTAAGTTAAAATCTGAAATCATGGCTTGTTTACATGTTCACAAACGAAATCTTTTTTTTGCAGAGATTTTTTCCGCCTAGTTGGTGTTTCTAATGCGGAAACAATACCTGCCAGAGGAAGTGGCATTGTTTTAACCATTTGATAACGGAAACACTTGCTAATTATTAGTATACCATCCCACAGTAAATATTCAGATAATATTACTTCCCTCCATGGACTGGGTATGATTTTATGACCCTTAAAAATATGTCAGTGTTTTTTCAGTATAGTAAAGGTGGGTACCTTTTCTATTGCCTTCAGGATACGAAGACACTGGTTTATATGGAGGGCGTTCATAATCGTCATTAATGAACGGTTTTGTTGGCGGATAATCGAGATGCATCGTAGAGTCTGTCGTCTCCTCAGACTGGTTATGGTACACAGATCTTCCTTTTGTTGGTGTCTTACCCATCAGTAAAGTGGAGAACTTCTGAAACAAGACAAGATCGAGTGAAAATCAAAATAAAAATATCACACATTGCTTTGGTATTTATTACAAATTACAAGCTCAGAAAAGTTAATAGTTGTCATAAAATTTTTTAGAAATTTGTTCGGCAAGGCATTTCTGTAATTTAAATAAATAATCTTAATGAACAATCTCACAATGTTCAAGCATGTAAACACTGATCAAAGGTGACTGAATGTTTTCAAATCAATACAGAGTTTTTCAAATCGAATGAGTTTTAACATTAAACAAAATTATCGCATTTTTATCAAGAGACAATAATCGTGCAGCATGAAATTCATAATTCCAATTCATGACGATGGGCCTAAAATAAAAGTTTGAAGCATAATTTTTTCATTTCAAAACTATTAAATACAATTGCTATAATTCAATACTAGTATATATATTCTTAGATGAGCAACGATAAATGAACAAATGAAAATATTAGAGATATTTTATCTTAAATTCAGACATTGGATGCTCTATTTATATTCAGATGCATTCATGCATCTAATATAATTATCTTAACAAAGGAAATATTAGCACATCATCCACATGTATTATACAACGAAGAGGAAATGAATAGAAACCCAAGAGAGTTTATTTATTGATGTTTAATCACAGAAGCAACAAAACCGTTAATCAATGATTTGTATAGATCGCTCAAGACCGACACATATCCAATAATGGTTATAATACCTTGAATTAATCAATTGAAAGAAAGTGTATAAGAACAATATAATGATGACAGTATGAAATTGAGATACACCTCACAAAGATAAAACTATCTTTAAGAAGTGGGAGCCGGGCCCGATTAGCTCAGTCGATTACGCGTCTGACTATCAATCCAGGGGTCGTGAGTTCGAATCCCCTGCCCGGCAACAGTCTCCGTGATGATTGATATACGACATTGTGTCTCATTATCATTCGTCTCTCACTACTGATTCAAGTGGGAAAGTTATCAGTTACTTGCAGAGATGGGGTGTGCTCGAGTACTGGTTAATCCAAGGAAACAGTGGTTAGGTTAACTGATCGTCTGTTAGCCCTCGATGGCATAAAAATGACGCTAAATATTCAATCAATCAATTAAGAAGTGGGTGACCTTCAATTAATTCTGTAGTCAGAAAATTAATCTCATTTCTAAGTGGGCTATACTTTAAAACAACGTTTGTTTGCTGTGCTCTGAACCAGTATTTTTCATGCAGGTAGGGAAGTAGTTATTTCTTTTTTGCCAGATCTTGATTTTTTAGTGTCATTTGAACAAAAATTGTCAGAAAACATGGCCAAAAATCAATGCTTGGAAAGTCGATAGAAAAGTTTGGGTAGCTGAAATTTGTACGGGTTACTTCTAAGGTTAGTGCGACATATTGCACGTCTCTATAGAGCCTTTTAAAGACAGCAGATCAGATATCAAAATAATAAAAAAGCTGTCCATTCACGCCTTATTTAATCAGGCTTCTTCTAAGGTAAGACCAAGGCAAATAAACATTTTTTAAGAATGGCTTTGTGACCAATTAGACTACAGTAGAGATTGTCATGCTAATTGACAGTTTAGCTCAGATTTGAACAATATGCACGGATGCTATAGATCATAGCTCATTTACATATATTGTACTGTACAAGTAAATCATAATAGTCATATGTAGTCTCCCAAAGGTAGCAGGAATTAATACATTGGAAGACAAGGGAGATTGTTCCAATACTATGGAGTGGAGTAAAAGAGCGAAGGAAAAGTGCCTGCTTCAGAAAACAGTTTTGCCAGTAACTTTCTTAACCCTGTGCTCCATAAGCATTTTCTTGGACTCTTCCAAATTGAAAGCATTAATTCACAACATATCAGCAATGGGTGAATTATGTTTATATTAACTGACAGAGTGGAAAATAGTGCAGGAAGTGTTCAGATTGCTCATTACAAGCTATCTGAACTCTTCCTGCACTGTTTTCAAAGGCCTTCTGTGATTGGTGCGGGAAAAAGCGTATCTATGGAGTAAAGGGTTAATATTTCATGAAATTTCACAAAACAGTGAAGATGAACACCGACTCTGTATATAAACAGATGCGCCTTCAGTGGCCAGACAAAACCCGTATTTCATTGCAAAAAAAGCAACAGCATATTTTAATAAATTGCACCGCTCCATACCACAAACTGAGCAAATTACAGTTTACTTTGTGTAAAGAATATGGGTTCTGTAAGGCCACTTGATAGCACTGATGGTTCACCTTTATATATATTCGTCTTTGTTTTATGAATTGTCATAATTATTAAGAAAGTTATCTGCAAGAATATCACCTGAAAAGAGCACTTTCTTCCATTTTTTTTACACCAGACTTTATAGCATTATGTCTCATGCCACCATGACGGCTTAATCCCTTTTAAATATTATTGCGCGAGTCCCAACATTCAGACATCCTTATTATATAATGGACCACTTGTGCTCTCCCAACTCTACAGGTTGACAAAAAATTGCATGCTAAATTGTACATATTCAAATAAAGTATAATAAAGCTAAACTATAATTGAAAGCACAAGTCTAAGTCGTGTTCTTCAATACTTTTTCATTATTTTTTACAATTTTATTATCATGTAGAACAGGACTGTGTTAAATAGGAATGTACAATAACAATGCTTTTCTGAGTGCAGACTATGCATGGTATTTATTTTTATAATTTGGATTCCATTTTGATTTCACCAAATTCCACTCAAAAATATTTTTTTTTGTCAATTTTTTATTTGCCAGATTTGATATTTGTATATTCATGTTATAGTAACTGTTATAAATAATAATTAAGACATTTAATATGCATTTTAAACTTAAGTTTATATTTTTAAAATTACAGCAATTTTATGCACTGCCTTTAATACTGACTTCAACTCAGCACTGCCGTTTAACATGATTATGTAAGTTGAAAGCAGTGACATTCAACATGCACGAAATAAAAAATTAGTTATTGGCACAATATTTAAAAACATTTATTAATACTAGACTTGTATTAGGTGTAACATTTGTTTTTATTAATTTGATAGATATGGAACATGTATACTGAAACATGTATACTGAAACATATATACCGTATATCGTCGGCCATAAGGCGAGTCGGGCCATAAGTCGAGGGGACTTTTTGACCTTCAGATCTCAGTTTTTTGCATTGACCCTTCCTTAAGTCGACCCAGAATTTTCGAAAAGGAAGTGGGTGAGATTTGGGTCACCTAAATATTAAAATTCCTACAGTAGCGATTGCCTGCACTCACAACTGACCTTACGCCAGTATACGTTCATGTACCGTTATCGAATCAACGGCAAATATGATGCCGACAAACAAATGCAGTCTTCTGTTGAATATTTGGTATATTCTGTAATCCGTGGATAAGTGTCACCACATATGTGGGAATGCAAATTGCAATAATTGGTTACTTCTGACCCAAATATCCCAAGGCAATTTTCGGCATATATGTTTACACCCCGTGCCAACATCGCATAGGTTGCTAGGCAACGCAATCGTTCGGCTGACCAAGATCAAGGTTTCCCTTGCATAGAGTTAAAACATCAAGCGTCTAATTGAAACCGATCATTTTTTTCAACTGTCAATCAGAGTTTTCCATGAACAAAGTAACTTTCCACGTATGACGTAATCATCCTTTGTGTTTGCGAGATGCATAGTTGATTGACAAGAGTGTAATTCAATTCTGCACTTTGGTGTCATTGTTCATATAGACTGTTGCTGAAACTGAAATTCGACGTTCAAAACTTCAGTAGGAGCTGACCGTTGGTAAAAAAAATCATCACTCGGGACTAGGACGGGGCCATAAGTCGAGTAGGGATTCAGAGAGTGATTTTGGAGTCTGAAAAATTCGACTTATGGCTGACGATATACGGTACTGAAACATGTATACTGAAACATGTATACTGGAACATATATACTGAAACATGTATACTGAAACATGTATACTGGAACAAATTCTAAGAATTTAATCGATCTCTCACTGAGAAATTATCCAGCAAAAAAAAAAGGTAAAGGGTAAAATCTTATCTCACTAAAATTCCTCCTCGAAAGATCTTAAGTATGTTAAAATGTGGGTAAAATATGCACACAACATAAGAGTAAGACTTCAGTAAGTCATATTTATATGCACAGTAAATAATCTATAAATCAATACAATGCTACGGCTATTATAAAAGGAAATGTTAAAGATTTATAATATGGGACTTCAGGTATACATATCAGTTGGAAGATAACAGAAAAATATCAGAAGTCCTCCAACTGTACCTGGTCTTGATCCACAAAAATAAAACAAGAAATGTCAGAATTCCTCCAACTGTACCAGGTCACATTCCACACAAAAATAAAACAAAAAATGTCAAAGTTCATCCAACAGTACCTGGTCACGATACACAAAAATAAAACAAGAAATGTTAGAAGTCCTCCAACTCTTACTTGGTCTTGATAAACAAAAATAAAACTAGAAATTTATAAATGTATACTCTTCTTATATTTCTGTTAAGGTCACACACTGTAGAATCATAATCCGGTATGGTTCTATGAAAGCACTTGCAGACAATTCCAATTCCACACCAATCAGGAATGTTTACTTCTCTACCACCAAATCAGTCTTTTAATTTTCACCGACTCCCGCCACAAATCCCCTGTGTCACACAACTTAGGCACCAGATGTGATTCTGTCGCCCTTATCCAAAGTGAGGAACCCACACTACCAAGTGTACAGTTTAATGTTAAGCAAATTATAAGTGATAAATTTTCTATAAACCACTTGATCAAGTCTGCACATGATGATATACCCCAGGTATAATAATTATTGTGATATATCAAGCCGGCCAAGATAGTTCAACTTCCATACAGGGTAACGTATTATCAAAATGAAAAAAAAACTATTGGTACTACAGTAAAAACTTAAATAAATCAAACCTGCATTTATATACAAAAATAATTTATTTTCTTTTTACAATTTAAACAAAACAACTTTTAATATTGCTCTAAGCAAATAAAATATTTCATTGTCGAACGAGACGGTTTTTAAAACTTCATTTCACTTAACAATGCAATGCAAAAGATATTAATTTATTTCCATGGAAGGTTTTTTTTTAGCAGTACAAAATAAACGTTTTTGTTCCACTGACAAGAAAGTCTGTGTTTGGTGCGAGTAAACTTAATCCTTCTCTGGACATCAGCAGATAAATCAATTCATTCTTACCCTGTAAATAAAATATACGTAGAGCCCAATAGGCAACGGTATAACGGCAGATTTACATTCCATCAAAAAGCAATCAAATGAAATTTAATGCAAAACTGAATAGATTGTCCTGATCAAAACACAATTTAAAGTTCTCCTGAATAGTCAATTTGACAGTCAAGTGGTTATGAAAGAATGTTTTAACCTTTTTTTTAATAAAAACTGTTTAAAGATTTAAACATTTCAATAAAGAACTCATTTCATACAAAATCAGTAATAAATCAAAACTTCAACCAGATCATAAATAAATTTTTAAGTGTATTTAAATAAACCTAATCAATATTCGTACACGTTTATTAATTTGAACCTTATCTCTCCATTACATTGAAAAAGATTGTAGAACGAAATTGGAAATTCAAATGCAAATTTCTAAAAGTGTTTGGAGTTTCTGAAGCATATTTAATAAAGTCTGAATGAAATGTTCTGGCATATATATGGCTTACTGATTGCCTTGAGGGTGATACACGGGGTAGTTCGGGACTTTTCTACATCGGAAATTTTGCAAAACTTTTTTATAAATGGAACCTTCAAAATTTCATTCCTTATCGCCTAGGAAATTAACCCATAATGACATACAAATTGCTCAGTGAGAATTGTTTCCCCGGAAAAACCATAAAATTAAATTCTCTTGATATGTTTCTATAAACATGTAAATGAATATCAGGGTTCAGCCAGGTAAGTAATAAAAAATGTTGAGATCAAAGACTACTCTCGATAACTCAATGAAATATATAAAATAGTTGGACTGTTCTATATGCAATAAGGTTACTTAGTTCTATATGCAATAAGGTTACTTAGTCCTGTGTCAGTACATGCAATAAGGTCTTTAGTCCTACATGCAATAAGGTTACTTAGTCCTACATGTAATAAGGTTACTAAGTCCTGTGTCAGTAAATGCAATAAGGTTACTTATTCCTACATGCAATAAGGTTACTGGGTCTTACATGAAAGCAATAAAGTTATTTAGTCCTACATACAATAAGGTTACTTAGTCCTACATGCAATAAGGTAACTTGGTCCTACATACAATAAGGTTACTTAGTCCTAAATCGGTACATGCAAAAATGTTAATTAGTCCTACATCAGTATTTACAGTAAGGTTACTTGGTCTTACATGTAAGCAATAAGGTTACTTAGTCCTACATGCAATAAGGTTACTAAGTCCTGTGTCAGTACATGCAATAAGGTAATTAGTCTTACATGCAATAAGGTAACTTAGTCCTGTGTCAGTACATGCAATAAGGTCATTAGTCCTACATGCAATATGGTTTTTTATTCCTGCATGCAATAAGGTTACTTGGTCCTACATGTAAGCAATAAGGTTACTTAGTCCTACATGCAATAAGGTTACTTAGTCCTGTGTCAGTACATGCAATAAGGTTACTTAGTCCTACATGCAATAAGATTACTTAGTCCTGTGTCAGTACATGCAATAAGGTCATTTGTCCTATATAAAATAAGGTTATTTATTCCTACATGCAATATGGTTACTTGGTCCTACATGTAAGCAATAAGGTTATTTAGTCCTACATGCAATAAGGTTACTTAGTTCTACACCAGTACATGCAATAAGGTTAATAAGTCCTACATAAAATAAGATGACTTGGTCCTACATGCAATAAGGTTACTTAGTACTACATCAGTACATGCAATAAGGTTACTTAGTCCTACATACAATTAGGTTACTTAGTCCTACATGCAATAAGGTTACTTAGTCCAACATTAGTACAAGCAATAAGGTTACTTGGTCCTACATACAATTAGGTTACTTAGTCCTACATGCATTAAGGCTACTTCATCCTACATGCAATAAGGTAACTTGGTCCTACATACAATAAGGTTACTTAGTCCTACATGCAATAAGGTTACTTGGTCCTACATGCAATAAGGTAACTTGGTCCTACATACAATAAGGTAACTTAGTCCTAAATCAGTACATGCAAAAAGGTTACTTAGTCCTACATCAGTATTTGCAATAAGGTAAATTAGTCTTACTAAGGCTACTTTGTCCTACATCCAATAATGTTACTTGGTCCTACATGCAATAAGGTTACTTAGTCCTACATGCAATAAGGTTAATTGGTCCTACATGCAATTAAGTTACTTAGTCCTACATGCAATAAGGTTACTTAGTCCTACATGCAATAAGGTTAATTGGTCCTACATGCAATAAGGTTACTAAGTCCTACATGCAATAAGGTTACTTAGTCCTTCATGCAATAAGGTTACATATTTCTACATGTGCAATGAGGTTAATTGGTCCTACATGCAATAAGATTACTTAGTCCTACATGTAATAAGGTTACTTTGTTCTACATGCAATAAGGTTAATTGGTCCTACATACAATAAAGTTGCTTAGTCCTACATGCAATAAGGTTACTTAGTCCTACATGCAATAAGGTTACTTAGTCCTACATGCAATAAGGTTGCTAAGTCCTACATGCAATAAGGTTACTAAGTCCTACATACAATAAGGTAACTTAGTTCTACATGCAATAAGGTTACTAAGTCCCACATGCAATAAGGTTACTTAGTCCTTCATGCAATAAGGTTAATTGGTCCTACATGCAATAGGGTTACTTAGTCCTACCTGCAATAAAGTTGCTTAGTCCTACATGCAATAAGGTTACTTAGTCCTACATGCAATAACGTAACTTAGTCCTACATGCAATAAGGTTACTTAGTACATTAGTATATAGAGTTTTATACTAAGTATTTTGTAATGCCAAATGATATGCTGTCATGTAACATAGTTATAATACTCGCTAATAGTATAAATGGTTGAGGTGACATTTTCTATCAGAGTGAATGGATGTGGCAGGATCAACTCACCATGCTCAACATTTAAATAAACTTGATCAATATCCATATATATATTTACTAATTTGAACCTTACCACTCAATTACTCTCTCCACTCTGAAACAGATTGTAGATAATATCCGATATTTTAATTCAAATTCACAAGCTTAGCCCAAACTGCACTTCCCATAGTTCCTGGCTATATTCCGCCCCTTCCCAAGGAAAGAGGGATTTGCGCAGACACTGGTATGAAAGTCACTTCTAACGTCATCAAAGTGACCAGTTGGACATCCATCCAAGTACTAACCCCATACTCCATTGCTTAACTCCCAATACAGTCGGTGCACTTCACCCATGTTGCTATAAAAGCCTGAGTGAACTCTACAGTGCGACACGTGTAAATGACCAATGTGTATTCACTATAATACATTTCAAGTTTAACTGGCCCCCGTGCAACATGGACATGTATTCTAGGTGACATATAAAGTAGGTAACAAAAGCGTTTACCTTATTTTCCAAAAAAGGTAACATACTGACAATAAAGTCTGGAGTACTCGAGTCACTGGATAACGACTCAGAACTATGAACAGAGTTACTCCTGCTCCGTAACTCCTCCCCTGACCCAGAACTGCTCCATTTGCTCCTACTCTGTAACTCCTCCCCCGACCCAGAACTGCTCCAGCTACTAGTATCCATCGTGAACGTTATAAATCTTAGAATATTATATATCATATATCCTGGCGACTCAAAAGATTGTCAGTCCCGAAACTGCAAATGGTATTTAATTAAAAAGTTTTACAGCAAATCTTCACTAACACAAATACATCTTTAAATTTAGTGTGTCAACACTGACAATATAATGTCATCTATAAAGGTAGTGTTCACGTTTATATTATTTAAAGCACTATATAATAGTACTGTCAAACCAAATTTTTGTTTTTTGTGAACAGCACTAATATACTATTTGTTTGCAACCCTGCTTTATATAATATCCACATCAAAGGAGAATGATAAATCCAGTACCTGCTTCACATTTCACAACACATACATAGATCTATTGTGTTTGCAAATTTTTTCAACATTTCATTGCTGATATGCCATGCACCAGACAAAGTACAAAACTATCTAATGTACATGATGTAGAGTTCAAGGGCCTCACTTAATCCGTTACTTGTTGATACTCCCAATAACTGTTTATTTATGGACATCAATGAAAACCGACACCAAAACTACTAAGTTTGACTATAAATCAGCACCAAATCACATTTTATGTACCACTGTGTTATAATGGGCTTGTGTTTATATGTTTTTCACATATTTAGTTGACTTTTATAGAAAGGATTTTATAATCCTACCTAAAGCCAGATCAACAAACAATTGTACACTTTATTATAATTCATTCCATCAACATAATTCCCTGTGACGCAATACACACCGTTTTTGAAAATATTCTATTTATAAGTATATATATATAATAAATGTTGAATATTTTATGATTTTTGTCAATATTACACAAATATCTCCTGCACTACAAGTATATGATTTATAAACTACAATGATCTACAACAAAATATCGCTGTACACGATAAAATACCTCCTATTGAATTTCAGACAATGTATAATTTACTACGACTACTGGCCTGAGTGCTAATTGACAATTAAGTTAATTGTTGTGACTAACCGTACATGCCAGGCTATGTTACCTATCTTTTGTGTATATATTTATGAGTTAATAATTTATACAATAAGAGTAGTATTTTGTAGAGTTACGTTATTCAGGGTTCCCACAGGTCCAACTACAAAATTCAATGACTTTCCAGGACTATGTGTCTTTTGTCAATTATTCACACATGTGCATACAATGTAGTAATTATAACTGCTCTTCTTAACAAATTTATATTATTTAATAGATTCAATATGCTGATATTCATTTTTTTGTCATAACAGCATTTGGTTACAAGGTTAGGCTCTATCTAAGATCACTTAATTACCTCCTGATCACCAGTTAACTCTTTACTCCATAGATACGCGTTTTCCAGCACCAATCACAGAAGGCCTTTGAAAACAGTGCAGGAAGTGTTCCTGCACTGTTTTCCATTCTGTCAGTTAATATAAACATAATTCACCCAATAGTTCAAAAGCCTTCTATATTAGGTGTCCAAAGGTGTCTATATTAGAGGTGTCCAAAGGCGTCTATATTAGAAGTGTCCAAAGGCGTCTATATTAGAGGTGTCTAAATGAAGTAAAGGGTTAAGATAGAGCCTAATATCACTTGGACATTATTGCCCCGACAGGAGAGTGACTGTCGCTCTCCCCTTACTTCACCATGAAGCATCATTTGTACATTGTATTTTCTTAGAGACCATTAGCTTGCCTTAAAGACAAATGGTAGGCATGGAAACAATATTGATTGTTAATTGGATTAGCCTTTTACTTGAATGGCAGCCCACATCAGTCAATTATTGGAGGACTCTTTCAACTACTGGTATATACATGTATTTAATTATTTCCCATACCACTGGCATACCTGTTTTTAATACAAAATGAACTGATGGTGTTTAAATACAAACCCTGTATCTTAATTTATATACCATTTTGTAAATAGTTTTATATAATACGCAGCTTTGACATATCTTTCCACGTTTTGATATTGTTCACGTCTAATTTACAGGACAGAGATATGAATACAAACATTAAGATTACAGACTTCAAATTAAATGTAGGTTGCTATCAAATAACGAAGTATAATGCCGGCAACTATTAACGGTTTAAAATGATTGATCACTTAATCTTCAATCTGATAGCCCATTTTTTTATCCCTTAATTATGCCAAAACTACAAATGTACTTGGGTATTAACTTTAACATGCAGTATAATTAGTAATTAATTACCGGTACATCTTTCAAGCTTTAAATAGAATCATCATTTTGTGAAATATTTTTGCAAACTGTCAATAGACGAAGGATCTATGATAACTAGATCAAACCTTATACTTACACTATCAAAAAAAAAAAATGATTTATTTTACATTGATGTTGAAACAAATTCTTACAACTTATACAACATCTTCCAGGATAGAACCACTCAACCAGTACAAAGCATTCACATGTAACTGGCTAACAATTCATTGTGGAAGGAACTTTCTCTTTACATGCTAAACAAGTGCATTAACTCTGCATGGCATTAAGTAAGAGTTGCAAAATGCAGTGACATTCCGCTCTTGATGTAGATATGAAGTTCTGTTAATTGACTCGGAATATGGAATTTTTGACCATTATTTTATCATTATGACCTCTAGGTCAACTGTCTCAGGTCAATAGTTGGTCCCTTGGAAGAAAGGGATTTGATGACATTTTAACACATTACAGAGAAATATTTACATGGGTGAGGAAAACCTCAGAATGGATCTAAATAGAACCACCAGCCATTCTGCCAATAGCAACTTACTGGTAAAATTTCTCAGATAAAGTTTTTGGACCAAGTTGGTCTCAAACCAACAACCTCAACATTGGGAGTTAACCCTTTACTCCATAGATAGACGTTTTCCCCACAACAATCACAGAAGGCCTTTGAAAACAGTGCAGGAAGAGTTCAGATGCTCGTAACAATCTGAACACTTCCTGCACTGTTTTCCACTCTGTCAATTAATATAAACATAATTCACCCATTGCTGATATGTGGTGAATTAATGCTTTCAATTTGGAAAAGTCCAAGAAAATGCTTATGGAGCAAAGGGTTAACTGAACTTGAGACAGAACCTCAGCCAGGAGAACCTGAATGGTCAGTAATGTTCATCACACCATGACAACAGAACCTCGGCCAGGAGCATCACACCATGACAACAGAACCTCGGCCAGGCGGACCTGACTGATCAGTAATGTTCATCACACCATGACAACAGAACCTCGGCCAGGAGGACCAGACTGATCAGAAATGTTCATCACACCATGACAACAGAACCTCTGCCAGGAGGACCTGACTGATCAGTAATGTTCATCACACCATGACAACAGAACCTCGGCCAGCAGGACCTGACTGATCAGTAATGTTCATCTCACCATGACAACATAACATCGGCCAGGAGGACCTGACTGATCAGTAATGTTCATCACAACATGACAACAGAACCTCGGCCAGGAGGACCTGACTGATCAGTAATGTTCATCACACCATGACAACAGAACCTCTGCCAGCAGGACCTGACTGATCAGTAATGTTCATCACACCATGACAACAGAACCTCGGCCAGGAGGACCTGACTGATCAGTAATGTTCATCACACCATGACAACAGAACCGCGGCCAGGAGGACCTGACTGATCAGTAATGTTCATCACACCATGACAACAGAACCGCGGCCAGGAGGACCTGACTGATCAGTAATGTTCATCACACCATGACAACAGAACCTCGGCCAGGATGACCTGACTGATCAGTAATGTTCATCACACCATGACAACAGAACCTCTGCCAGGAGGACATGACTGATCAGTAATGTTCATCACACCATGACAACAGAACCTTGGCCAGGAAGACCTGACTGATCAGTAATGTTCATCACACCATGACAACAGAACCTCGGCCAGGAGGACATGACTGATCAGTAATGTTCATCACACCATGACAACAGAACCTCGGCCAGGAGGACATGACTGATCAGTAATGTTCATCACACCATGACAACAGAACCTCTGCCAGGAGGACCTGACTGATCAGTAATGTTCATCACACCATGACAACAGAACCTTTGCCAGGAGGACCTGACTGATCAGTAATGTTCATCTCACCATGACAACAGAACCTCTGCCAGGAGGACCTGACTGATCAGTAATGTTCATCACACCATGACAACAGAACCGCAGCCAGGAAGACCTGACTGATCAGTAATGTTCATCACACAATGACAACAGAACCTCTGCCAGGAGGACCTGACTGATCAGTAATGTTCATCACACCATGACAACAGAACCTCTGCCAGGAGGACATGACTGATCAGTAATGTTCATCACACCATGACAACAGAACCTCTGCCAGGAGGACCTGACTGATCAGTAATGTTCATCACACCATGACAACAGAACCTCGGCCAGGAGGACCTGACTGATCAGTAATGTTCATCACACCATGACAACAGAACCTCGGCCAGGAGGACCTGACTGATCAGTAATGTTCATCTCACCATGACAACAGAACCTCGGCCAGGAGGACCTGACTGATCAGTAATGTTCATCTCACCATGACAACAGAACCTCTGCCAGGAGGACCTGACTGATCAGTAATGTTCATCACACCATGACAACAGAACCTCTGCCAGGAGGACCTGACTGATCAGTAATGTTCATCACACCATGACAACAGAACCTCGGCCAGGAGGACCTGACTGATCAGTAATGTTCATCACACCATGACAACAGAACCGCAGCCAGGAGGACCTGAATGATCAGTAATGTTCATCTCACCATGACAACAGAACCTTGGCCAGGAGGACCTGACTGATCAGTAATGTTCATCACACCATGACAACAGAACCTCGGCCAGGAGGACCTGACTGATAAGTAATGTTCATCACACCATGACAACAGAACCTCTGCCAGGAGGACCTGACTGATCAGTAATGTTCATCACACCATGACAACAGAACCGCGGCCAGGAGGACCTGACTGATCAGTAATGTTCATCACACCATGACAACAGAACCGCGGCCAGGAGGACCTGACTGATAAGTAATGTTCATCACACCATGACAACAGAACCTCTGCCAGGAGGACCTGACTGATCAGTAATGTTCATCACACCATGACAACAGAACCGCGGCCAGGAGGACCTGACTGATCAGTAATGTTCATCACACCATGACAACAGAACCGCGGCCAGGAGGACCTGACTGATCAGTAATGTTCATCACACCATGACAACAGAACCTCGACCAGGAGGACCTGACTGATCAGTAATGTTCATCTCACCATGACAACAGAACCTCTGCCAGGAGGACATGACTGATCAGTAATGTTCATCACACAATGACAACAGAACCTCTGCCAGGAGGACATGACTGATCAGTAATGTTCATCACACCATGACAACAGAACCTCTGCCAGGAGGACCTGACTGATCAGTAATGTACATCACACCATGACAACAGAACCTCTGCCAGGAGGACCTGACTGATCAGTAATGTTCATCACACCATGACAACAGAACATTGGCCAGGAGGATCTGACTGATCAGTAATGTTCATCACACCATGACAACAGAACATTGGCCAGGAGGACCTGACTGATCAGTAATGTTCATCACACCATGACAACAGAACCTCGGCCAGGAGGACCTGACTGATCAGTAATGTTCATCACACCATGACAACAGAACCTCGGCCAGGAGGACCTGACTGATCAGTAATGTTCATCACACCATGACAACAAAACCACAGCCAGGAGGACCTGACTGATCAGTAATGTTCATCACACCATGACAACAGAACCTGACTGATCAGTAATGTTCATCACACCATGACAACAGAACCTCTGCCAGGAGGACCTGACTGATCAGTAATGTTCATCACACCATGACAACAGAACCTCTGCCAGGAGGACCTGACTGATCAGTAATGTTCATCACACCATGACAACAGAACCCGGCCAGGAGGACCTGACTGATCAGTAATGTTCATCACACCATGACAACAGAACCTCGGCCAGGAGGACCTGACTGATCAGTAATGTTCATCTCACCATGACAACAGAACCTCGGCCAGGAGGACCTGACTGATCAGTAATGTTCATCTCACCATGACAACAGAACCTCGGCCAGGAGGACCTGACTGATCAGTAATGTTCATCACACCATGACAACAGAACCTCGGCCAGGAGGACCAGACTGATCAGTAATGTTCATCTCACCATGACAACAGAACCTCGGCCAGGAGGACATGACTGATCAGTAATGTTCATCTCACCATGACAACAGAACCTCGGCCAGGAGGACCTGACTGATCAGTAATGTTCATCACATCATGACAACAGAACCTCGGCCAGGAGGACCTGACTGATCAGTAATGTTCATCTCACCGTGACAACAGAACCTCTGCCAGGAGGACCTGACTGATCAGTAATGTTCATCACACCATGACAACAGAACCTCTGCCAGGAGGACCTGACTGATCAGTAATGTTCATCTCACCATGACAACAGAACCTCGGCCAGGAGGACCTGACTGATCAGTAATGTTCATCTCACCATGACAACAGAACCTCGGCCAGGAGGACCTGACTGATCAGTAATGTTCATCACACCATGACAACAGAACCTCGGCCAGGAGGACCTGACTGATCAGTAATGTTCATCACACCATGACAACAGAACCTCGGCCAGGAGGATCTGACTGATCAGTAATGGTCATCACACCATGACAACAGAACCTCGACCAGGAGGACCTGACTGATCAGTAATGTTCATCTCACCATGACAATAGAACCTTGGCCAGGAGGACTTGACTGATCAGTAAAGTTCATCACAACATGACAGTGTTCACTGAACAGTGGAATGCTCTAAAATAAATTTTTCATTTGCCAACAGCAAACCACACTGCAAAGAATGCATGCAGTAAAATTGCTTTATTGTCAAGTTGATTGTGTGTATTTTCTACCTATGGTTTTATTCGTAAATGGCATGAAATATAAAGTCAACTGGATTAATGATTAGGTTACAAAGCTGGTTTGATAAGATTACCAAACAAATACAGTGCAATAATATGCAAATGTACTGAATGCCTCCCTGAATATAACAATGTTTGTACATGTCTACCACAAAATTCCTGATATTAATTCCTCTCTACCAAATGCAAACTTGAAGCAAAATTATTAAAAAATGAAAACATCCAGATACTTTTTTGGGTCTCCTATAACAACAGAACACTGTTTAGGAAAATGTAACAAGCCAAGGGGCATTTACTATGGACTATAATTATGATATGTATTTTATTAATATTAAATAAGCAATGTCAAGACTATACTGGTGGATTAAAGTTAAACCTCAAGATTAATTGAAAACACAAAGGTTATGTAGATTTGACCATTAATTGATATTTGTTTAAATATTTAGTGTCATTTTATGCCATCAAGTGCTCAACAGAAAATCATTTCCCCTTAGTCACTCTTTCCTGGGATCCTAGAAGGCTAACCAGAACCCATGCACAGCAATCTCTGTGAGTAACTGATAACTTTCCCACCTGAATCAGTGGTGAGAGACGAATGACTATGAGACGCTGTATCATACATTGCAGAGACTGTGACCAAGCAGGGGTTTGAACACACCACCCCTTGATTGACATTCAAACCCGCTACAGACTGAGCTAACCGAGCCCAAATGAGAACAAAAATGAATTTAAATGCCAAATTTAGATATATAGTTATAAAGTTAGCAAAAAGAAAAAACTTTTTTTACATTATTTCAGTGGTTATGGTCATAGATTCAACAATAAGAAAGGAACACCAAATAAATTAATGTTGAAATAATAGGATATTTTCACAATGTTGTGCCATTATATCTGAGTCTAGACTTTTTGTGATATGAAAATCTAATTTTAATGAACTCACAATAAATGATAAATACCATTCAGTTAAATTAATGACCTGACCTCTTAATAATACATGTGATACCAGGCTAACTATCAGTCCCGAGATTATCATTAATGATGTCATTTTTCAATAACGGTTTTATTCATATCCCACATAATTATAAAAATTATATTCTTCTCCAATTGAGCTGTCACAACAATTTATTTATTAACTTCAATCTGAAAAGGACTTTACCTTCAATACATTTACATATCAGATGATATATATACAAATCATTTTAATTATTGGTTTTCCCTTTATTTGAAATAAACAAATCAAAGGTCTGAATGACCTAAGGGAAGGCTCACTACTTGTATTAGGATTTGGGAAATTGAACTTGTTCAAAATTGTATAAATGTCATTTACCAAAAAGTGGATGGACGATGGATAATAGGATCCTTGATGCACAATGGGTGTTTCCCAAAATGACATCACTATGCGTAATGGCAATGAAAAGTTTGATGCATGCCTTCAAAGTATTGCGCAATATCTGTCTACATTTCATGTCATTTTTAGTGGAAATTGTGCGCTTTGACTACCGCATATAATTTAGTATTTCTAACTTAGTATTGCTCACTGTTTGATGGAACAAAAAACGCAATAAAACAAATTTCTGAATTTCTACATCCTCTGCTAAGGCAATTCCGTTATGAAACTTTTTAGTCAGATGAATTCGCAGTCAACAGTACAAATAAAGGTTAAAGAACAAAATTGCAGCTGACATGATTGCTATAAAAGTCCTTATGCTTCGCTGTCCTTCCATAAATAAGTACACCGATAATTTGAGAGTGAATTTTATAGTTTCCGATCTTTTGTATTTACAATCAATAATGTATCGTTTTATCTGTGTAGCTGATTTTTTAATGGTGTTTAAGATTAATGTTGCAATGTCATAACAATCTGAGAATTCAGATTTCTTTGAAAAAAAAACTTTGCCATAAAGGGAATATAGCCAAATACATGATTGTATCCACTACAAATTTTTATTTTGAAAAAAAATCTGTAACAACACCTGAGCGTGTCAAGAACGATTAAAAAAAAGAAGAAAAACAGACTTTCCATATCACCATTCCAATGTGACACAACACTCACTACAAACCCCTTTATAGGATAATTTATTAATTTCTCTACATTTAAAGCTTTTATACTTTACCACAATAAGGCATGTAGAGAGACAGTAAATCATCGGCTCAAACATAGGCAGATAGAGAATGTAATATTGTCAGACTGAGGGGATCTACCCAGGATCGTGAGTCTCCCGTTATACAGACAGCAGGTTGTCAATAAGTCAATTATCAACATTCACACAGATAAATTAAACATTATTTGACATTGAGAGGATAAACTTAAGTATACCCTTACCTTTAATATCTGCCATTAAGAAGTCCAGGGGATTATACGAGGCTATTTAACGCTATCATTCAATCAATACTTTTTCAATATAAAATTTTAGCTAAAAAAAACTTTACTGCACTCAGTTCTAGGTGGCATGAGATTTTGACTCTTTTAACAAGACGCTGGTGTATTGCAAGACATGCCTAAGTCCCCTACCGGTTTGCTTATTTTGTTGCCAAGGCAACCACAATTTTTGTCTGAATGAAAAAATAAAATGACCTGCATTACCTCCTTATTGCCCTCTACACACATGCAACGCTTCACAAACGGAGCATTGATATTTTTTTAGTTATTTTTATGGACTACAGGATGGAAAGTGAATTATTTCAGTTTTCCCTATAATGCTGTTTATTCCTATGTAATAATAGAAGTCACCTTAAAGGCCCCTATACATCCAAACCCCTTGATTTGCAGAATCTTCAATCCCTTGCTGATGAAAGGATGTATCATATATGGGCAAGTTTAACAGAAAGGTTATTAAGACACTTTTGGGCCTTTTGGTCTAAATTAAATCCCAATGAAAAAGCAGGAAATTCTATGCCTGTCCCACAATTCATAACAATTAAATGCTTTCTAAACTGTGACATCATTCAAACTTTCGGTTGAAGCATTAGGGACTAATCAACATGCTCAAATGTGGCTTCCCAACATTGCAATTTACGGACCCAATCGAGGAGAGTTGGATTCGTTCTACAGACTATTATTGGAATCAAATCTAATAAGCTAAGACTAGACGATGGTTCAAATTTCAAACTATAAATTTAAAGTATCAGAATATTAAACAAATGGATAAGAAAATGTGATTTTTTCTATTTTCCATAGTAATCATATATAAAACTAAAAGCCCCCTTACGAGGCCCCAATATACTCTGGCCCCTTGACTTGTAAAAACTTCAAACGCCATAGGCATTACTCATAGGAATAATTTACAGTCGAAACTCGTTATTTGGAATTCCGTGGGACCGTAAAAATAATTCGAAATATCCGATGTTCGATTTATCAGGAGTGTATTTTTGTTAAACTTTTTACCGTTACCCCACCCACTTCATAAATCGTTGAAAATATACATGTTGTACATATAAATACCTCTATTTGTTTTTTTATTGTTTTTTTTTCAATATAACACGTTGTCGTTATATTTACACACGATATACACTTAGTTTATATTGATGTGTACTGTGAATTTATCTTAAATCGTGGTAAATTCTACTGTTTACATGCGTTATTTTCTTCTACGCAAACGTATGTTGTGCGTTGTTATCCGTGTGTAGGCTAATTATCTATTTGCACAGTGCGTGAACATTGTATATTTTTGAGTGTGATATAATAGATAAACAAAATATACGTTTAATTTTTATACTTTTAATTTACATGAATATCAAATAAATAGAATAGGCAACTGATATATAAACACAGGTTATATACAATCAATGGTTACAACAATTTTACAAATAAAAAATAAGACGAAAAATAGAACATGTCAAAAACGTCTTCTAACACTTCGGCGTTGTTTGTCTAATTAACGTGTGTATCGCTCGTGTTTGTATCATAACAATTTGATGACACAATTAACTTACCGGCCAGTACAGACACATGAAGCGATAAATTACAGGTATGGGATCAACAATTATCACCTTCGACGGTTTGCCTTTCATCTTCACGCAGTGATAAAAATTCGAAATAACGAGTGAAAAATCAATATATTTTAGGATGGAGGGACCGAAAAACAGATTCGAATTACTGGAATTTGATATATCAGGAGTTAATTAATATAGAAATAGAAGGGGGAAAACGGGACCGAACTTCAAATTTGAGATAACCGGAAATTCGAAATATCAGAGCTCGAGTTGGTGAGTATCAACTGTATATCAATTATGAACATATCTGACTGACTGGATGTTGAGAAAAACAGTTATAAAAAAATCCCAATTTTAACCACATCTAACCAAAATCTAATAGAACTTAATAGTTGGAGATCATTAAGTACTACATTTTTTTCAAGATCTGATTTGCGGTTCATGAAAAGATTTATTTTTTATACTATTTTTAGTAACAGTGGCTATCTTAAATTTTGAATAAAATAAAAAATCTTGTGTATAGTCTCCTATCCAATAGAAACATCCAATTTCGAGTTTAACTGGCTTTGAAGTGGTTTCAAAGAAAGTGCTGTTAAACAGACAATGTTCCATTGCATATTAAGCCTTTCTGACCTTTGGCAAGAAGAGCTAAAAACTGTTTTCTTACACTGGAGTGAACTCTAAATCATCCTGTTTATACAGATGTTATGTAATTCATCTTTGTAGTTGTGGGTAACAGACAAACTGAACTTATACACATGCATGTCAGATGCAGGCACTTTTTAATACATGAATTCCGCGGAATGATATGTCTCGCCGTGTTCGCTTTGACCGTTAAAACACACACATGGGAGAGAAAAAAAATTGAAATACAATGAAAAAATGGCCCCATGTATCTGTAAAGCTCAAAAATTATTATTTTAATCCAGTGGTAACAGAGAAATGACATAACAACTTCCATAATATATTAAAGAGTGGTTATTTACAATAGTTATTTGATTTGATGAATTTAGTAACAGCCACGATTTGCAAAAATATGACACAAGAATATGCATAATATTCATGCAAGAGCATTTCTAAGTAAAACATATTTAAAAACAAATAACAAAAAAAAAAATATATATATAAAAAAAATAAAAAAAAAAATTAAAAAAAAAATAAAAAAAGTACTCAGCATCTGCATTATATTATGTAATGCAGGGTGTTAGTTGTTACTATGATCCAAGTATGAGTGTCCTAGCACTAGTACTTATTGAGAAATAGTGTAAAAATGAAAAATTAACGTTGGTGGTAAATGCAAAATTCAGCATCAAACAATGTCAATGGACCATGAAATGTAGGTCACACTCAGCATCTGCAGTAAATAATGTGATGCAGGGTGTTAGTTGTAACTTTGATCCAAGTATGAGTGTCATAGCACTTGTACTTGTTGAGAAATAGTGTAAAAACGATAACTTAACGGAGGTAAATGCAAAATACAGCATCAAACAAAGTCAAAGGACCATGAAATGTAGGTCAACTCAGCATCTGCAGTAAATAATGTGATGCAAGGTATTAGTTGTTACTATGATCCAAGTATGAGTGTCCTAGCACTTGTACTTGTTGAGAAATAGTTTTAAAAACAAAAACTTAACGAACTTGGAGGTAAATGCAAAATTCAGCATCAAACAATGTCAGCGGACCATGAAATGTAGGTCACACTCAGCATCTGCAGTATATAATGTGATGCAGGGTGTTAGTTGTAACTTTGATCCAAGTATGAGTGTCCTAGCACTTGTACTTGTTGAGAAATAGTGTAAAAACGATAACTTAACGTTGGAGGTAAATGCAAAATTCAGCATCAAACAAAGTCAATGGATCATGCAATGTAGGTTACACTCAGCATCTGCAGTATATAATGTGATGCAGGGTGTTAGTTGTAACTATGATCCAAGTATGAGTGTCCTAGCACTTGTACTTGTTGAGAAATAGTGTAAAAATGAAAACTTAACGTTGGAGGTAAATGCAAAATACAGCATCAAACAAAGTCAATGGACCATGCAATGTAGGTCACACTCAGCATCTGCAGTATATAATGTGATGCAAGGTATTAGTTGTTACTATGATCCAAGTATGAGTGTCCTAGCACTTGTACTTGTTGAGAAATAGTGTAAATATGAAAACTTAACGTTGGAGGTAAATGCAAAATACAGCATCAAACAAAGTCAATGGACCATGAAATGTAGGTCACACTCAGCATCTGCAGTATATAATGTGATGCAGGGTGTTAGTTGTAACTATGATCCAAGTATGAGTGTCCTAGCACTTGTACTTGTTGAGAAATAGTGTAAAAATGAAAACTTAATGTTTGAGGTAAATGCAAAATTCAGCATCAAACAAAGTCAATGGACCATGCAATGTAGGTCACACTCAGCATCTGCAGTATATAATGTGACGCAGGGTGTTAGTTGTAACTATGATCCAAGTATGAGTGTCCTATCACTTGTACTTGTTGAGAAATAGTGTAAAAACGAAAACTTAACATTGGAGCTAAGTATAAACGGAAATCTCACTTTTGCTCCTTCGTGGCGGCGAGACAAAAACTGTCCAACAGTGTTTATCTACCAGACAAGTGTTGACATTCTCTTACAACAGATACATAAGGGTGTACCACCACAATTCTTACCTGATTTGACAGTCCTCTATTCCTGGAACGATCATCTAAAAACCGGACATACTTTTGTCTGTATGATGAATAAGCCATGATTTCCAAAGCACTTTTTTTTAAGTAACTACCCGTTGTAGCAACTGACAGATTTAATGTTATTAAATTCTATTTAATCACATGAAAACGTACAGCACAATTTACGAATCAGACCGGGGCGCAGACCACTAAATTATATGAAACTGGGTCCTTAAGATTCATTTCCATCTTTGCATAATTATAAATAAATATGCAATTAAGATAAGTAATTATATCTACTACGGTAGTAATAACAATATGCTTTATTGAATCACCATTTAAATGCAATATTGATAAACGTATAATATTTGATATCAATTCTAAATGTCAGGCTAATACATTGCTATTAGTGTATAATATACCGGTATATCCAATTGTTAATTTATGATGTCAGTCACAGCACTATTGTAAAGTTCCACAGCTAATGATTGTTTAAAATTACATTACTTAAAAATGTCAAATTGTTACATTACTTATCAATGAATATGTCCAATACTGTGTCACAACAGAAATTTTTTTCCATTTGAACGCACCAGTTTATATAAAAAACTGCACCGTTTATTGAGCTGCTCATGATTTGTCTACCTCATAAAACAATCACTGCAGTGGCCAGACATAATTGTTACGTTAAATGCATATTTCATGTGATTTACACTCATCGCACACTTCTCAAGTATCCAGCAGAAGTTATGACACTTAACATTGACAGGGAAATAAATTTCAGACAAAAACATGCAATTCTTGTCCTTTCATGCACTCGATTCTTTTCGAAAGTTAACAACATATATAAAATTAATATATTTATGTTTGTTTCATACGATCAACATACATGTACACAATCTATTTATTTACATTTGTTTCTTCAATGGAAATGAAGAAAAATACTACATAAATAAACAGGTCCCAATCCATAATGCTTATTATGGTGCCTCAAACTTATTTAAAGCGAACAATATTTGACTCGGTCAACTAACATGTACATCGTCACATCTTTCAAATCATGTTCATACTAATGAAAAATTAACTTCTCACTTCTGAGATAGAAAAAAAGGCACTCACTCACACAACCTATTCTATAAGTCTCACACCATATTTTCTGTTTTTATTTTCTGTGAGACAGAACTACTTTTATCCCGGGTTTATCGTACAAAAATCAAAGATCGCATGACCATCAAACATCAAGTCCACACAGAGACTGTTCATTAGGCATTGATTGTAACATACATGAGTGTACATGAATAATAAACACCAGCTAGTCAGTAAATCAGCAATCAGTATTGATTTATTTTATCAGTTAATATTTCATTACAATGGCAAAATGTCTATACTAATTAACTAGCAGATCATATGACACGCAGCTAAAGAGCCCAGCATTAAGAAGGGCTGCGCCATAAAAAAACTGCATGTATATTTATCAGCTTACAATCAGCTAATATTGATTTGAATTATCTGATTAAAGAATTATAACCAGGGCTTTTTTACCTTGTTAAACAGTCTGATATGCGGCTACATCCTAATTGACAATCATGTAATTTTTTAAGAATTTTTCTTATAAAGTATACTGTAATATCTGAAAACTATTGGTTAGAACATGATCTTAATTTAATAGTAGCTTTATTTTCCAGTTTGCTACAGCCTTAAAAATATTCCTTACTTCGCCTCCATTGTGCTGCTTCCCCCCCCTCCCCCACCCCCCCAGTTTGCACAGCCTTAAAAATATTCCTTATTTCTCCTCCATTGTGCTGCTTCCCCCCGCCCCCTGTTTGCTCAGTCTTAAAAATATTCCTTATTTCTCCTCCATTGTGCTGCTCCCCCCCCCCACCGCCCCCAGTTTGCTCAGCCTTAAAAATATTCCTCATTTCTCCTCCATTGTGCTGCTCCCCACCCCCCCTCCCCCCACACCAAACTTGGCTACTTGGGTCTCTTCACAATTTCGAGAAAAAAAAACTAATAACTGTGTTTTTTATTATATATTTACTATCAAAGGACAGAAAGATTTTGCAGAAGGGGGACATGAAGATTCGAAGGCCACCTAGTTCACAGTGCAATGCGACTTACCAGTATACTACAAAATCCATACAGTTCATGTCCCTGACTGTAAAGCTATTAAATCTACATCTTTATTACATTAATTTTGTATTAATGCTTAATGGCTATTTATGTAATATATCCCGGTATTGTAGTTTGTTTGATAAGACATGGGTGTACCAATCTTCTTAACATATTATTAAGAAGATCACAATGAAGTGAATACTTACAAACTGCTCAGTATCAACTTTACATAAAAGCATGAATCAACTTAATAATGATTTTCTAGGCTATTCAATTGTGGATTTTCTAAAAAAGAACTAAAAAAACTTCAAACAAAACTTTCAAATAATTTAATCACCTAAACGTGCCTGTGACAAGTAAACTTGTTAGCCGATAAAATTACTTGATTTCTCTACCCATAACATGCAGGCTTCTTGATCTATTATTGTGTGAATGTTCAAAAAGCCCTTTTATCTCAACACTTATACGAACATGTCTGTCGAGGACCTTTTATATCCTTGTTTATTTTGCTGTCAATCCGATAAGAAACACATTTGATTAACGATTTCATGCACACAGCTTATTATGCAAATCTTGCCGTTATGTATACATAAGAGGTGGGTGGGTCACTTGAAATACTTGGCACTTGTTTTGCTTTCAGCATAAAATGAACACTTTTATGGATACAGTTAAGTTAATGCAAATTCATTTAAATATAAATGACAGCAATAAATGTTTGAAATGGGAAATCTACTTGAAAAAGAATACAAAACCAACTCCAAGACATACTATCATAGAGCACAATAGGAACTTATTTTATTTTATTTGAAAGGGAAATCAGCCCAAGATACCATCCCAAACTTACAAAATACAATACCAACTACATGTACATGAATCTTATATTACCCTAAATATCCATTTAATTAACCCTTTACTCCATAGATACATGTTTTCCCGCACCAATCAAAGAAGGCCTTTGAAAACAGTGCAGAAAGAGTTCAGATTGCTCGTAACAAATAATCTGAACACTTCCTGCACTGTTTTCCACTCTGTCAGTTAATATAAACATAATTCACCCATTGCTGATACATGGTGAATTAATGCTTTCAATATTAGAGGTGTCCAAAGGCATCTATATGAAGTAAAGGGTTAAGAAACTACCGTTATCAGGAGAGCTCGTAATTTACTTTTTTATGACAAAACAATAAAATATCTACAACCTGTTCCATCATGCTGGAGGAAAATATGCTGCCTTGAACAAAAAAACACAATATAACCTTTAAAATCTCCAGCTCCTGCGGAGATCTTGGTCCAGTGCTGGAGAATCGGACACAGGACCAGAGGCCTATTGGATTTAATCCCTCACCATAACCATGTTGGGGTTTTGTTTGAAATTGAAAGTTTAGCTTCATTTTTATGCCATTGAGGGCTAACAAATGATCAGTTAACCTAACTGCTGTTTCCTGAAATCCTGGACGGTTAACTAGTATTCAAGAACACCCATCTCAGCAAATAACTGATAACTTTCCCACTTAAATCACTGGTGAGAGATGATCGACAATGAGACAGTGTCATATCAATCATTACGGAGACTCTGGCTGGGCAGAGATTCGAAAGCACGACCCCTGGATCAATAGTCAGGTGCTCTATAGACTAAGCTAACTGGGCCCGCAGGTACGGCCATATTGATGTCCTTCAGCATGACACTTTATACATATATATATTTCTACCCAGAAGGATTTCAAACATGATTTGTCTCTGAGCTAAGAAATCTTTTCACAATCAATTAAAATAAATAAGTTTACACCAGAATCCCCAGCTATAAAATCAACAACAACAACAACAAAGCTCTATTCTATGTCAACACTATGGCTTACCTATAACATGCATTTTAAGAATATACTGCAATTGAAACACAACATGTATTTTCACGAGTTAAGACCAATATATTTGTATTGCACTGTAATATACTGTAATCACCGTATTGTTCTATGTCCTTCTGTCACACCTATAATTATAATGCAAAAAACATGTCTGATGAAAAAAAAAAAAAAATCTTTTCTGTAGTACAACACAGACAAAAGAAGTCGACATGCATTGTAAACTTTGAAAAAGGGCGTCACTACTATATACATGAAAGCTTACTTTTATAGAAATGTAAAGAAAAGACAAATTTCACGGGGAGCAATTTCACAAACAAGGGTATTGATTGACTGTAACTGATCTCAAGATAAGACACCCAAATGAAGATAATTGCCAATCCGACACTTTTTGGAGGGCAGATATAACCCAGATGAGTAATTAGCTCCATGACAAGAGAAGGTGAGGGGATAATGGGGATCATAACATACAATGTATGGGTATAGGTTTTATTTTACAAAAATAAAAATAGCTCTAATAACTCACCTGTGGCAAACATAGAGGACCATGCCAAATAAAACAAAATGTTTATGATTCAAGGGCAGTAACTTAAAGCCTCATTAAACTTCCGAAATGCCCACTTTTTGATAATAACAAAAATGATTATAATTAATGTGTTTAAAGTATTGCTAAAACCATTCCTGTAAACCCCTTAGTGATTGTTTTAAAAAAAGCAAAAAAATAAATAACTTCGATCGAAATTGTATTTTCTTAAGGCATAAATAAATAAATATTGTGTTTACGGTTTCCCGACCAACCCGTTGTAAAAGATCCCGACCACATTTTTTTTTTTGACAATCGTGTTAGGAATGGTTCGGTTGCTCCAAGTATCGGGCGAAAACAAAATATATAAAACTGTATACCAAAGACAAAACTTTTAGAAAAGTGTGACTTGAAATTCGAAGCACAACTGTGCCTGAAGACCAAAAAAATCAATCTGAATAAACGTGAAAAAGAAATGACACATAATCGTTTCTGAAATAGTTACAGTATTTATTCTTTCTACATTTTAACGCAATTATAGTTATTAAATCATTTGAAAACTAGACATTGAACGTTTCCCGGCAATAAGTTATAACATGAGGAAATTCTTGTTGAATCTCCAAGGAATCTATTCATCGCTAATTGTTCCCCATTTTTTGTATAAGGTATCGAGTTGCGCATGCGGTACTTTCTAATATCGGTTTAAAGTACTTTTTTTTTTTTATTCTTTTTATATTTTTATCGGTTTAACCATCTGGCTATTTTGCGGTATTTGCCATGTTTTTTTTAAAAAAAAGTTTATTGTTTAAACATGGCATTAAACCCCATTAAAAAAACATTATGTATAGACGTTAATGTTGCTCACATGAAAGAAAGGGTAAACAGAAATCGAACTACATTAACACTGTCCCTGCATTTCCCTTTAAGTTATGAAACTAAAATTTGTATGCAAATAGCTCCAAAAAGTGTAAACTTCCTTTGGTAGCAAAATTTTAAAACAAACTCATTGTTCAGTTAACTTGTGATATCAAACTTTATCAAACACATTAAATGTTTAACCAAAATGAACGCCGGCTGCCCTGTCACTGTGTGGTTCTGGGTAAGGATAAATAACTGTCACACTGCCAATCCCTAAAGAGGGGTAGGAATCCTTCAAATGGGTGTCATGTCCATTTTATCATATATTTTGCATTTAAATCATACACCCCTGTATGGTTCCATGGCACCAAATCAGTGATTGCCATAAGAGGCAGTGTTTTTTTTTGGCCATTTTTATAGCCGTTATTGGGTCGTATTCCCAATGGCAAATAGTATCTTTTTTTCCCAATTGAATGGTAAAAATTCCCAATTGAAAGCTTCAAAAATGTAAATTGAAACTTGCCATACTTCCTTGATAAAATAAAGAAAGTTTTCCCCATTCTGAATTTAGTATGACATTGATTATTTAATTAAATGGCCTGATAAGCAAGTGTACACTTTTTATAAATATATAAATATATTTAATGCAAAAAAATTTCCCAATGTTAATGAAAATGCCGCTAAAATTCCCAATTCCAAGGGTATAGGTCATCTTCCCAAAATGGTGAAAAAAAAACACTGAGAGGCGACACTGAGTAATGGATAGAATTTGCAAATATCAAAGTTGAACTTCATTCTGCCTATATTCTTTTGTTTATGTATTCTTTTTAATTCAATTAAATTTAGTTTTTTGTTGTTGTTTTTTTAAAATGGACAGCACTTGAGCCTTGATTCTCCTTTCTTGTTGGCATCATATAATCTTCGTTTTTTTGTATGTCATAAATCTCCAACAGAGTTTGCAGTATCACAAATTCATTTTTCTATTTTTCATCTTGTAAATCTATCCCATTTGAGCCTCAATTTGTTTAGACTGGTTTGGTAATTTATGATCTGATCTCCACCCAGCAAACCAGTCAACTGAACCAGTTACTAATGAAGCCATCATGCAAGACTCAACTACCCACAAACTTAATGTTATCTTCATTACAGTCATTAGGCCAAACTTATAATATTGTTTGTTTGATCTCTCTCTCCTTACCCACCAAAAAAGCTACCTGCTCAAAATATTTTTCCAGATTTTGGAGACAATATTTTTCTTATGTTATCCAGGCAATACATGTATGCATATGACATCAAATTTTTGCATGATAATAATTAACACCACATTGTGAAACAGTCCAGTACTCAACAAAAGTTTTACTTCGAATGAGTAGTTTACTCATTAAGTTTGTATGCAATGGTTTTTTTTACAAAATAAATCCATCAACACTGAAATTGTCCACATAAATTCCAAGGCTTTATTCAGAAATGTCAATACCTCCAAATATTGCTTATAACTGGAGAACTAAAATCCATGACAATCGAAATATTAATTTCACAGATTAATATATTTTTATATTAAATTATTTTTTCTCATAGTAACCTTTCTACAAAGTTTTTTTGAAAATCACGGTCGAGAAAAAGCAAGAAAAAAATTAATGTTGGGCTTATCTTAAAATTCATTAAAATCAAGTAATATATCACACTCAGGTTGGGTTTTCAACTTTTTTTTAACAAAACTAACATAATATTAATATTTGACACTTTCCAACAATATCAATTCATTTCTTACAATTCAATATTCAGCAATCTCTATCTTGCAGATATTTTCCTGCATTTTAACTGCAGAACTGAATTCAAATCAGAAATCCCCTCAAATTTTTCGCACTTCCAGTAAACATTTCCCAATCATTAATTTGAGAAAGCAAATTTTTATTGTTGCATTTGACCATTTCAAAAAAGATGTATGTGGAGGCCATTTAAATAAATACCCTACTTGCATTTGGTCATACATGTATTCAAAATATTGAAATATATATTGACTAATCAGTTTGAGCCAGGCCTGATTAGCTCACTTCCGGGGTCATGAGTTTGAATCTAAATTGCTGCAGTGTCAGTGATGATTGATATATAAACAACATTGCATCTTATTGTCATTTGTCTCTCACTGCTGATTCAAGTGGGAAAGTTATAAGGTACTTGTGTAGACGGGTGAGCTCGAGTAATGGTTAACCTTCCAGAATTCCAGGAAACAGTTGTTAGGTAAAGTAAAACAAATTGTTTGTTAGCTGTCGATGGTACAAAAGTTATGCTAAATACTCAAATAAATTAAGTTATCAGTTTGACTGTTCCCTTATCCCAATAAACAAGTTTATTGATATATTGCCTAATCAGGCCAAATAAAAGTTTACTGTAACACATGCACAGAAAAAGTCACAATATCAAATTCGAATATAATTGTGTGCAACATTTGTAAGCGAACGGTCCTAGGGTAATATCTATGACTGCTGCATATTTGCCTTGTCCTGTTACATAGGCGCTAACTGTCGGGCGTATGGGACAATTTTAGAAAAGCAGGAATTAAAAGTGATTTCTGTACTGAACGCAGCTTTAGGCTGTGCATGGTTAAACATGTTGACAATACATTCAAATGGTGACCAAATGAATGAAAAGTAAATGGAAATTGGACTACATTGGCACTGTCCCTCCAGTGACATGATTAAACACTAGTAAGCAAAACACCTCTCAGAGGTGTTTGCTCCGCTAACAAACACTTAAAGTGAATATGTCGTTAAGTTGACTTAAAAAATAGAACGTTTATAAAAGCAAACTGAACACAGCCCAGAATACCCTCAAAAATTTTATTTGCAAAGTTCTGTTTTTAAAAGTCATGTAGAAAATACTTGACAATTTTCCAACTTTAATAATCATATCATACATTTAGAAATAGAAATATCTTAGTTGCATACCTTTTTTTTAAGTAACTGGCTATTTAAATTTCTGCTGCCTGAATTATTCCATAGTTTTACAGCTTACTGTTTGACAACGTGACTATTTTTTGGCCAAGTTATCTCCCTTTGATTGTTTACATGAACCGACTTGTCATTTAAAGGCGTATACGTTGATTTAAAGTATACAAAATAGTTTTATGAACTGTTTTCTATAACAAATAAATGATGCATTACCGATCCATAATCTTCATCATCCATCATTATGAAAGTGTTGATTTTTCTTCGGAATACATGCTGTAAACTTCCTGCAAACTTTTGTTTTGATTTCACATACCCGCCGACATTTCAAAGTAACGGCTGTGTTGATTGGACTATTTTTATAGCAAAACAAAACACAATTACTATTTTTAAAAGGCATTAAAATGATTTTAAGACGTCTTATCAACGATAAAAACAGCTAGCATTTAAAAATAATAATATTACAATGTTTTTATTTTATGAAAAAAATATTTTTGCACGAATGTCGTGCGCATAAAATACTTTAAGTCCGCTTTCCCATTCTCCCCCAAAGTTCGCTGAACTGCCTTTCATTGACCTCTAGCATTGTTTCAAATTGTGTAAATTTCTTGCAGTATTAAAACTACATATAATCAGTCATACATCGGACAATATTAAATATATTTTTTCTCATAGTAGATTTGTTATTGCAAGAATCTTGCAAATGTTGAGAAGTGTCGCTTTCAATATTCTGACGGTTTCGGAGCCAAAATTGTGCTTTGTCTGGGCAAAACAGATGCTGCTGAAAAGTAGTGTTAGCATCAGTTCAGATCCTCAGGCTTATTAGTAACCGCGTGGGGAAAAAACGGTGATTGTAGGCGATTTTTTCACCGTTCTGTACGTGCAATGCATGAACATTCACTTAAATGGCGACACCTTTCATGTTGGGGTATTGTTCTCGTGCTGACAATTGTTTATGTGAGAGCAAAAGATGAAGTTTGGTTTAGAAACACAGCAAACATTAGTAGAGCTGCTGAGTAAACCTCCGTGCCTATATTATTCATAAATCTTTGCCTGAGCATAAAAGCACTCTCCACAGAAGAATATATTGAAAAACATTTTTTCACGAAATTGGATGTAAAGGGCATGAATTGTGTTGCTCATATATACGAGGTGTGTTCAAAAACTATGTGGAATTTTGTAATATTTTCAACATATAATATTTAACATTTAAACCTTATATTGGCATTAAAGGTCATATTTTCTCTATGCAAATGCCAAATTTCTTATCGATATCGAATATAGTGATGTAGCCATATAGTTAGATAATATGCATGTAATGGTTACCCAGAGCAATCCGATGACGTCAACGACGTCAAGTATTTGCACAATGTTTAGCCTGTCAACTCAAAATGAACTTCAGTTTCAAACTCATTGCATCATTGCAAAGTTAATGGAAGAGTGATATAGAGATGTGTATGATAAATGGATGAATAGACATATATGAAATGCATCCAAGAGTCCAGTGAATACGTTGACAATATGTGATTTAAATACTTCATGCAAAAATTTGACGTTGTATTAAATATTGAAAATATTACAAAAGTCCATATATTTTTAACACACGTCGTATGTATAAGCAAGTGACAAAGTCATGATTCAAATTTGATTTCTCACACATTGTAGAATACACTTAAGTCACTGATTGCAGATAATACATGTACCCCTCTTATTTTGTTCAAGACTTGCCTTCGATAGCAATATGATTAAATTATCACACCAGCCGTGCAAATAGTCAAATTTCACAGGTAGAGGCTAAATATCAAGAAGGTTCCCTGTCAATGCGCATGATCAACTTGTAACATTCGGAATACGGAATATGAAAAACCCAAACCTCCATTTTTGGGGAGTATTGAATATGAATATAAAGGAGCGAAATGTTTATTTAGAAAATTGCACAGACATAAAGTTGAACTCTATCTACAGAAACAAAATGAAGAAATAGATAAAGCTGCGGAAATTGATAGTGCCTCATTCTGGAAGCTTATTAATTCCAGAAAGAGAAAATCAAACATGTCACCTGGGACAGAAATGAAATTTAATGGCACCACATACCGGGATCAAAAATCAAATGCAATTCAATGGGGGTATTTTTTTTAAAGAGTTATACACACCTGATAATCCTATTGTGTATGATGGATTAATAAATGACAGTTACAAAAGTGAATACCACTCGATAAATAACTTATTATCGCATGTAACATACACAAATGTTCCGTCTATAAGTACTAACGAAGTGCTTGTAGCCTGCCGAAAAGCAAAACAGTTTAAATCTTGCGGGTGTGATCATGTTTATTACGAAAATATTACCTATGGTGGTGAAATAGTACTGAAACTCTTAGCAAAACTATTTCAAAATATGACTACATATGCGCATACGCCAAATGATATGAAGAAAGGTATAATCATACTTTTATACAAAGGTGGTAAAAAAGGCAAAGACTGACCCGAATAGTTATCGAGCAATTACTCTCTCATCAGTACTGTTAAAATTATATGAATATGTACTAGTCGATAGAATTGAACGCGATTGTGCGTATCAGAAAATTAATAAGTTACAAGGTGGGTTTCAACGGGGTATTGGCTGCATGATGACTTCTTTTGTTCTGCGTGAATGCTCTTACTTCGCTAAAGAAAATGACAGTCAATTAAATATTGCTTTTCTAGATGTACGCCGTGCATTTGATACCGTTTGGCATGAGGCTCTTATGGTAATATTGTTCAAATTTGGATTACCGTTATACATTCTTAAAGTTGTTTTTAATTTATATACCAATATGACCAGTTGTGTCAGAAACCAAGGTCACTTTTCAGACTGGTTCCCAGTATTACAAGGTACCAGACAGGGAGGGATTCTCAGTCCTTTTCTGTACATCGTCTTTATAAATGATCTTATGGATAAGTTAGTAGCCTCAGAATATGGTTTTTATATGTACAATATTAACTGCTCCTGTCCTACATCAGCTTATGATATGGTTTTATTACCTTTATCTAAAACTGGGTTAAGTCACATGATTGATATCTGCTACAAATATGGTATCGAACACCATTATTTTTACAATGCTTCTAAATGCTCGGTCATTATATCTCATGAATCACGCAATAAATATAAATTAAACACACGTAAATGGATTCTTGGGGACAGTAAAGTAGATGAAGTGGAGCAGTATACACATTTAGGTGTACTTTTCAATAAATACGAGAATAATAATGACATTATAAAGGAAGCAAACTACAAAATTAGGAGTACCTTTTTAAATATAATAAATTGTGGCGTATATTCTGGGGGAATTCACCCAGCAACGGCGAAACAAATATATAAGTCGGTTTTCTTGCCGAAAGCTTTGTACGGCTGTGAGCTATGGCATAATCTTACTAGTGCTCATATACTTACTATTGAAAGAGCACATAGGTTCTGTTTAAAATACATTCAGTCAATACCAAAGTATACAAGAACAGACGTAGTACTAAGTATGCTAGGATGCCTATCAATGGAAGCTGAAATTGATAAAAGAAAACTTATAGTTTTAGGTCAGCTCTGTAGGTTGTCACCCTACTTCATAGCAAAGCAAATATTTGTTAATCGTTTATTTGACTATAAATAAATACCTACTTAAGTTAAAGGTTTCATTGCCAATATAAAAATTGTTTGTAAAAAATATGACATTTCATCGTACTTAGATGAATATTCTCAGACAAGTGTTTTTCCGTCAAAATTTCAATGGAAAAAAATAGTAAATACTGCTGTTTATGGGTTCGAAAACAAACAGTTACTAAATAGATGTCAAAATGATGAATCTCTCAATGGATTCAATCTTATCCATTGTAACTTTGATTTGTGCTTACTCTGGAAACTGAGTAAAACTGAAAGGATTTATACAGAATCATGTAGTACAATGGCATATATAATGTGTAGGTTTTTCTCAAGACCATTTCAGCAAAATTGTTCCAAATGTGGATTGCCATCTTCATACTTAGTTGAACATGTTCTACTTGATTGTATTTATAACAATAGCAAACGGGATAATTTATGGCAAAAATTATATGTGAGGTTTGGTGTAAAATTGTTTTGCTATATAATGTATATGCCAACACGTGTACAATTAATACATATGTTTACAGGAATGAAATATTTCTTAAATGAAAAAGACAGCTTGGACTGTTTAAAAATATGTGTTTTAGCATTTCATAACATATGGTATTGCAGTTATAAGTAATATGTCATGCAGTTAATAAACTATCAAATATTAATCAAAATCGTGCAAACTGGCTTATTAAACCATATTAAACGTTCTCTATGGCTACCTTATATTTCGTTTCGATAATGTAGCCATATTATAAAGAGAATATGTACCAATATGGATTCAAATGAATTTGCTTTTGATGTTAATAATTCTTAATTTTCGTTTCGATAGGGTTATTTCATATGAAGATAATTCATTTAGCGTCTGTGTATTTATGTGTGCGTGCGTGCGTGAGTGAGTGAGTGTGTTTGTGTGCGAGCGAGTTTGTCTGTGTGCGTGCTTGATATTATATCTATCAAATAGAATGTATATCGTTTTGTCAATTGTAAATTATCGTTACTTTATATATGTATTCAATCTGTATAGTATTACCTTTTTTTCATTTGTCTTTTGTCAACAATGTATATTATTGTTTGTATGCTCTCCTGTATGATTTGGAGGAAATAAAGATATATATATTTTTCTGCATTGTGAAGGAAAAATGATATTCTCTTGACGAATATACATTATATTTTTCTACATTGTGAAGGAAAAATAACATTTAGACATTGATTGGTAGGTGTTTTTCGATCAGAGTTCTGTAAATATCATAATAATGTGACTTTAAAATTTGGTTTTACCAGTGGGAGTTTGTTATTTTTAGGTTTTTATGAATATAACAATGTAATCGATAACTTATATACCTTCATTACAAAAATTGTTACCCCCCCCCCCCCCCCCCCCCACCCCTTACACACATACAAACATGTATATGGAACTGCCATTATAAGAGTTTAAAAGCAAAAACATCAAAATAATACACCCCATTAAAATGCACCCCACCCACAAACAGATCTATAACAGTATACTGCAGTCTCAACAAACGTTTACTCTTCGAGAAAAAATGACAGTGATTGTTTCTATTTATACTTATTAAAGAGTGGTTTAAAACATTAAATATTGTTCTGTAACTTATGTGTATCAATATCAAGTGTGTTTTTTATTGTAGAAATTGTAAATACAGAAAAGAAGTAATACTTTCTTAGCTTTACACAGGAATTCTATCAGGGAGAAAGTCTTTGTAGTACAAGAAAGTATAAACTCCTCCAAGGAGTGAGATGTCAGTTCAAGTCTGACTTTGGATAAATTGATAGACTTCCATTACTTTTTCATAATGATATATAATAAAGGCTTTCAATTGTGCAATGATGTGGACTTTGGTTAAAATATTTGGTATGAAATATGGCTTATTTATACAAATAAGACAATCATTAAGCAAAGTTTAACTTATAAACTTTTTAAACCCTATTTAGTTTCCATTCAGTAAGGCAAATTGAAATGAAAATAAAGAATATTGAAATACTTGCATACACTCATTCAGTCTGTATGTCAACTATATATATAGTGTGTTATTGTCAGTCACTTCACTTCAATTATTAATTATTGTATTCTATTTTTTTAATAATGTAAAACTTAAACCCAAAATAATACTGGTGTGTATGGCATGCTATAAGTACAAGCATTTAGTTATTTAAGATTTGGAGATACTAATAAGTTTGAACTTTTGATATATGACACTGTCAAAGGTTCACGTACAGCAGGCCAAAAATATAATTAGTAACATATTTTATGGTCATTTAGCGAAGAGAGTGGACATCTGATATATAGAAAATCGTGCATTATGTGTTAATGATGTGCAATGTTGAAACAATAGAAACTGCATTTCGTTTCTTTATGAAAATCAATTGAATTTGGGTAGTGCTTAAAGTACCAGTTTGCATTTCATTGGCACCATGATGTTGCTTTGCTTTTAGCTTGTAGGACATTACATTTCATGGGATGCTTACTGTAGCCTAGGTAGCCTTAAAGGTGTGCACAACTGTGCTTATTCAACAGGGTTTGGAACAAAGTCACTATTCAAACAATGACATTAAATTGGTAGCTAGATACTTTAATATAAAAAAAACATCATCATAGTTATTCTTTCATCTTAAATAATTTGAAAATATATTGTAAATTATAAAATTTTGAGTTTTCATTGAAAGATGAAAAACATTCTCTAGTCTAGTTCGGACTTCAGACATTAATCTAGCCTGTTTTTCATCACTGGATCAAACTCAAAATTATGCTACCATTCCTGAAATAAACACAAACTTATTTACTAATATAAGCATTTTTCACTATCCTCATTTCATAAATTCAAAACTGATTTACAATACTAGTATGAAGCCTCCAACAGATATCCTTAGTTGGGATTGAGCCAACACCTTCCATCTTAAAGACAGATGTACTTCATTGTACTATAAGGATGCATTTTGAAGCTGCATTAAACTTACACTGTACATTAATTATGATAGTTCAAATCCCTATTTTATTTTTAAGTCTTACAGTAATTCAAGCTTTAAAAATGTTTGCTTTTAATTATCAATTTTGTAAAAATTAAATTGTCGCCATTAAGCAAACTTGAATAAACCGACAATTGGAAAACTTTTTTTCAATAATTTTACACTCTTTTTACAGCAACACACATACACATACAGGTATGAAGAGGTACATAGGTAAGAGAAGTAAACTTACCTTGACACACATACACTCCTTGTACATAGGTATGAGGAGAGAGAATCTTACCCCAACACACATATACTCCTCATACATAGGTACAAGGAGAGGGAGACTTACTTTGACACACATACACTCATCATATATTGGTATGAGGAGAGGGAAACTTACCTTGACACACATATATTCCTTGTTCATAGGTATGAGGAGAGAGAAACTTACCTTGACACACATACACTCCTCATACATGGGTTTGAGGGGAGAGAATCTTACCTTGACACACATACACTTCTCATACATTGGTATGAGGAGAGGGAATCTTACCTTGACACACATACACTTCTCATACATTGGTATGAGGAGAGGGAATCTTACCTTGACACACATACACTCTTATACATTGGTACGAGGAGAGGGAATCTTACCCTGACACACATACACTTTTATACATTGGTACGAGGAGAGGGAATCTTACCCCGATACACATAAACTCCTTTTTTCTTCTGTGTTGCCTTGAAACTGAGTTGTTTTTCTATTTTCTTGTTTGATGAGATTTTTTTACTTAGGCGTAAGTTTTTCTATTGTGTTTATTGTGCAATGAGTAGAATCTATACATATAACATCAGGGGCATAATGTTTAAATTCTATGGCTGTTCTTTGGTCCTCAGAACCAACATGAAATCTTCTTTCCTTAGTTGGATAGAATTAGATTGTGTGTGTTGCTGCTTATATAACAGCACAGGATTATTGGGGAGTGACTGCAGGCTTTGAACTCTTAAATGCACTGATGTTGACTACTGATATTTTGTACCATGGATAAACGTGACCTTATCTGATTCCTTACAGATTCTGGGATAGGAAAGAAACGAGTTTGATTTAAACCAGTTGCATGAAAATGAGTCTGTATGTACTTCACAGAAACAACCCCAGAACTTTGCACTATTACATTCATTCTTGATGGGCAGATCTTACCTATTTTTGCTGAGCCTTTACGTGCACGTTTATTACTTAAAACAGCATTCTTAATGTTATTACTATTTTCACTAAGTTTTGAACCACTACGATAACATATAAAGTTCTTGTATACTTTACCACAGACCTTTTTCGTAGCTAAGCACTTAAAAAACACATTATTTGTACAATCCTCATTGGATTTCCAACACATAAAATCCTGTTCAGTTTTAAAATTAAATGTTTGTATTGCCATTTCAGTTCCATGAATAGTCTTAAGGTGTTCAGCCATTTTATCTACTGTCCTAAACTTTTCAGAACAAGATGGTACACTGCAAGGAATTGAAGTCAATGGGTTTTCCTTTTTGTCTAATGGACTAGAACGGCATTTACGACTATGTCTTTTCAAACTTTTCTTTGAAGAGAAATACATATTGCAATGACTACAAACAGTTCCAACAAGACAAGAGTCTTTACCTTATGGTGGGTTTATGTAAACGTGATCAGTAAAGCTACTGCAGACTGCTACTACCAATGTTATCAAATGCTACTGATGGATCTGAAGTTATTACACTCTCGTTGAAAGAAGTAATTTTTAAATCATCTACAACAGAAGTATTGCCACAATTAAGTAATTCATTTGCTACATTCTGGTAAGGAAATGTGGATCCAGTGACATCATCAATTGCAATATCATAATGACCTCCTACACTGGTTGTATACAAAATATGAATAGGAGCTGTTGATATGTAACCGTTTTGTTCATCAAAAGTGATAGTATTAACAACATTATTATCATTAACACCTTGTGTAACAAAAATATTACGCCTGAAATGCCTACTTATAAAGCGACTATACACTCAAATCCAGCATATACACCATCTAAAGATAACCCATTTAAATCGTCACTCATTGATCCTTGGATAAAGAATCATTGAAATCATCTTCATGTTCCCTAATATAAGACACTGCAATTTGCCGTAACTCGGAATAACTACTTTCATGACCAAATAATCCGAAACTAACAGCTCTAAAAATACAATTGCCATCTCCATACACATGCCGCCTAATTAAACCAAAATTACGAATATATCAAGAGGTACAAGAGCTCTACTACATGTGTCTACACATTGCATGCTGAAACTGTTAATCTGAAACAGAAGTTGTTTTCTACCATTACAATTAACTACAAAATAGTATGTTCACAGACACATCTTGTATTTGTGAAAAAATATATCACCGAAGTTAGTATAGTATTTCACAAATCAATATCAATTTTGATGTGCAAAAAATATTTAATTTCCAATACTTAATAAATTATAAAAGTATTCTTTAGTAAAATATACTTCAATAACTATTAAATACTATTTAAATATTTTCAGTATTACTAGTATTTGTATTATCTTTCTTTTGTTGTTATACCTGATCAAAGGCATCTGGAGCTATCTGGCTGTGTAAACCGGAACCATCAGTCTTGAAAGAGAAATACATTAATATCAATGATCAAAATATTTTGAGTACACTCAGTTCTTTCCTTTAATCAAAATCAATCGGTATCAGGTGAGTTTAACTTACTGTGACACACATACACAGGTGTCAGGTGAGTGAAACTTAACTTGACAAACATACACTCTTCATAAACAGTTACCAGGTGAGTAGAACTTACCTTGACACACATACACAGGTGTCAGGTGAGTGAAACTTACCTGGACACACATACACAGTTGTCAGGTGAGTGAAACTTACCTTGGTACACATACACTCTTCATACACAGGTGTCAGGTGAGTGAAACTTACCTTGACACACATACACTCTTCATACACAGGTGTCAGGTGAGTGAAACTTACCTTGACACACATACACTATTCATACACAGGTGTCAGGTGAGTGAAACTTACCTTGGTACACATACACTCTTCATACACAGGTGTCAGGTGAGTGAAACTTACCTTGACACACATACACTCTTCATACACAGGTGTCAGGTTAGTAAAGCTTACCTTGACACACATACACTCTTCATACACAGGTGTCAGGTTAGTAAAGCTTACCTTGACACACATACACAGTTAACAGGTGAGTGAAACTTACCTTGGCACACATACGCTCTTCATACACAGGTGTCAGGTTAATAAAACTTACCTTGACACACATATACTCTTCATACACAGGTGTCAGGTTAGTAAAACATACCTTGACACACATACACTCTTCATACACAGGTGTCAGGTGAGTGAAACTTACCTTGACACACATACACTCTTCATAAACAGGTACCAGGTGAGTGAAACTTACTGTGACACACATACACAGGTGTCAGGTGAGTGAAACTTACCTTGACACACATACACTCTTCATAAAAAGGTACCAGGTGAGTGAAATTTACCTTGGCACACATACACTCTTCATACACAGGTGTCAGGTGAGTGAAACTTACCTTGACACACATACACTCTTCATAAACAGGTGTCAGGTTAGTAAAACTTACCTTGACACACATACACTCTTCATACACAGGTGTCAGGTTAGTAAAGCTTACATTGACACACATACACTCTTCATACACAGGTGTCAGGTTAGTAAAGTTACCTTGACACACATACACTCTTCATACACAGGTGTCAGATTAGTAAATCTTACCTTGAAGGTTAGTAAAGCTTACCTTGACAACACATACACAGTTAACTGGTGAGTGAAACTTACCTTGGCACACATACACTCTTCATACACAGGTGTCAGGTTAGTAAAACTTACCTTGACACACATATACTCTTCATACACAGGTGCCAGGTTAGTAAAACTTACCTTGACACACATACACTCTTCATACACAGTTAACAGGTGAGTAAAACTTACCTTGACACACATACACTCTTCATACACAGGTGTCATGTGAGTGAAACTTACCTTGACACACATACACTCTTCATAAACAGGTGCCAGGTGAGTAAAACTTACCTTGACACATATACACTCTTCATATACAGGTGCCAGGTGAGTAAAACTTACCTTGACACACATACACTATTCATACACAGGTGTCGGGTAAGTGAAACTTACCTTGACACATATACACTCTCCATACACAGGTGTCAGGTGAGTGAAACTTACCTTGACACACATACACGCTTCATACACAGGTACCAGGTAAGTAAAACTTACCTTGACACACATACACTCTTCATAAACAGGTGCCAGGTGAGTAAAACTGACCTTGACACACATACACTCTTCATATACAGGTGTCAGTTGAGTTTAACTTTACATGGCACACAAACATCAACTTAATTTACTAAATATATATTTAAATTATACCTTGATAATATCTTCATGTGCCTGATTAGGACTAAATTCAACTAGTTGCTGAGTTGGTGCTACCTGAAATCACAAGTAAAAACTTAGGTGCAAATAAGATAACCCACTAATATTTTTGTAAATTTTGGTGTTGTTAAACAGACATTTTATCATTGATTTTCAATTAAAACCTTTACATCAATCATTACTGACTGCAAATCTAGTAACACATGCTGTATCAATGAGGTGAATATTTGTATCAAGCTATATCAAATTCATTTCAGGGATTTAGATCATTTGGAGCAGTCAGCAGACACTGTGCTAATTTGAACTTTAAACTGTATGACCTAGACTTGATCTAATACTTGAAAGGACACACAGTTTTGTATGATGCTATTCTTATATCAATGCAACAGAAGATAAAAACAGAGAAAAAAAGATTATATGAAATATATTGTTTTAATTATACCTGGATGACTTCAGACAGTGCATGATCAGGGCTAACTACCAGTACATAGTCAGTTGGCACTACCTGTAATATATGCAAATATTTGCTTCTTTAAACCTACATAAGGGTTTCTCCATGACCTAGTGGTCTAAGGCGCTGTCTCAAGATCATTGACCTCTCACAGCTAAGGTCATAGGTTCGAGATCCACTTGCTCCAAAAACTTCAATAGAGGAAGTTTGCCAGTTACTTGTGGAAGGACAGTGCTTCTACTCGGATTCATTATGAGGTCTTCTACCACCAATAAAACTGGATAAGCCATATATAGCCTGAAATGTGTTAAAAATAGCTTTGGTGCTATTGCCTTTGCATTATTTATGTTACATAAATGCTTCAGGAACTTTTAACCTATGGTTGATTTTCATTCTATAAATAATTTATAACGATTAAATGACAAAACAAGATTATGAATCAATTTTTTAAACCGAGTCTGATTATTTGTCATAATGCAACACCACGGACTGTTGTCATATTTATCTTGATCTTGGACTCATTATTCAAAAGGCTACAGAGGTAATTGTCAGTATATTTATGTATAAAAGTTGCAAGTGCATATTAATTGTTTTGAGGCATTTCAATAAAGAATAGTTAGTCAACATATTTTTTCTCCATTGGTACTTGTATTGTTTTATTTACCAAAAATAACTGTGAATGTATGAAATAAGATTATTAATATACAACTTTATTTTACCTGGGTGATCCTATCTGGTGTAAGACCAGGACTGACAGCAACATGCTGATTTGGCACTACCTACAATCAACAAAATTTAATGATAGCTAAGTTCTATAGATCTATTACATTATTGAAATTGTAAAAAATATTTATACATAAGTTACATTTTAATAAAATTAGTCCAATCAATCAGACATTTGAAATGCTATTGCAGCCTCATCAAAATTTGATAGATTATAATAATATAATTACAAAATGTCATTCACACACAAATTCAGTGAATCCTGGGCAATTGAATAGAACTGATGACACAGCTCTGTAAACAACGACAAAAAGTGTTCCTTTAAAGAAAAACATATTGTACAACGTGGGAAGATATATGTAATTGTATTGTTTAAATGCAACTCTATATTACCAACAGGTGCAATTCCTGGAAAAGGGTCTACAGCAAACTGTGTTGGCGCTACCTACAATCACGGCAAGTGAATATTTCATGATATCAACTTATTTGTGTGCTAACATATTAAAGTTTTGTATGATATTGTAATGTCTTTATTTTTTTTGTCCAAAGCAATATTTAATTGTGTTATTAATGTTTGTTTGAATATTTAGCATCATTATTATGCCACTGATGGCTAACAGACGATCAGTTAAGCTAACAACTTGGTTCCTTGAAGGTTAACCAGTACCAGTGCTTGACACACCCCATCTCTGCAAGCAACTGACAACTTTCCTACTTCAGCATCAGTAACAAATGACAATATATATCAATCATCACTGAGACGGTGACTGTGTGGTGATTTGAACTATGACAATGAAATGATAGTCAGACATGCTACTGACTGAGCTAACCAGGCACAGCTATTGATGGAATCTAAAATGATATACATACCATTTAATGTATTTAAGTGTATTCATTTCATTTTTAATGGATATTCTTTAAATTACAATGGTTACCCTAAATAATAACACATTATTTCTTTTAAACAATTGTAAAGTATTCTCAGTGACTCTTATGTCATTCTTTTTAAACTCTATTTATAAGAATTTATTTTAACAATCAAACTACCATTATAGTTGTGCTCATCAGAAAAAAAACAAAACACAATGACAGGATCTGAAAACATAAATTACAATGGATACAATTAAACCATTTTCAAAGATTGGTAGAATGTGGGGCGGAAGTCAAATGGATAGAGTGTTGGCTGCTCATGCATGAGGTTGCAGGTTTAATCCCCAGCTCGATCAGATGCCTTTCATAAAACAGTTACTCACCAGCACAGTTGGCTATATAATGATTCAAACTCTTTACCCCTTGACTGAAAGTGTGACACATTACCCACTTAGTGCGACATATTGCAATTTCTTGAAAGCCTTGTAAAGATTTTTTATTTTGCTTCTTTGGAGACAACAAATCGGATGTCAAAATAATTAAAAAGCTGTGCATTAACACCTTATTTATGAGCTTAGTTACCAACCAAGATATTAACCCTGCAGTGGACGGATGTACACACACCCTTAGTATAATATTCTTTATTAAATTATCAACCAGACCATACATTGATTTATTGACATGCAATTTAAAACTAAGGATATTATAGTCAATAAGTATACTAAACACTTGGTGTGTTTGCTGTGTGTGTGTGGGGGGGGGGGGGGGGGGGGGGTTAGTAGTATGAGAGCACTGAATCTATGTTCGATAGGGGTTGGGGGGGGGGGGCTGGAGTTCGATCCTCCGCCACGACTATGTGTGGTGGCCTTGAGTAAGACGCTTTTTCCGCATATGCTTATTACTGGTTCTAGCGTGATTTGTCAAAGTTGTAAACTGGTACCAAGTTTCACAATTGTAGCCTAGTAAAATTAATAAGTTTAAACTAAACTCTCGTTTACATGTACATGATTGACTTAAACAAAACATAAACTAAGATTATCACATGTACCTGCGTTTACATCCAACCCCTAATTCCATGTAAAAGACATTATTATTACCGAAAGCATTACATTTTGCCTGTTGCACAGTAAATGGGCCAATTATGTTAGCATCTAAGTAAAAAAAAAAGGTTTAAGATATTCATTTGTTTTTGTTTTTTTCTAATACATTTATGTTTTAAGTATGTAAGACAACCGAAGAAGAGATAAGTTTCAACTGAAATTTTAAAAAAAATCTTATATTTCTCTAGGCAGGTAGGCAAGGGGACGGACGTTACAGCTTCATGAGTTATGTTGATGTGTGTGCTTGTTTTTAATGTCTAAGTCTTTAAAATGGGTACATGTATTCATCTTGTGTATCTGTAGTAACACATAAGCAACATTTGAAAAAAATATGCTTTTAAGTATTTTTTTTTACATTTTGTAGATTCTATACGGGCAAAACAAATAAAACCATACTTTTATCTTTTCTTTAAAAGATGGTTTTACTTGTTTAATCTGTATAAAATTAACATTAAAATAAAGAAGTAACACAAATATAACATACTTTGAACATTTATTACAGTCTCTTTTATGTCAATTTTAATAAATAGCATATGTACAACATAAGGGCTCAGGGGACGGACGTTACAATATAAGGGGACGGACGTTACATTAAATTTGAACATCACTCTAAGAGAGACACAATTGTTTGAGTTCATACAATTCTTATTTAGTAAAAGTAATGTGTAAAAGAAATGTAGCTACTTATAATTAAAAAAAAAATGCAATTTCAAAATAGTATTTTTATAATATATTTCAATTAAAATATGCTAATTCATGATTTTGTCATGCATTCATTGAAATTATACCGTTTGAATTATTGGTTATACTTGGTCATACTATTACACAATATTTGATAATAATGGGACTTGTTTTCTGCATTCAATACCCCTTTTGTCCAAGTTTTAGTAATTTTATAGGAACTTAAAATTGTCAATAGCACAAGGGGACGGACGTTACATTTAAAAGAGATGATATTAAAACTACATTTTAAGGAAACCACTACTAAATTCTAAAACTTTAAAACTAATATATAATTAATCCAAGTAATTTAGATGCAACAATGCTTGTTGTGGATTTTTGTTTCTCTTTTCGGTTTCCTAATTTCTGCTTCAGGGATTCAATGATAGAGAATTGTGTGTTAAGTTTTTTTCGAGTCACTTTTTGGTTTTAACACAGCCTGTACAGAGAGACTCTGACGAGACCGTGGTGTCGTATTTTTTTAACAAGTTTTTCAATGATTCGCGCCTTCTTAACTGGAGTTCCAAGCAAAGTTTCTTTAACACGTTTGAATGCTCGAGCCTCACTACTTTTATACTTTTATGTTTTATCACTGTTACTATCGGGGACTTTGAAACCGATTTCTTACTGTCCTTTGGGTGAACACGGAGTCGAAAATTGTTAGCCTCTTTATCAATCTTTTGCTGGCTGCGTAGTAGTTTCATGTCTTCCCTATGTTGTTCATTCCTTTGTCTTTGGTTTTGGGGGTTCGGGGTTGTAGACATGATGGTTTCATTTTTTTGGTGTTGTCTTTCCCTGAATTTACTAACGGTCTGCTGTTGCTGATTTAATTTTCTCTATTAAAGACAGCTTTGAACTTTCTAGGTTAATTTTCAGTAGTGTCCTTCAATTTTTGTCTCTGCTTTCTTCCTATCTACATCTTTTTTCTTAGTTTCTGCATGCTTTTCCTGCAATTATGTTAAAGTAAAATATTACAAAATGAACTAGTGTTTACAATACCTATAATTTGAACAGCATAGATCCGATACTGTTTTTCAATATTTTATTAAATTCAATACTTATGTCTGTCTGTCTGTCTATCTCAACTATACACACAATATATGGTATGTATTTACAGACAGTTTAGTTTACTTATTTAAATAATGTTTTTAACTTATTTTACATCAATTGTGAAAAAAGAGTTATTACATCTTAGACAAATCCTGTTCGAAGTCTTCTTGGGTAGAACCAGTACTAAGTGTATGCAGATAAAGTGCAGTAATTACCAAGCAAGAATGATTATAAAATATTAAAATAACCTTTAACTAGCAAACATGATTATAACATATCAAAATAACCCCTAACTAGTTAAAAACAACTTAAATGTTTTTTGCGATCTGTGTAGATGTTGACCCAGATCAGCCATCCATGCAATCTGAGCAGGGTCTACACTGTTTGCTACTCAGTCAATAAATTATAAAAAAAACACCCTATAAATCAGGAATAAAGAATGGTCCATTTATAAACCATGTGATGAATAAAGGGATAATATTAAAATAAAATAATCATATAATTACCTTATCAAGCTTCAATTTTTCTTTGGCGGCACTTTTTGTCTCTTTCTTTCTCGCGTTAAGCTTCTGCATCCATTATTGCACGATAAGAAACGAATGATAAGATTTTTATTTCATACCCTTTTAAAGTAAATTAAGATGAAGCCAAGTTGAGCAGTATTTTTTGACATGCCACTTTGTTATTAATACTGTGTATTCTACCTGCCATTTTACCCCCATTTAACATCATTACCCATTCTAGTTCCCAGGACAAATATGAATTTCTCACCTTTTTAAGAAGTGCCAAATGGAATATAATGTCTACATCTATATTGTACAAGGTATATGCTACTGTCAATCTACCTGACATCCTACTGTGCTCTCCAAATTTCCCCCAAGGACTACATTCACACCATGTGGTAATATACACTGGAGACATAATGCCCCCCTCTGTCTGCATACTGCACACAGTGCCTCCATAGATCACCCCATGTTTAATAACCCCTGGGTTAATGACAGGATGTATGTAATATTACATCATTTTATGGCCTATTGCTAATTTCAACATTTTCAGTTAAATTAGAGGGTTTGTATCAATTGTACATTGCTACTAAAAATCATGTAACGTCCGTCCCCTTTTTGTAACGTCCGTCCCCTATTTTTTAAAGTGAATTTAAACATTCAATTTAAATCAAATTCTCTTAATTTTTGTTTCCTAAACAAACATTTGTAGAAGAAATTTAAGAAAGTATTCTTCCATGAGATTGTAGCTATAAAATTTTATTAAACACCACAATTCATTGATCTTGCATTATGAATTTATTAAAAAAGTCTATAATATGGTCAATATATATATTTATTGATATTTTTTTTTATTCAAGTCTAAACAGCACACTGCTAACATAAAATACTTTTATAAAGTGAAAAAAAATGTGAAAAGATGATAAAAACATAGATTTATTATTTGTATATATAGGGGGACGGACGTTACGGGGACGGACGTTACATGTCAATTTTACATTTTAGTGTATATTTTCCTTAAATATGCTCAGACCAAGTTTTATTTAACTTTTTTTTGGATAGTACATGGATATGTATGTCAGCAGGTGAATGTATTATTCTGTTTATCTTTTTGGAAGAATATATGGCGGGGGGACGGACGTTACAGTTTTTTTGTCACAAATTGAAATTTTCTGATGTTAGGTATTTTTTTCACAAATACACTATTTTAACAGTAAAAATAAAACTCTCCTTTTGAATCACATACAATAGCAAAGCATAGGAAGGAAAATAAACATTCATTTAGTACATATTCATATATTTATGAATAAATAAGAGAACAAAGGTTTTAATTTAATTTTTTCCATTACGAAGTAGTGGTATTGTTCAAAAGTCTACATAAGAAAAACGACTTAGTTGATTATGAAAAGCCATACATCAAAATAAAAGTAATTAAAATATCTATTGATAAATTCTAATAAAATGGGTAAATGAGCAACTAAATGAATTTTATGTGTATTTAAAAAATGGGTAAATTTTAGATGCTAACACATTACGCCCTAAAACAGTTGTTTTGAGCCATTAAAAGCGCTCTTAAAAAAAAAATCATGGATTTCTGCATGAAAAAAAAAGTACACTTAGGTAATTATGTTATGTTATAGAAATAATGGTTTAATTTAGAATTTAACACATATATATTTTTTTTTATTCATTTACCTGTTTTTTTAAAAAATTGGCCCATTTACTGTGCAACAGGCAATTTCATGTTTACTGACAATCTTGGATTTTAGCGGTAAATAGAAAAATCTGAGTATTCCGAATGTTACAAGTTGATCATGCGCATTGACAGGGAACCTTCTTGATATTTAGCCTCTACCTTGAGAAAATCCGAAAGTCATTGAAATTTATGAAATAAAATGTGTTTTAATGCAGTTATGCTAGTATTTTTCATATTTTGTTGTCTATATCTTAAATTTTCTTACAATGACCAATCGTTTGCATCATAAGCATCAGTGATTTGTATTGCAAATGAACAGTCTACTGTTGTACGTAATGTCATCAGTATTCGCGATTTAGAAGCTTTGTAAATAAGCCAGGGCCTAGATTTATCAACAATTTGAGTCTGAGAACTGGACTCCGGTTCAAATCTTACATTTTTGTAAAACGCTGTAAACATACAATTATAGGTAAGAAATGTGATTATGTAACATTTTCTGTTAAATTATCATTAAAACTGCTTGGTTTTGCAAATAATTATAGCAAATTGCTTCTTAAATAGATGTTATTTGAATCTGAAATTTTTGACAATTTGAGTCTGAGCTGAATCTCAAACTCGCGACCTTTGGGTTGACAGTCCAAACCGTTAGCACTACGCTACCGAAACAGACAGTAGTACAACACACTTTATATTGATATATAGTTTATTTTATAGTTTATGTAATAGATAAAAAATGCTATCATACAACAAATACCACTTATACGGAAGATTCCATCTATATAGAATGACGTATTTTCAAAATAGCTGATTCGGTTTATAAGAACAATAATAATAATAATAATAATATTATTATCATTATTATTATTATTATAATTATTATTATTATTATTATTATTATTATTATTATTATTAAAGATAACAGTACTACTACTACTAATAATAATCATAATAATAAATAAATAATAATAATCACGAAAATAATAATGATAATAAAAATATTAATATTAATGATTACAATAATAATAATCAGAATAAGTACAACGACTATCATAACAAAAACAATAAAAATAATAATAATATTAATGATTACAATTATAATAATAATAATAATAATAATAATAATAATAATAATAATAATAATAATAATAATAATAATAATAATAATAATAATAATAATAATGATAATAATAATAATAATGATAATAATAATAATAATAATGATAAGAATAACATTAATATTATTGATTACAATAATAAAAATAATAATAATAATAACAATATTAATGATTACAATAATAATAAAAATAATAACAATAAAAATAATAATAACAACAGCATCAACGACAACAACAAACACAATAATATTAATAGCAATAATAGCAATTATAACAATCTATATAGTGATTTATTTAAACTCCAGATATGTATTTCAAAATTATAATAAATTTATAGCAGTGATGATTATTCGTTGAGGATGTAATTTAATGTTGTCGTTTTTGCATGTCTACGTCATTTACTAAGAAAATCTAAGTCATTGAAAAGTCATGAGGATATGTTTTTTAAATGAAGTTAGATTGTGTATTTTCTAAACTTTTTTTTCAAAGCTCAAAAGAGGTCCTAATCAGGTGCATGTTATTGGGCGAGATTTGTTGAAAAAAAGCCGCTTCTCTTCCCTGAGCAAATGCCGTCTAGAAGGCGGTCAACGGACGTCGGGAACATGTGCCCCCATACAAAGTTGCATGTTTTTGGCTATTTAGACCGAATCAGGCGAAAACACGGCTTCTTTTGCCGCCGCCGCAAATGCCGCCCGTTGGCAAATACTTGGATTTCAATGGACACCTCAGGTATCTTCTACACCCCCTGGCCTGCCCAGGGACACCAAGTTTTTGAGTCTGGCTCGTCTAGAAGGCGGTCAACGGGTGTCGGGAACATGTCAACGTACACAAAGTTGCATGTTTTTGGCTATTTAGACCGAATCAAGCGAAAACACGGCTTCTCTTGCCGCCGCCGCAAATGCCGCCCGTTGGCAAATACTTGGGTTTCAATGGACACCTCAGGTATCTTCTACATCCCCTGGCCTGCCCAGGGACACCAAGTTTTTGAGTCTGGCTCGTCTAGAAGGCGGTCAACGGAGGTCGGGAACATGTGCAATGTTTTATTCATATGTACACGTACATATTGCGTCAGTGTAATCCGCAGCAGCAAGTCGGCACCGGCACCGGAGGCTCCTCGGATGTCACGATCAGACAAAATTGTTTTAGATGATTTTGACTTGGTGTAAATTAATTTTGTACTGTTCTTTATATAGAGATATGCACTTCTTAAACACTGGATACATTATCAATGGATACCTCTATACAGGCAATGTATATAGAGAAGACGTTGCTACCAACACTTGCAAAATTAAAAAAACAAACTGAAACAGTACACTGGGATACTTTTATGGAAAAAAAATTGAAAAAAAAAAATGATCATAAACAAGGCTCGAACTCGCGACCTTTGGGTTGACAGTCCAAACCGTTAGCACTACGCTACCGAAACAGACAGTAGTACAACACACTTTATATTGATATATAGTTTATTTTATAGTTTATGTAATAGATAAAAAATGCTATCATACAACAAATACCACTTATACGGAAGATTCCATCTAAATATAGAATGACGTATTTTCAAAATAGCTGATTCGGTTTATAAGAACAACAATAATAATAATAATAATAATAATATTATCATTATTATTATTATTATTATTATTATTATTATTATTATTATTATTAAAGATAACAGTACTACTACTAATAATAATAATCATAATAATAAATAAATAATAATAATCACGAAAATAATAATGATAATAAAATATTAATATTAATGATTACAATAATAATAATCAGAATAAGTACAAAGACTATCATAACAAAAACAATAAAAATAATAATAATATTAATGATTACAATTATAATAATAATAATAATAATAATAATAATAATAATAATAATAATAATAATTATAATAATAATAATAATAATGATAAGAATAACATTAATATTATTGATTACAATAATAAAAATAATAATAGTAATAACAATATTAATGATTACAATAATAATAAAAATAATAACAATAAAAATAATAATAACAACAGCATCAACGACAACAACAAACACAATAATATTAATAGCAATAATAGCAATTATAACAATCTATATAGTGATTTATTTAAACTCCAGATATGTATTTCAAAATTATAATAAATTCATAGCAGTGATGATTATTCGTTGAGGATGTAATTTAATGTTGTCGTTTTTGCATGTCTACGTCATTTACTAAGAAAATCTAAGTCATTGAAAAGTCATGAGGATATGTTTTTTAAATGAAGTTAGATTGTGTATTTTTTAAACTTTTTTTTCAAAGCCCAAAAGAGGTCCTAATCAGGTGCATGTTATTGGGCGAGATTTGTTGGAAAAAAGCCGCTTCTCTTCCCTGAGCAAATGCCGTCAAGAAGGCGGTCAACGGACGTCGGGAACATGTGCCCCCATACAAAGTTGCATGTTTTTGGCTATTTAGACCGAATCAGGCGAAAACACGGTTTCTTTTGCCGCCGCCGCAAATGCCGCCCGTTGGCAAATACTTGGATTTCAATGGACACCTCAGGTATCTTCTACACCCCCTGGCCTGCCCAGGGACACCAAGTTTTTGAGTCTGGCTCGTCTAGAAGGCGGTCAACGGGTGTCGGGAACATGTCAACGTACACAAAGTTGCATGTTTTTGGCTATTTAGACCGAATCAGGCGAAAACACGGCTTCTCTTGCCGCCGCCGCAAATGCCGCCCGTTGGCAAATACTTGGGTTTCAATGGACACCTCAGGTATCTTCTACACCCACTGGCCTGCCCAGGGACACCAAGTTTTTGAGTCTGGCTCGTCTAGAAGGCGGTCAACGGAGGTCGGGAACATGTGCAATGTTTTATTCATATGTACACGTACATATTGCGTCAGTGTAATCCGCAGCAGCAAGTCGGCACCGGCACCGGAGGCTCCTCGGATGTCACGATCAGACAAAATTGTTTTAGATGATTTTGACTTGGTGTAAATTAATTTTGTACTGTTCTTTATATAGAGATATGCACTTCTTAAACACTGGATACATTATCAATGGATACCTCTATACAGGCAATGTATATAGAGAAGACGTTGCTACCAACACTTGCAAAATTAAAAAAACAAACTGAAACAGTACACTGGGATACTTTTATGGAAAAAAAATTGAAAAAAAAAAATGATCATAAACAAGGCTCGAACTCGCGACCTTTGGGTTGACAGTCCAAACCGTTAGCACTACGCTACCGAAACAGACAGTAGTACAACACACTTTATATTGATATATAGTTTATTTTATAGTTTATGTAATAGATAAAAAATGCTATCATACAACAAATACCACTTATACGGAAGATTCCATCTAAATATAGAATGACGTATTTTCAAAATAGCTGATTCGGTTTATAAGAACAACAATAATAATAATAATAATAATAATATTATCATTATTATTATTATTATTATTATTATTATTATTATTATTATTATTATTAAAGATAACAGTACTACTACTAATAATAATAATCATAATAATAAATAAATAATAATAATCACGAAAATAATAATGATAATAAAATATTAATATTAATGATTACAATAATAATAATCAGAATAAGTACAAAGACTATCATAACAAAAACAATAAAAATAATAATAATATTAATGATTACAATTATAATAATAATAATAATAATAATAATAATAATAATAATAATTATAATAATAATAATAATAATGATAAGAATAACATTAATATTATTGATTACAATAATAAAAATAATAATAGTAATAACAATATTAATGATTACAATAATAATAAAAATAATAACAATAAAAATAATAATAACAACAGCATCAACGACAACAACAAACACAATAATATTAATAGCAATAATAGCAATTATAACAATCTATATAGTGATTTATTTAAACTCCAGATATGTATTTCAAAATTATAATAAATTCATAGCAGTGATGATTATTCGTTGAGGATGTAATTTAATGTTGTCGTTTTTGCATGTCTACGTCATTTACTAAGAAAATCTAAGTCATTGAAAAGTCATGAGGATATGTTTTTTAAATGAAGTTAGATTGTGTATTTTTTAAACTTTTTTTTCAAAGCCCAAAAGAGGTCCTAATCAGGTGCATGTTATTGGGCGAGATTTGTTGGAAAAAAGCCGCTTCTCTTCCCTGAGCAAATGCCGTCAAGAAGGCGGTCAACGGACGTCGGGAACATGTGCCCCCATACAAAGTTGCATGTTTTTGGCTATTTAGACCGAATCAGGCGAAAACACGGTTTCTTTTGCCGCCGCCGCAAATGCCGCCCGTTGGCAAATACTTGGATTTCAATGGACACCTCAGGTATCTTCTACACCCCCTGGCCTGCCCAGGGACACCAAGTTTTTGAGTCTGGCTCGTCTAGAAGGCGGTCAACGGGTGTCGGGAACATGTCAACGTACACAAAGTTGCATGTTTTTGGCTATTTAGACCGAATCAGGCGAAAACACGGCTTCTCTTGCCGCCGCCGCAAATGCCGCCCGTTGGCAAATACTTGGGTTTCAATGGACACCTCAGGTATCTTCTACACCCACTGGCCTGCCCAGGGACACCAAGTTTTTGAGTCTGGCTCGTCTAGAAGGCGGTCAACGGAGGTCGGGAACATGTGCAATGTTTTATTCATATGTACACGTACATATTGCGTCAGTGTAATCCGCAGCAGCAAGTCGGCACCGGCACCGGAGGCTCCTCGGATGTCACGATCAGACAAAATTGTTTTAGATGATTTTGACTTGGTGTAAATTAATTTTGTACTGTTCTTTATATAGAGATATGCACTTCTTAAACACTGGATACATTATCAATGGATACCTCTATACAGGCAATGTATATAGAGAAGACGTTGCTACCAACACTTGCAAAATTAAAAAAACAAACTGAAACAGTACACTGGGATACTTTTATGGAAAAAAAATTGAAAAAAAAAAATGATCATAAACAAGGCTCGAACTCGCGACCTTTGGGTTGACAGTCCAAACCGTTAGCACTACGCTACCGAAACAGACAGTAGTACAACACACTTTATATTGATATATAGTTTATTTTATAGTTTATGTAATAGATAAAAAATGCTATCATACAACAAATACCACTTATACGGAAGATTCCATCTAAATATAGAATGACGTATTTTCAAAATAGCTGATTCGGTTTATAAGAACAACAATAATAATAATAATAATAATAATATTATCATTATTATTATTATTATTATTATTATTATTATTATTATTATTATTATTATTAAAGATAACAGTACTACTACTAATAATAATAATCATAATAATAAATAAATAATAATAATCACGAAAATAATAATGATAATAAAATATTAATATTAATGATTACAATAATAATAATCAGAATAAGTACAAAGACTATCATAACAAAAACAATAAAAATAATAATAATATTAATGATTACAATTATAATAATAATAATAATAATAATAATAATAATAATAATAATAATAATAATTATAATAATAATAATAATAATGATAAGAATAACATTAATATTATTGATTACAATAATAAAAATAATAATAGTAATAACAATATTAATGATTACAATAATAATAAAAATAATAACAATAAAAATAATAATAACAACAGCATCAACGACAACAACAAACACAATAATATTAATAGCAATAATAGCAATTATAACAATCTATATAGTGATTTATTTAAACTCCAGATATGTATTTCAAAATTATAATAAATTCATAGCAGTGATGATTATTCGTTGAGGATGTAATTTAATGTTGTCGTTTTTGCATGTCTACGTCATTTACTAAGAAAATCTAAGTCATTGAAAAGTCATGAGGATATGTTTTTTAAATGAAGTTAGATTGTGTATTTTTTAAACTTTTTTTTCAAAGCCCAAAAGAGGTCCTAATCAGGTGCATGTTATTGGGCGAGATTTGTTGGAAAAAAGCCGCTTCTCTTCCCTGAGCAAATGCCGTCAAGAAGGCGGTCAACGGACGTCGGGAACATGTGCCCCCATACAAAGTTGCATGTTTTTGGCTATTTAGACCGAATCAGGCGAAAACACGGTTTCTTTTGCCGCCGCCGCAAATGCCGCCCGTTGGCAAATACTTGGATTTCAATGGACACCTCAGGTATCTTCTACACCCCCTGGCCTGCCCAGGGACACCAAGTTTTTGAGTCTGGCTCGTCTAGAAGGCGGTCAACGGGTGTCGGGAACATGTCAACGTACACAAAGTTGCATGTTTTTGGCTATTTAGACCGAATCAGGCGAAAACACGGCTTCTCTTGCCGCCGCCGCAAATGCCGCCCGTTGGCAAATACTTGGGTTTCAATGGACACCTCAGGTATCTTCTACACCCACTGGCCTGCCCAGGGACACCAAGTTTTTGAGTCTGGCTCGTCTAGAAGGCGGTCAACGGAGGTCGGGAACATGTGCAATGTTTTATTCATATGTACACGTACATATTGCGTCAGTGTAATCCGCAGCAGCAAGTCGGCACCGGCACCGGAGGCTCCTCGGATGTCACGATCAGACAAAATTGTTTTAGATGATTTTGACTTGGTGTAAATTAATTTTGTACTGTTCTTTATATAGAGATATGCACTTCTTAAACACTGGATACATTATCAATGGATACCTCTATACAGGCAATGTATATAGAGAAGACGTTGCTACCAACACTTGCAAAATTAAAAAAACAAACTGAAACAGTACACTGGGATACTTTTATGGAAAAAAAATTGAAAAAAAAAAATGATCATAAACAAGGCTCGAACTCGCGACCTTTGGGTTGACAGTCCAAACCGTTAGCACTACGCTACCGAAACAGACAGTAGTACAACACACTTTATATTGATATATAGTTTATTTTATAGTTTATGTAATAGATAAAAAATGCTATCATACAACAAATACCACTTATACGGAAGATTCCATCTAAATATAGAATGACGTATTTTCAAAATAGCTGATTCGGTTTATAAGAACAACAATAATAATAATAATAATAATAATATTATCATTATTATTATTATTATTATTATTATTATTATTATTATTATTATTATTATTATTAAAGATAACAGTACTACTACTAATAATAATAATCATAATAATAAATAAATAATAATAATCACGAAAATAATAATGATAATAAAATATTAATATTAATGATTACAATAATAATAATCAGAATAAGTACAAAGACTATCATAACAAAAACAATAAAAATAATAATAATATTAATGATTACAATTATAATAATAATAATAATAATAATAATAATAATAATAATAATAATAATAATAATAATAATTATAATAATAATAATAATAATGATAAGAATAACATTAATATTATTGATTACAATAATAAAAATAATAATAGTAATAACAATATTAATGATTACAATAATAATAAAAATAATAACAATAAAAATAATAATAACAACAGCATCAACGACAACAACAAACACAATAATATTAATAGCAATAATAGCAATTATAACAATCTATATAGTGATTTATTTAAACTCCAGATATGTATTTCAAAATTATAATAAATTCATAGCAGTGATGATTATTCGTTGAGGATGTAATTTAATGTTGTCGTTTTTGCATGTCTACGTCATTTACTAAGAAAATCTAAGTCATTGAAAAGTCATGAGGATATGTTTTTTAAATGAAGTTAGATTGTGTATTTTTTAAACTTTTTTTTCAAAGCCCAAAAGAGGTCCTAATCAGGTGCATGTTATTGGGCGAGATTTGTTGGAAAAAAGCCGCTTCTCTTCCCTGAGCAAATGCCGTCAAGAAGGCGGTCAACGGACGTCGGGAACATGTGCCCCCATACAAAGTTGCATGTTTTTGGCTATTTAGACCGAATCAGGCGAAAACACGGTTTCTTTTGCCGCCGCCGCAAATGCCGCCCGTTGGCAAATACTTGGATTTCAATGGACACCTCAGGTATCTTCTACACCCCCTGGCCTGCCCAGGGACACCAAGTTTTTGAGTCTGGCTCGTCTAGAAGGCGGTCAACGGGTGTCGGGAACATGTCAACGTACACAAAGTTGCATGTTTTTGGCTATTTAGACCGAATCAGGCGAAAACACGGCTTCTCTTGCCGCCGCCGCAAATGCCGCCCGTTGGCAAATACTTGGGTTTCAATGGACACCTCAGGTATCTTCTACACCCACTGGCCTGCCCAGGGACACCAAGTTTTTGAGTCTGGCTCGTCTAGAAGGCGGTCAACGGAGGTCGGGAACATGTGCAATGTTTTATTCATATGTACACGTACATATTGCGTCAGTGTAATCCGCAGCAGCAAGTCGGCACCGGCACCGGAGGCTCCTCGGATGTCACGATCAGACAAAATTGTTTTAGATGATTTTGACTTGGTGTAAATTAATTTTGTACTGTTCTTTATATAGAGATATGCACTTCTTAAACACTGGATACATTATCAATGGATACCTCTATACAGGCAATGTATATAGAGAAGACGTTGCTACCAACACTTGCAAAATTAAAAAAACAAACTGAAACAGTACACTGGGATACTTTTATGGAAAAAAAATTGAAAAAAAAAAATGATCATAAACAAGGCTCGAACTCGCGACCTTTGGGTTGACAGTCCAAACCGTTAGCACTACGCTACCGAAACAGACAGTAGTACAACACACTTTATATTGATATATAGTTTATTTTATAGTTTATGTAATAGATAAAAAATGCTATCATACAACAAATACCACTTATACGGAAGATTCCATCTAAATATAGAATGACGTATTTTCAAAATAGCTGATTCGGTTTATAAGAACAACAATAATAATAATAATAATAATAATATTATCATTATTATTATTATTATTATTATTATTATTATTATTATTATTATTATTATTAAAGATAACAGTACTACTACTAATAATAATAATCATAATAATAAATAAATAATAATAATCACGAAAATAATAATGATAATAAAATATTAATATTAATGATTACAATAATAATAATCAGAATAAGTACAAAGACTATCATAACAAAAACAATAAAAATAATAATAATATTAATGATTACAATTATAATAATAATAATAATAATAATAATAATAATAATAATAATAATAATAATTATAATAATAATAATAATAATGATAAGAATAACATTAATATTATTGATTACAATAATAAAAATAATAATAGTAATAACAATATTAATGATTACAATAATAATAAAAATAATAACAATAAAAATAATAATAACAACAGCATCAACGACAACAACAAACACAATAATATTAATAGCAATAATAGCAATTATAACAATCTATATAGTGATTTATTTAAACTCCAGATATGTATTTCAAAATTATAATAAATTCATAGCAGTGATGATTATTCGTTGAGGATGTAATTTAATGTTGTCGTTTTTGCATGTCTACGTCATTTACTAAGAAAATCTAAGTCATTGAAAAGTCATGAGGATATGTTTTTTAAATGAAGTTAGATTGTGTATTTTTTAAACTTTTTTTTCAAAGCCCAAAAGAGGTCCTAATCAGGTGCATGTTATTGGGCGAGATTTGTTGGAAAAAAGCCGCTTCTCTTCCCTGAGCAAATGCCGTCAAGAAGGCGGTCAACGGACGTCGGGAACATGTGCCCCCATACAAAGTTGCATGTTTTTGGCTATTTAGACCGAATCAGGCGAAAACACGGTTTCTTTTGCCGCCGCCGCAAATGCCGCCCGTTGGCAAATACTTGGATTTCAATGGACACCTCAGGTATCTTCTACACCCCCTGGCCTGCCCAGGGACACCAAGTTTTTGAGTCTGGCTCGTCTAGAAGGCGGTCAACGGGTGTCGGGAACATGTCAACGTACACAAAGTTGCATGTTTTTGGCTATTTAGACCGAATCAGGCGAAAACACGGCTTCTCTTGCCGCCGCCGCAAATGCCGCCCGTTGGCAAATACTTGGGTTTCAATGGACACCTCAGGTATCTTCTACACCCACTGGCCTGCCCAGGGACACCAAGTTTTTGAGTCTGGCTCGTCTAGAAGGCGGTCAACGGAGGTCGGGAACATGTGCAATGTTTTATTCATATGTACACGTACATATTGCGTCAGTGTAATCCGCAGCAGCAAGTCGGCACCGGCACCGGAGGCTCCTCGGATGTCACGATCAGACAAAATTGTTTTAGATGATTTTGACTTGGTGTAAATTAATTTTGTACTGTTCTTTATATAGAGATATGCACTTCTTAAACACTGGATACATTATCAATGGATACCTCTATACAGGCAATGTATATAGAGAAGACGTTGCTACCAACACTTGCAAAATTAAAAAAACAAACTGAAACAGTACACTGGGATACTTTTATGGAAAAAAAATTGAAAAAAAAAAATGATCATAAACAAGGCTCGAACTCGCGACCTTTGGGTTGACAGTCCAAACCGTTAGCACTACGCTACCGAAACAGACAGTAGTACAACACACTTTATATTGATATATAGTTTATTTTATAGTTTATGTAATAGATAAAAAATGCTATCATACAACAAATACCACTTATACGGAAGATTCCATCTAAATATAGAATGACGTATTTTCAAAATAGCTGATTCGGTTTATAAGAACAACAATAATAATAATAATAATAATAATATTATCATTATTATTATTATTATTATTATTATTATTATTATTATTATTATTATTATTAAAGATAACAGTACTACTACTAATAATAATAATCATAATAATAAATAAATAATAATAATCACGAAAATAATAATGATAATAAAATATTAATATTAATGATTACAATAATAATAATCAGAATAAGTACAAAGACTATCATAACAAAAACAATAAAAATAATAATAATATTAATGATTACAATTATAATAATAATAATAATAATAATAATAATAATAATAATAATAATAATAATAATTATAATAATAATAATAATAATGATAAGAATAACATTAATATTATTGATTACAATAATAAAAATAATAATAGTAATAACAATATTAATGATTACAATAATAATAAAAATAATAACAATAAAAATAATAATAACAACAGCATCAACGACAACAACAAACACAATAATATTAATAGCAATAATAGCAATTATAACAATCTATATAGTGATTTATTTAAACTCCAGATATGTATTTCAAAATTATAATAAATTCATAGCAGTGATGATTATTCGTTGAGGATGTAATTTAATGTTGTCGTTTTTGCATGTCTACGTCATTTACTAAGAAAATCTAAGTCATTGAAAAGTCATGAGGATATGTTTTTTAAATGAAGTTAGATTGTGTATTTTTTAAACTTTTTTTTCAAAGCCCAAAAGAGGTCCTAATCAGGTGCATGTTATTGGGCGAGATTTGTTGGAAAAAAGCCGCTTCTCTTCCCTGAGCAAATGCCGTCAAGAAGGCGGTCAACGGACGTCGGGAACATGTGCCCCCATACAAAGTTGCATGTTTTTGGCTATTTAGACCGAATCAGGCGAAAACACGGTTTCTTTTGCCGCCGCCGCAAATGCCGCCCGTTGGCAAATACTTGGATTTCAATGGACACCTCAGGTATCTTCTACACCCCCTGGCCTGCCCAGGGACACCAAGTTTTTGAGTCTGGCTCGTCTAGAAGGCGGTCAACGGGTGTCGGGAACATGTCAACGTACACAAAGTTGCATGTTTTTGGCTATTTAGACCGAATCAGGCGAAAACACGGCTTCTCTTGCCGCCGCCGCAAATGCCGCCCGTTGGCAAATACTTGGGTTTCAATGGACACCTCAGGTATCTTCTACACCCACTGGCCTGCCCAGGGACACCAAGTTTTTGAGTCTGGCTCGTCTAGAAGGCGGTCAACGGAGGTCGGGAACATGTGCAATGTTTTATTCATATGTACACGTACATATTGCGTCAGTGTAATCCGCAGCAGCAAGTCGGCACCGGCACCGGAGGCTCCTCGGATGTCACGATCAGACAAAATTGTTTTAGATGATTTTGACTTGGTGTAAATTAATTTTGTACTGTTCTTTATATAGAGATATGCACTTCTTAAACACTGGATACATTATCAATGGATACCTCTATACAGGCAATGTATATAGAGAAGACGTTGCTACCAACACTTGCAAAATTAAAAAAACAAACTGAAACAGTACACTGGGATACTTTTATGGAAAAAAAATTGAAAAAAAAAAATGATCATAAACAAGGCTCGAACTCGCGACCTTTGGGTTGACAGTCCAAACCGTTAGCACTACGCTACCGAAACAGACAGTAGTACAACACACTTTATATTGATATATAGTTTATTTTATAGTTTATGTAATAGATAAAAAATGCTATCATACAACAAATACCACTTATACGGAAGATTCCATCTAAATATAGAATGACGTATTTTCAAAATAGCTGATTCGGTTTATAAGAACAACAATAATAATAATAATAATAATAATATTATCATTATTATTATTATTATTATTATTATTATTATTATTATTATTATTATTATTATTAAAGATAACAGTACTACTACTAATAATAATAATCATAATAATAAATAAATAATAATAATCACGAAAATAATAATGATAATAAAATATTAATATTAATGATTACAATAATAATAATCAGAATAAGTACAAAGACTATCATAACAAAAACAATAAAAATAATAATAATATTAATGATTACAATTATAATAATAATAATAATAATAATAATAATAATAATAATAATAATAATTATAATAATAATAATAATAATGATAAGAATAACATTAATATTATTGATTACAATAATAAAAATAATAATAGTAATAACAATATTAATGATTACAATAATAATAAAAATAATAACAATAAAAATAATAATAACAACAGCATCAACGACAACAACAAACACAATAATATTAATAGCAATAATAGCAATTATAACAATCTATATAGTGATTTATTTAAACTCCAGATATGTATTTCAAAATTATAATAAATTCATAGCAGTGATGATTATTCGTTGAGGATGTAATTTAATGTTGTCGTTTTTGCATGTCTACGTCATTTACTAAGAAAATCTAAGTCATTGAAAAGTCATGAGGATATGTTTTTTAAATGAAGTTAGATTGTGTATTTTTTAAACTTTTTTTTCAAAGCCCAAAAGAGGTCCTAATCAGGTGCATGTTATTGGGCGAGATTTGTTGGAAAAAAGCCGCTTCTCTTCCCTGAGCAAATGCCGTCAAGAAGGCGGTCAACGGACGTCGGGAACATGTGCCCCCATACAAAGTTGCATGTTTTTGGCTATTTAGACCGAATCAGGCGAAAACACGGTTTCTTTTGCCGCCGCCGCAAATGCCGCCCGTTGGCAAATACTTGGATTTCAATGGACACCTCAGGTATCTTCTACACCCCCTGGCCTGCCCAGGGACACCAAGTTTTTGAGTCTGGCTCGTCTAGAAGGCGGTCAACGGGTGTCGGGAACATGTCAACGTACACAAAGTTGCATGTTTTTGGCTATTTAGACCGAATCAGGCGAAAACACGGCTTCTCTTGCCGCCGCCGCAAATGCCGCCCGTTGGCAAATACTTGGGTTTCAATGGACACCTCAGGTATCTTCTACACCCACTGGCCTGCCCAGGGACACCAAGTTTTTGAGTCTGGCTCGTCTAGAAGGCGGTCAACGGAGGTCGGGAACATGTGCAATGTTTTATTCATATGTACACGTACATATTGCGTCAGTGTAATCCGCAGCAGCAAGTCGGCACCGGCACCGGAGGCTCCTCGGATGTCACGATCAGACAAAATTGTTTTAGATGATTTTGACTTGGTGTAAATTAATTTTGTACTGTTCTTTATATAGAGATATGCACTTCTTAAACACTGGATACATTATCAATGGATACCTCTATACAGGCAATGTATATAGAGAAGACGTTGCTACCAACACTTGCAAAATTAAAAAAACAAACTGAAACAGTACACTGGGATACTTTTATGGAAAAAAAATTGAAAAAAAAAAATGATCATAAACAAGGCTCGAACTCGCGACCTTTGGGTTGACAGTCCAAACCGTTAGCACTACGCTACCGAAACAGACAGTAGTACAACACACTTTATATTGATATATAGTTTATTTTATAGTTTATGTAATAGATAAAAAATGCTATCATACAACAAATACCACTTATACGGAAGATTCCATCTAAATATAGAATGACGTATTTTCAAAATAGCTGATTCGGTTTATAAGAACAACAATAATAATAATAATAATAATATTATCATTATTATTATTATTATTATTATTATTATTATTATTATTATTATTATTAAAGATAACAGTACTACTACTAATAATAATAATCATAATAATAAATAAATAATAATAATCACGAAAATAATAATGATAATAAAATATTAATATTAATGATTACAATAATAATAATCAGAATAAGTACAAAGACTATCATAACAAAAACAATAAAAATAATAATAATATTAATGATTACAATTATAATAATAATAATAATAATAATAATAATAATAATAATAATAATAATAATAATAATTATAATAATAATAATAATAATGATAAGAATAACATTAATATTATTGATTACAATAATAAAAATAATAATAGTAATAACAATATTAATGATTACAATAATAATAAAAATAATAACAATAAAAATAATAATAACAACAGCATCAACGACAACAACAAACACAATAATATTAATAGCAATAATAGCAATTATAACAATCTATATAGTGATTTATTTAAACTCCAGATATGTATTTCAAAATTATAATAAATTCATAGCAGTGATGATTATTCGTTGAGGATGTAATTTAATGTTGTCGTTTTTGCATGTCTACGTCATTTACTAAGAAAATCTAAGTCATTGAAAAGTCATGAGGATATGTTTTTTAAATGAAGTTAGATTGTGTATTTTCTAAACTTTTTTTTCAAAGCCCAAAAGAGGTCCTAATCAGGTGCATGTTATTGGGCGAGATTTGTTGAAAAAAGCCGCTTCTCTTCCCTGAGCAAATGCCGTCTAGAAGGCGGTCAACGGACGTCGGGAACATGTGTCCCCATACAAAGTTGCATGTTTTTGGCTATTTAGACCGAATCAGGCGAAAACACGGCTTCTTTTGCCGCCGCCGCAAATGCCGCCCGTTGGCAAATACTTGGATTTCAATGGACACCTCAGGTATCTTCTACATCCCCTGGCCTGCCCAGGGACACCAAGTTTTTGAGTCTGGCTCGTCTAGAAGGCGGTCAACGGAGGTCGGGAACATGTGCAATGTTTTATTCATATGTACACGTACATATTGCGTCAGTGTAATCCGCAGCAGCAAGTCGGCACCGGCACCGGAGGCTCCTCGGATGTCACGATCAGACAAAATTGTTTTAGATGATTTTGACTTGGTGTAAATTAATTTTGTACTGTTCTTTATATAGAGATATGCACTTCTTAAACACTGGATACATTATCAATGGATACCTCTATACAGGCAATGTATATAGAGAAGACGTTGCTACCAACACTTGCAAAATTAAAAAAACAAACTGAAACAGTACACTGGGATACTTTTATGGAAAAAAAATTGAAAAAAAAAAATGATCATAAACAAGGCTCGAACTCGCGACCTTTGGGTTGACAGTCCAAACCGTTAGCACTACGCTACCGAAACAGACAGTAGTACAACACACTTTATATTGATATATAGTTTATTTTATAGTTTATGTAATAGATAAAAAATGCTATCATACAACAAATACCACTTATACGGAAGATTCCATCTAAATATAGAATGACGTATTTTCAAAATAGCTGATTCGGTTTATAAGAACAACAATAATAATAATAATAATAATAATATTATCATTATTATTATTATTATTATTATTATTATTATTATTATTATTATTATTAAAGATAACAGTACTACTACTAATAATAATAATCATAATAATAAATAAATAATAATAATCACGAAAATAATAATGATAATAAAATATTAATATTAATGATTACAATAATAATAATCAGAATAAGTACAAAGACTATCATAACAAAAACAATAAAAATAATAATAATATTAATGATTACAATTATAATAATAATAATAATAATAATAATAATAATAATAATAATAATAATAATAATAATAATTATAATAATAATAATAATAATGATAAGAATAACATTAATATTATTGATTACAATAATAAAAATAATAATAGTAATAACAATATTAATGATTACAATAATAATAAAAATAATAACAATAAAAATAATAATAACAACAGCATCAACGACAACAACAAACACAATAATATTAATAGCAATAATAGCAATTATAACAATCTATATAGTGATTTATTTAAACTCCAGATATGTATTTCAAAATTATAATAAATTCATAGCAGTGATGATTATTCGTTGAGGATGTAATTTAATGTTGTCGTTTTTGCATGTCTACGTCATTTACTAAGAAAATCTAAGTCATTGAAAAGTCATGAGGATATGTTTTTTAAATGAAGTTAGATTGTGTATTTTTTAAACTTTTTTTTCAAAGCCCAAAAGAGGTCCTAATCAGGTGCATGTTATTGGGCGAGATTTGTTGGAAAAAAGCCGCTTCTCTTCCCTGAGCAAATGCCGTCAAGAAGGCGGTCAACGGACGTCGGGAACATGTGCCCCCATACAAAGTTGCATGTTTTTGGCTATTTAGACCGAATCAGGCGAAAACACGGTTTCTTTTGCCGCCGCCGCAAATGCCGCCCGTTGGCAAATACTTGGATTTCAATGGACACCTCAGGTATCTTCTACACCCCCTGGCCTGCCCAGGGACACCAAGTTTTTGAGTCTGGCTCGTCTAGAAGGCGGTCAACGGGTGTCGGGAACATGTCAACGTACACAAAGTTGCATGTTTTTGGCTATTTAGACCGAATCAGGCGAAAACACGGCTTCTCTTGCCGCCGCCGCAAATGCCGCCCGTTGGCAAATACTTGGGTTTCAATGGACACCTCAGGTATCTTCTACACCCACTGGCCTGCCCAGGGACACCAAGTTTTTGAGTCTGGCTCGTCTAGAAGGCGGTCAACGGAGGTCGGGAACATGTGCAATGTTTTATTCATATGTACACGTACATATTGCGTCAGTGTAATCCGCAGCAGCAAGTCGGCACCGGCACCGGAGGCTCCTCGGATGTCACGATCAGACAAAATTGTTTTAGATGATTTTGACTTGGTGTAAATTAATTTTGTACTGTTCTTTATATAGAGATATGCACTTCTTAAACACTGGATACATTATCAATGGATACCTCTATACAGGCAATGTATATAGAGAAGACGTTGCTACCAACACTTGCAAAATTAAAAAAACAAACTGAAACAGTACACTGGGATACTTTTATGGAAAAAAAATTGAAAAAAAAAAATGATCATAAACAAGGCTCGAACTCGCGACCTTTGGGTTGACAGTCCAAACCGTTAGCACTACGCTACCGAAACAGACAGTAGTACAACACACTTTATATTGATATATAGTTTATTTTATAGTTTATGTAATAGATAAAAAATGCTATCATACAACAAATACCACTTATACGGAAGATTCCATCTAAATATAGAATGACGTATTTTCAAAATAGCTGATTCGGTTTATAAGAACAACAATAATAATAATAATAATAATAATATTATCATTATTATTATTATTATTATTATTATTATTATTATTATTATTATTATTATTAAAGATAACAGTACTACTACTAATAATAATAATCATAATAATAAATAAATAATAATAATCACGAAAATAATAATGATAATAAAATATTAATATTAATGATTACAATAATAATAATCAGAATAAGTACAAAGACTATCATAACAAAAACAATAAAAATAATAATAATATTAATGATTACAATTATAATAATAATAATAATAATAATAATAATAATAATAATAATAATAATAATTATAATAATAATAATAATAATGATAAGAATAACATTAATATTATTGATTACAATAATAAAAATAATAATAGTAATAACAATATTAATGATTACAATAATAATAAAAATAATAACAATAAAAATAATAATAACAACAGCATCAACGACAACAACAAACACAATAATATTAATAGCAATAATAGCAATTATAACAATCTATATAGTGATTTATTTAAACTCCAGATATGTATTTCAAAATTATAATAAATTCATAGCAGTGATGATTATTCGTTGAGGATGTAATTTAATGTTGTCGTTTTTGCATGTCTACGTCATTTACTAAGAAAATCTAAGTCATTGAAAAGTCATGAGGATATGTTTTTTAAATGAAGTTAGATTGTGTATTTTTTAAACTTTTTTTTCAAAGCCCAAAAGAGGTCCTAATCAGGTGCATGTTATTGGGCGAGATTTGTTGGAAAAAAGCCGCTTCTCTTCCCTGAGCAAATGCCGTCAAGAAGGCGGTCAACGGACGTCGGGAACATGTGCCCCCATACAAAGTTGCATGTTTTTGGCTATTTAGACCGAATCAGGCGAAAACACGGTTTCTTTTGCCGCCGCCGCAAATGCCGCCCGTTGGCAAATACTTGGATTTCAATGGACACCTCAGGTATCTTCTACACCCCCTGGCCTGCCCAGGGACACCAAGTTTTTGAGTCTGGCTCGTCTAGAAGGCGGTCAACGGGTGTCGGGAACATGTCAACGTACACAAAGTTGCATGTTTTTGGCTATTTAGACCGAATCAGGCGAAAACACGGCTTCTCTTGCCGCCGCCGCAAATGCCGCCCGTTGGCAAATACTTGGGTTTCAATGGACACCTCAGGTATCTTCTACACCCACTGGCCTGCCCAGGGACACCAAGTTTTTGAGTCTGGCTCGTCTAGAAGGCGGTCAACGGAGGTCGGGAACATGTGCAATGTTTTATTCATATGTACACGTACATATTGCGTCAGTGTAATCCGCAGCAGCAAGTCGGCACCGGCACCGGAGGCTCCTCGGATGTCACGATCAGACAAAATTGTTTTAGATGATTTTGACTTGGTGTAAATTAATTTTGTACTGTTCTTTATATAGAGATATGCACTTCTTAAACACTGGATACATTATCAATGGATACCTCTATACAGGCAATGTATATAGAGAAGACGTTGCTACCAACACTTGCAAAATTAAAAAAACAAACTGAAACAGTACACTGGGATACTTTTATGGAAAAAAAATTGAAAAAAAAAATGATCATAAACAAGGCTCGAACTCGCGACCTTTGGGTTGACAGTCCAAACCGTTAGCACTACGCTACCGAAACAGACAGTAGTACAACACACTTTATATTGATATATAGTTTATTTTATAGTTTATGTAATAGATAAAAAATGCTATCATACAACAAATACCACTTATACGGAAGATTCCATCTAAATATAGAATGACGTATTTTCAAAATAGCTGATTCGGTTTATAAGAACAACAATAATAATAATAATAATAATAATAATATTATCATTATTATTATTATTATTATTATTATTATTATTATTATTATTATTATTATTATTATTAAAGATAACAGTACTACTACTAATAATAATAATCATAATAATAAATAAATAATAATAATCACGAAAATAATAATGATAATAAAATATTAATATTAATGATTACAATAATAATAATCAGAATAAGTACAAAGACTATCATAACAAAAACAATAAAAATAATAATAATATTAATGATTACAATTATAATAATAATAATAATAATAATAATAATAATAATAATAATAATAATAATAATAATTATAATAATAATAATAATAATGATAAGAATAACATTAATATTATTGATTACAATAATAAAAATAATAATAGTAATAACAATATTAATGATTACAATAATAATAAAAATAATAACAATAAAAATAATAATAACAACAGCATCAACGACAACAACAAACACAATAATATTAATAGCAATAATAGCAATTATAACAATCTATATAGTGATTTATTTAAACTCCAGATATGTATTTCAAAATTATAATAAATTCATAGCAGTGATGATTATTCGTTGAGGATGTAATTTAATGTTGTCGTTTTTGCATGTCTACGTCATTTACTAAGAAAATCTAAGTCATTGAAAAGTCATGAGGATATGTTTTTTAAATGAAGTTAGATTGTGTATTTTTTAAACTTTTTTTTCAAAGCCCAAAAGAGGTCCTAATCAGGTGCATGTTATTGGGCGAGATTTGTTGGAAAAAAGCCGCTTCTCTTCCCTGAGCAAATGCCGTCAAGAAGGCGGTCAACGGACGTCGGGAACATGTGCCCCCATACAAAGTTGCATGTTTTTGGCTATTTAGACCGAATCAGGCGAAAACACGGTTTCTTTTGCCGCCGCCGCAAATGCCGCCCGTTGGCAAATACTTGGATTTCAATGGACACCTCAGGTATCTTCTACACCCCCTGGCCTGCCCAGGGACACCAAGTTTTTGAGTCTGGCTCGTCTAGAAGGCGGTCAACGGGTGTCGGGAACATGTCAACGTACACAAAGTTGCATGTTTTTGGCTATTTAGACCGAATCAGGCGAAAACACGGCTTCTCTTGCCGCCGCCGCAAATGCCGCCCGTTGGCAAATACTTGGGTTTCAATGGACACCTCAGGTATCTTCTACACCCACTGGCCTGCCCAGGGACACCAAGTTTTTGAGTCTGGCTCGTCTAGAAGGCGGTCAACGGAGGTCGGGAACATGTGCAATGTTTTATTCATATGTACACGTACATATTGCGTCAGTGTAATCCGCAGCAGCAAGTCGGCACCGGCACCGGAGGCTCCTCGGATGTCACGATCAGACAAAATTGTTTTAGATGATTTTGACTTGGTGTAAATTAATTTTGTACTGTTCTTTATATAGAGATATGCACTTCTTAAACACTGGATACATTATCAATGGATACCTCTATACAGGCAATGTATATAGAGAAGACGTTGCTACCAACACTTGCAAAATTAAAAAAACAAACTGAAACAGTACACTGGGATACTTTTATGGAAAAAAAATTGAAAAAAAAAAATGATCATAAACAAGGCTCGAACTCGCGACCTTTGGGTTGACAGTCCAAACCGTTAGCACTACGCTACCGAAACAGACAGTAGTACAACACACTTTATATTGATATATAGTTTATTTTATAGTTTATGTAATAGATAAAAAATGCTATCATACAACAAATACCACTTATACGGAAGATTCCATCTAAATATAGAATGACGTATTTTCAAAATAGCTGATTCGGTTTATAAGAACAACAATAATAATAATAATAATAATAATAATATTATCATTATTATTATTATTATTATTATTATTATTATTATTATTATTATTATTAAAGATAACAGTACTACTACTAATAATAATAATCATAATAATAAATAAATAATAATAATCACGAAAATAATAATGATAATAAAATATTAATATTAATGATTACAATAATAATAATCAGAATAAGTACAAAGACTATCATAACAAAAACAATAAAAATAATAATAATATTAATGATTACAATTATAATAATAATAATAATAATAATAATAATAATAATAATAATAATAATAATAATTATAATAATAATAATAATAATGATAAGAATAACATTAATATTATTGATTACAATAATAAAAATAATAATAGTAATAACAATATTAATGATTACAATAATAATAAAAATAATAACAATAAAAATAATAATAACAACAGCATCAACGACAACAACAAACACAATAATATTAATAGCAATAATAGCAATTATAACAATCTATATAGTGATTTATTTAAACTCCAGATATGTATTTCAAAATTATAATAAATTCATAGCAGTGATGATTATTCGTTGAGGATGTAATTTAATGTTGTCGTTTTTGCATGTCTACGTCATTTACTAAGAAAATCTAAGTCATTGAAAAGTCATGAGGATATGTTTTTTAAATGAAGTTAGATTGTGTATTTTTTAAACTTTTTTTTCAAAGCCCAAAAGAGGTCCTAATCAGGTGCATGTTATTGGGCGAGATTTGTTGGAAAAAAGCCGCTTCTCTTCCCTGAGCAAATGCCGTCAAGAAGGCGGTCAACGGACGTCGGGAACATGTGCCCCCATACAAAGTTGCATGTTTTTGGCTATTTAGACCGAATCAGGCGAAAACACGGTTTCTTTTGCCGCCGCCGCAAATGCCGCCCGTTGGCAAATACTTGGATTTCAATGGACACCTCAGGTATCTTCTACACCCCCTGGCCTGCCCAGGGACACCAAGTTTTTGAGTCTGGCTCGTCTAGAAGGCGGTCAACGGGTGTCGGGAACATGTCAACGTACACAAAGTTGCATGTTTTTGGCTATTTAGACCGAATCAAGCGAAAACACGGCTTCTCTTGCCGCCGCCGCAAATGCCGCCCGTTGGCAAATACTTGGGTTTCAATGGACACCTCAGGTATCTTCTACACCCCCTGGCCTGCCCAGGGACACCAAGTTTTTGAGTCTGGCTCGTCTAGAAGGCGGTCAACGGAGGTCGGGAACATGTGCAATGTTTTATTCATATGTACACGTACATATTGCGTCAGTGTAATCCGCAGCAGCAAGTCGGCACCGGCACCGGAGGCTCCTCGGATGTCACGATCAGACAAAATTGTTTTAGATGATTTTGACTTGGTGTCAATTAATTTTGTACTGTTCTTTATATAGAGATATGCACTTCTTAAACACTGGATACATTATCAATGGATACCTCTATACAGGCAATGTATATAGAGAAGACGTTGCTACCAACACTTGCAAAATTAAAAAAACAAACTGAAACAGTACACTGGGATACTTTTATGGAAAAAAAATTGAAAAAAAAAAATGATCATAAACAAGGCTCGAACTCGCGACCGTTGGGTTGACAGTCCAAACCGTTAGCACTACGCTACCGAAACAGACAGTAGTACAACACACTTTATATTGATATATAGTTTATTTTATAGTTTATGTAATAGATAAAAAATGCTATCATACAACAAATACCACTTATACGGAAGATTCCATCTCAATATAGAATGACGTATTTTCAAAATAGCTGATTCGGTTTATAAGAACAATAATAATAATAATAATATTATTATCATTATTATTATTATTATTATTATTATTATTATTATTATTATTATTATTATTATTATTATGTTATGATAGTCTTTGTACTTATTCTGATTATTATTATTGTAATCATTAATATTAATATTTTTATTATCATTATTATTTTCGTGATTATTATTATTATTTATTATTATGATTATTATTATTAGTAGTAGTACTGTAATCTTTAATAATAATAACATAATAATAATAATAATAATAATAATGATAAAAATATTATTATTTTTATTATTATTGTTCTTATCAACCAAATCAGCTATTTTGAAAATACGTCATTCTATATTTAGATGGAATCTTCCGTATAAGTGATATTTGTTGTATGATAGCATTTCTTATCTATTACATAAACTATAAAATAAACTATATATCAATATAAAGTGGGTTGTACGACTGTCTGTTTCGGTAGCGTAGTGCTAACGGTTTGGACTGTCAACCCAAAGGTCGCGAGTTCGAGCCTTGTTTATGATCTTTTTTTTTTTTCAATTTTTTTTCCATAAAAGTATCCCAGTGTACTGTTTCAGTTTGTTTTTTTAATTTTGCAAGTGTTGGTAGCAACGTCTTCTCTATATACATTGCCTGTATAGAGGTCTCCATTGATAATGTATCCAGTGTTTAAGAAGTGCATATCTCTATATGAAGAACAGTACAAAATTAATTGACACCAAGTCAAAATCATCTAAAACAATTTTGTCTGATCGTGACATCCGAGGAGCCTCCGGTGCCGATGCCGACTTGCTGCTGCGGATTACACTGACGCAATATGTACATGTACATATGAATAAAACATTGCACATGTTCCCGACACCCGTTGACCGCCTTCTAGACGAGCCAGACTCAAAAACTTGGTGTCCCTGGGCAGGCCAGGGGGTGTAGAAGATACCTGAGGTGTCCATTGAAACCCAAGTATTTGCCAACGGGCGGCATTTGCGGCGGCGGCAAGAGAAGCCGTGTTTTCGCCTGATTCGGTCTAAATAGCCAAAAACATGCAACTTTGTGTACGTTGACATAGTTCCCGACACCCGTTGACCGCCTTCTAGACGAGCCAGACTCAAAAACTTGATGTCCCTGGGCAGGCCAGGGGGTGTAGAAGATACCTGAGGTGTCCATTGAAACCCAAGTATTTGCCAACGGGCGGCATTTGCGGCGGCGGCAAGAGAAGCCGTGTTTTCGCTTGATTCGGTCTTAATAGCCAAAAACATGCAACTTTGTGTACGTTGACATGTTCCCGACACCCGTTGACCGCCTTCTAGACGAGCCAGACTAAAAAACTTGGTGTCCCTGGGCAGGCCAGGGGTGTAGAAGATACCTGAGGTATCCATTGAAACCCAAGTATTTGCCAACGGGCGGCATTTGCGGCGACGGCAAAAGAAGCCGTGTTTTCGCCTGATTCGGTCTAAATAGCCAAAAACATGCAACTTTGTATGGGGGCACATGTTCCCGACGTCCGTTGACCGCCTTCTAGACGGCATTTGCTCAGGGAAGAGAAGCGGCTTTTTTTCAACAAATCTCGCCCAATAACATGCACCTGATTAGGACCTCTTTTGGGCTTTGAGAAAAAAGTTTAAAAAATACACAATCTAACTTCATTTAAAAACATATCCTCATGACTTTTCAATGACTTAGATTTTCTTAGTAAATGACGTAGACATGCAAAAACGACAACATTAAATTACATCCTCAACGAATAATCATCACTGCTATGAATTTATTATAATTTTGAAATACATATCTGGAGTTTAAATAAATCACTATATAGATTGTTATAATTGCATTTAACTGTCAACTCGTACCACCATATAGACACTGTATATACAATAACTGTACAAAAGTACCTCAAGCTCGCGCTGTTCGATTAATGTTAGAAATCTCTTTTTTTATTTCTGTATGCAAACATGGCGATAAATAAAACATGTATTTCCTAACGGTTTCAATACGAACATATTGCAGTAAACATATGATGTTTAGCTTTTAGAATATAATACCAAACTTCAGTTTTGAGTTGTCTAACAGTTTGGGTCATCCGTCGCCGATAAGTCTTAGGCGCTTTCGTGTGCTGACCAATTATCTCTCATTGCTGAAATCATGGGTTCGAGTCTTATTTAAGAACGTTTGCCAGTTATTTGCAGAAGGGTTATGATTCTATTTAGATTCATTCTGAGGTTTTCTTTCACCAATAAATCTTTACTTGCCATATGGATGTATGACCTATAATGTGTTGAAAATGGAGTTACATACACATACACAATGATATACGTCAGTCGTCAGCAGTATTCGTCCGTATCCCCAACTGCCAGGGGGCGTAGCTTCCTATAGAGACTATAGGCAGGTGCCTACAGGGTTTTTATCTGAGAAATATACGATAAAACGCACCTACTGACAGTTTAGTTAAAAACAATTACCACGGACCCCAACCCCCACCCCACTAAAAATATGCCTACACATTGTTTTTAGCCAAGCTACGCCCCTTTTTGTTTCAGTAATGTTTTTTTTTGTTACACTAGGGATTGCGGTTTCAGTACTTTAGTGTAACCATTGTTGTTGTTATTATCATTATCAACTTTATTTCCTCTGTGTGTGTGTGTGTGTGTGTGTGTGTGTGTGTGGGTGTGTGTTAAAAAGCAATAACATTTGTTTAAACTAAACGAAACTAACAAACAGGGACGTAATATGGATTATATATAAACAAGTTATACGCCTCATAGAATACACGTATTGTTGATTTGAATTATTAAGCGAGATATGTGTGCGCCAATAAATGTATTTGAATATGTAAACTATGATAAAACGGACATACAGATGAGTGTCAATCAAATAGAAGCAATACACTGTTATAACCTGAGTTACCGATAAATAAAGCATACAATATTTATGTGATAATGATGATAAGATGCGTATTATTTGCGTATTGGTGTATGTATATAGTAACTCGATTACTGACGCACAGAAAAATAGTGTATATTGAAATGTTGTATTATATTCATTTTCTTTTAATGTTGATTAATTGTGTTCACTGTTTAACCCTTGTATACCCTGTTTGTTACAATAATGGTTGTTGTTATGACCCCTAGTGTAATTAAAATTGATTTTGTTACACTACAGATTGCGATTTCAATCCTTAGTATACTAAGGTTTGCCGCAGGTCTGTGATAATATTTAATAGTGTATGTTTTTATGCTCTTTGTGTGCCATGCTTAACTATTTGTATGCTTTAACTTAACTGAATGTTAGGTTTAATGATATTATTATATATGTCTAACATTATGTAGTGTCTTGTCAAATGCTTTATATATTGTTAAGTCTCATATTCCCCACCCTTAACATATAACAATTTCATCTTTTAACCCCGCCCTTAAGCGCGTTCCACCCGCTCTCCATTGGTTAATAAAATCTTTTTTTAAACACTCACGTCATTATCTAAACAAAATATTCGGGAGTGTTGTTTTTCCCTCTTATATTACTAACAAACACAGCCAAGCCCGTTATCGTGAGTCCAAAAATAACATATAGTGACGATTGGTAGATCTTCATAATGAGTAAATGTTATGTAAATATTGCAGTGGTCTATTTCTTCTTCGAAATACAATCTGACATATTGCTTCATTAATGAAGATTTCACAGCACCCACGGGCATTTGCAACGCTGGACATAATTGTATTCAGGGTTAACCTTCTGACAATACTAACATAACCTGAGCTGAGTTGTTTAGAGCTTAGCTTAGCGCTCCGTTAAATGAACTATTGTATGTACAGTATGTTTAAAATTGAAACATTCCACATGGGTTATAGAAGTAGAATTTCTATTTTCTTATTACCGGCAGTAAAGTGTTACCTTGAATGTCAAAAAATATGATTTAAACATGTCACTCAGTGTTACTTATTCATTTTTTTTAGTTCAAGCATTTTATGGTTCAAGGGAGACAACACTGTCTTAACCAATAATTATATCAAATTTATACATGAAAGTCATACAGGTACATCCTAACTGTACTGTATTGCAAATCAATTAATTACTTGTATAGTACAGAATAGTAAATCCAAACTGGTTTATTGTACATGTTGTTTTGTTTTGTATATTATGTGAACTGAGTTAGCTTGGGAATGACAGATTGGCAAGTGAGCGATGTGAATTAGTAATTAGTTTAGGAGTGACATTGATTGACAAATGAGTGATGCAAGTTAGGCCACACAGAGCACTGCATACATACCCTTATCCCCAAACTAACAATCTACAGCATTCCTTCTCTAGACATCGACAAAGACACTTGAATCCATCCAAATAGTACATGTATATTTATATATACTTATACTCCAGGCAATCATTATAAAACTGCAAAGTTTTGTATTTATTGATCGGAATGTCCTGGTAAGATCTGTGATATTGTTTTTATTTATTTAAAAAAGCCGCGTTAATAGTGAAACACTGCAATTTATATTGTGAAGTACTGTGTAATGTTCTTTTTGTTTTAATGTGTCAGCGACAGGTTCAGGATTTCATTGTTTTGTGTGAGTAAAGGTGATGTTGCCCAATAAAATATGGCATTGATGGACAGCTTTTTCATTATTTGGATATTATTTGATGTGATGTGCTGTCCGTGTGTGTTGGCAAATCTATATAATTATGTTGGTACCAATTCAAACAAAAGAGATTTCCCATTGCCTGTAGGCAGAACGGCCAGAACATCTTTAGAACTACCACCACAGAAACTTATCTTCACACATTTTACTTCCTTATGTTATAATGACAAAACAGGACAAGATCTTGATGAATTTACAATTTGGTGTGCTCTCTTCAAATAATTAGCAGCCGATATTAAAGACGCCATATTGTTTACATGAGAGGGCTTTCCCAGCGTCAGATTTACTGACTATCAGCGTGCTGATTACCTATCACCTAGCAATATATTAGGAGCACGCTGATTGGTTCGTAACAGTTGCTAGTTAACGGACCCACCCAATTGGGAGAGCTGGGTTCGTTCTTAGTCTATCTAAGAACCTGATATCTCCCGAATTAGGTCTATTAACCACCAATGAATAAAGCAGGGAATTATATGACTGTCCCACAGTTCATAGCAATTGAATGTTAACTAAACTGACGTCGTTCAAACTTTCCCTGAAGCAGCTGAGCTGACCAATCGGTGTGCTCGTTACAATTGATAGAGCTGGGTTCGTTCTACAGACTACGCTACACCGGCCGTAGCCTGGTTCTTGGACCCAAAATACTCTCGGCGTTGCCTTCGCATCTAGGGCCCGGTATGCGAAAGGTTTCCATTCTCATGAAGCGTTCATCTGTAGTAGCATCACATTGACTCTTGTGATCTGGATGATCATGCAGGAACTCAGTAACTGCGTGATGGTACTGTGATACCAGTGTAGATAGTTTCCCACAGTCTGTAGTAGCGTCGCATTGACTCTTGTGATCTGGATGATCAGGAACTCAGTAACTGTGTGATGGTACTGTGATACCAGTGTAGATAGTTTCCCACAGTCTGTAGTAGCGTCGCATTGACTCTTGTGATCTGGGTGATCATGCAGGAACTCAGTAACTGCGTGATGGTACTGTGATACCAGTGGAGATAGTTTCCCACAGTCTGTAGTAGAGTCACATTGACTCTTGTGATCTGGATGATCATGCAGGAACTCAGTAACTGCTGATGGTGTAATAAACTACACCACTTCAAAGGCACATACACAATGTTTTTTCAAAGCTCTGTCCTTCATTTTTTAATTTCTGAAGAATGGGATCAAGTATTGCATGGTATGCAGTCTCTGCACTATGATCACCTCCTGTTGATTGTGGGCGCTTGCTCACCTTCAGATAAACATTTGGCCTGGAAATTGAACAAAGACCGATAAGGCAATACTTAAAGTTAATTTTCTAAGCTTCAACAGTATCTTGATTTTGCCATTCCATTGTATACAAACATTCACACTCCATCAAATTTCAATCAAAATTTTGATAAACAATGGATTAAATAGAGAATCTTACATAAGTGCTTATTCATCATTGAATTTATTAAACGATCTCAAAATAACTTCATTTAACCATGAAAAATTGATGTCATTTATATATTCGAGCAATTCGGGAAGTACGTCTGCAATAATTGTACGAGAGCCAAGTTATATGGAAAACACAGAGCAATGAATCAGAAGCGATATACAAAAAATATGTCATGGGTTTATTACACAGTCGTGTATGGATCCAAATTTTGCAAAAAGCAGTCAAAAACATCCACAGGAGCTTGGGGAGTGGATAATAACGTTTAATGGGGGGGGGGGCAAGTCCCCTAGCGTATATATAGAGACGTTTAATGGGGGTGGGCAGGTCCCCTAGCGTATATATAGAGACTATATATACGCTAGGGGACTTGCCCACCTCCATTAAACGTTATTATTCACTCCCCAAGCTCCTGTGAAAACATATGGAAATATCCAGCGTTGTTGTTGTTGTTTTTCCAGGTTATCAAACGCTCGCTTGTTTACTAAAAACCGGCACAGTTATAACATTACTGAATAAAGAAGCTAAATGCGACATGTCACCGACCTACGAATATGTCCGTAAACATACTCGATATGCTAAAATAAACCGAAATGCATTGATATATTACCAGTTTTTCTTGTGGGTCATCGATGTTTATGTATTAGACGCCATATTTAAGAAACTTCTTAAAAGTTAAGAAAGCTCCCATGATTCCTCAATATTTTAGTAAAAAATAGACTACTTTAAGGAAATTTTTAAGTAAGAAGTTTTATGGGTAGTACTTAAGAATTATTTCAAAATTTAAGAAAAAAACTTAGAAAAAGAAGAAAAACTAAGGAAAATCTTAAAATATAAGGTGTTTTTTTTTCCTAAGATGTCGAGTTGTCTTTCTTTGTCTTATTATATTGGAAACATTAAGCGACATAACAAGTATTTGTAGATATTTCTTTTAAAAATGGGCTATCCTGTGTTATGTATGTCTCAAATCAATGTACATGTAATTAAATGTAACAGTAATATAATTATGAAAAACTATGTAAGACTGATTTAGTATTCGCTATTGTTGTGATAATTATTTGTTGTATTCATGACATGTTCATGAATTCAAAACTATTAATCTGAAACTTAGCACAAATGTTTGCTACTGTTCACTACACAATGGAGGAACCATGCTTATTGTTGCTAGTTATCTCTTCCCAGGTTAAATGTTAAATCTATACAAACAATCTGGACTCAGTCACAAGTTCTTTCAAACATCTAAATGGCCAGAGAACAGTAACATAAAATGGAATTGTTAGATAATAGGTTAACAGTTAAATGCACATCACTTTTTCTAGTCCTCCTCCTTATAGATGGTTCCACATCATGTCAGATGTAATGATACAGGTGAATGTCTGGAGAGGGAGGAGGAGTTTATTTTGTTATATAGACATGCCACTAGGACCAAAGATGATTCCACAGTCTTGAAAACATTCTGTCAGATGATACAAACATCTTCTAAGTTGCCAAACTACTCTAGACTGGTTCTTACTACAACCTGTTTGGAGACGGTAATCATTCCAGCAGTTGACAACCATTGGTCCACAGTCAGTGGAATGCTGGTTGTCATCTTTGTGTCAATATTACATTGAATGTGTGGCATAAAATGCAACCCCAACCTCAAAGCAAATCTATACAACTTTGCCGAACAGCAGAACTCAATAGCTGACATTTTTACATAGCCAACTGTCAGATATGTTTTATACAAATTTACTCATTACAATTTACACTGCATAGCTTCCTCACTTCTCAAATTATAATAATAAAAACAGTGAAATATTTATTTTGAATGAAGAAAATGCTGAAATGATCATGAAAATATGCATCAACATAATGATAAATTCCATTATGCTGGCGAAATATTGGTAAACACTGACTGCAAGATCTGGTATTCCTCAGCACCACGATGATCCCCGACCTTTTTTGGGCACTGTAAGGACATTAATGCAGTTAGGGCCTTGCACTTTAATCCGGCTTTTCTTCACTATGTCTGAGCCTTGGATGAGCCAGTAACAAATGAAGGGTGAATAGAGAGCCTTATGACGTTTGTTTAATTTCAGATCCAGCAGGGTCAACCTGTCCAGCAGGGTCAACCTGTCCAGCAGTATTCACATGTATGGCTGGACTGTCTGTATGAAGGGAAAGATAAACATTTATTTATAGTTGCTGTATATCTTACAAATTATTTTGGAATTTAGTTCAGAGCTTGGCAGTAGTGCAGTGGATAAAATGTTGACTGCTCACGCTAGAAGTTATGGGTCCAACCACATACTTGGCCCGAGGGCCTCTTTAAAACAACTCCGTACTGGCTCTGCAAAATCCTGGTACACTCGCATGAAGCAACTATGAAATTGAAATACCCGCTTTGTGTGTGTGTGTGTGTGTGTGTGTGTGTGTGTGTGTGTGTGTGTGTGTGTGAGAGCATGTGTGGAGGTGTGTGAGCATGTGTGGGTGAGGGTGGGTGTTTGCTCTTGTGTGGGGGTGGGCGTGCACAGGTGAGTGTGGGAGTAAGGTGTGGGTGTGCATGTTGGTGTGGAGGTGTGTGAGCATGTGTGGGTGTGTGTTTGTGCTTGTGTGGGGGGGATACACAGGCGAGTGTGGGTGTTGATATGGGTGTTCTTTTTTTATTGATATGATAGGAAAAATCCAAGTAAATAGCAGTATGTATTTTTTAAAAAAAATTATTCATGATTTTCAAAACTAGCTTTGTTAAATTGTTAATACTTCAGGTTGCAATACTTGGAGATTAATATCTTGAATAATATGGTAATGTTATTATAAATCTATAGAATGGTTTCAATGCATGAAAATGAGTAAAAGTTGATTTCAACATTGATATAAAATAGGCAACAATAAAGTCTAGAACAGTCTAGAATATATATATATATCCAATTTTAGTTTGATATCCATGCAAATTTAATCAATATAAATGATTGTGATTTTATTATTTGTTCTTGTTTTTATCTATACAATGACTTAAAAAATATTACGTAAAATACGATATACTGGCAATATTGTACATACTGTAAATTTAGAGAATAGTTATTGCTTAAATACGGATACATGCAATGATCTGTCTATGATACATGTAAAACCCTTTTTGTGTGGGGTTTTGATATTATTTCTACAAAATTAAAACAATGTTAAATAAGTACCTCAAAAACTATTCAAATAGAAGCAGTTCAAGTATCTTGGGTGTGATATCAAACAATTACTACAAAGGTCGTACATAAAAATGCCTGTGTGCCACAGATGTACATGTGTAAAACCAAGTCACTGTTTGCCGTGCTCCTATATACTCACTCAGATATTAGCTTCTAAACTTGAAACATTGTTGTTGTTTTTTAAAGAAGTGTGTCCATTTACAACAAAAAAAACTTACAAAAAGCTACCTACATACATAATGCAAAAATACTGGGTCTTGAAAAAGCGAACAAATAATTTTTAACAGCAAAAAAAGGTACGGAAGTCAAGAACTTTTTTGTATACTACGCTTTTAAAGGCTCTAGAGACAAGCAAAATGCTGCACTAGGGAAATGGGTGTACTTGGGTACTAGTTAACCTTCCAGCATCCCGGAAAGAGTGGTTGCGTTAAACTTCTGTTAAATTATCTCTCGATGTCATAAAATGACGCTAAATTTTCAATCAATCACTCAGTTTGTTGATAAAACAGGAGCCAGGGTACACATACATTTATATAAATAATATTATTTTAGTAAATCAAGGCATGTTGAACATTGTGATATTTTCAATGGTCATCATAAACGTGCACAATGTAAAATGTGCAATTAAAATAAATGCACCTTTTGCAGCAGTTGAATGAGACTAACAATCTAGCACTTTAACATTACATACACAAGTTACCAGGGCATGTGTATGGCTAATTGTTTTCTTTGAATCTTTATAAACAAAAATGGAAACAAAGTGGAGCCCCACCCCTAACTGAAGTGTGAAATCCACTCATACAATTGGCAGTTGTTTCACAAATGAAAAATATAGTTTTTGAAAGGCTGTTTTTCTAAGCACAGTGCATAGAAAATAGTAGAACTTACAATTTAATACAACATATGGAGACTATGATATTGCAGTTGTCCAAAATAGTGGATATAGAAAATGTTGTACACTATATAGAGCATGCAATCCAATATCTATTGCAGTTTCATTCAGACTATGAACACCGTGAAACAATACAGTGGGAGATTGAAAAGGGGGCACACAAGGTAGACCAAATTTCTCTATTCCATACCACACACAGGAATATTGTTTACAATGCAGTTTAAAGATAAAAGAAATTGCAAACATGTTACATGTAAGCCAACAATCTGTTGAAAGGACATATTAAATATTTACATTGTAAGTGTAGGGTTATGAAATAGGTTGTAACAAAGTTGGGAATCCAATATAGATTTATAAGAGTAGATTGGATTTCTATAATAAACTAAAACTTAACCAAATTAAAAACTCGCATAAAAATACCAAACACAGGACAGCACGCCATTTCCAGGTGTCTGTATAATGTCGCCTATATTGTGACTGTGGGGTATCATACCATGTGTCTGGCATGATACACCAGTGTGGCTCAGAATACTGTTTTGTCGGCCAGGTGTCTGTATAATGTCGCCTATATTGTGACTGTGGGGTATCATACCATGTGTCTGGCATGATACTCCAGTGTGGCTCAGAATACTGTCTCATGTCTATATATATTACACTTGCATTCATTTTACAGTTTGGGCTGTTTCTTTATATATTTATGTAAAATAATAACATTCGTATATACATATGGTTCCTGGTGTTGAGTACATCTTTATAGTGTAATGTAGCACACTTTTCTATATGAAAAGGACTCCAGGTTCAAGTCCTGGTCGAGACCTCAGCACTTTTAACCATTTACAAAACCAACACTTAATTCTGTCAGCCAGAACTATTACATGAATGATATTATTGTATAATACATACTTCACAGACATTGAACTAGCCTTATGTTTTTCATCAGCTGTCATGAAAACTCCAAATTGTTCTGATTCCTGAAATAAACATACCCCAACTTACTGATCAAAACATTTTTACAACCTTCATTTCATAAATTCAAAACAGATTGACAATGCATACATAGTAAGAAGCCTCCAATAGATATCCTTAGTTGGAATTGAACCAACATCTTCCATCTTAAAGATGGATGTACTTCATTGTACTATAAGGATGCATCTTGAAGCTATATTACAGCACTGTACACTAAGTATAAATATAATCCTGTTTTCATTGGCTGCTATAATAACATCATTTGTTGAGAAACTTGTTTGAAAATAATTAAAGAACAATAACACTGCCAAAAGTCAATGGAACTAATCACAACCCAAAAGTGGTTGCAAAACCGGTAAAGTTAAACCTGTCTTAAGCAGCCAGTCAAGGGAAGGAGCAAAAGTGGCCTTTTAAGACAGGTTTTTGCTTAATACAGGTTGATTTACTCCAACAACATAGAAATGGGAAATAGAAAGTATGATTGCTTAAGACAGGTGGTTGCTTAATAGAGGTGACTGCTTACATAGGTTTGACTGTATATAAAAAAGCCAGTTTCCATTCAAATTGATTTGGGTATAAATTTCCTCCATTGTAACACTATTGTCAACAACACTGTGAAAAATCCAAATCTGCAATATGTGTCTAAGCTCAAATTCTTGACTGGTTCAATATCTGCAATTATAAACAAAAAAAATATATATGTTGACCAGGTTGTTTTTTTTAAATTCAAATGTTTTGCAGGATCCGTCCATTTCCAGAGAAGTAATATGGCAATTCATCACCAATACCATTCGACCAATCAGATCTAAAATGACACAGAATTGTCTAGAAATCTGGTATCAGCATCAAATTTTCAGTGGTGATTTCTAAAATATTGACCATTTAACATATCAGTAGAATAAAAAAATCACTGCAATGTAAAGTCCTGAAAATAGAAGAAAAAAGGGAACTATACTCAGCAAAAAAAGAAACTTTACTCTCCATGAATTGGTTATTTTCAAATTCCTGTTTGACACACTGCACTGATATTTGTACGACTGTGTCAATTGATCATTTTGTAACAAATCTGTATTTTCATTGGACATTTGAAGTGTGTTTTGTACCCATAAATTAATGATAAAGTGGACAAGGGGCGTAATCAAAAATAACGTTTTTTAATTGAAACTGAAATTTGCATTGTTATTGTTGCTTTTCAAGTTTGTTTTTAAGACTAATATTAGTGAGGCATAGTTGTGAAACAAGCAAGTTAGTAAGAATTACAAGTTTATTTTAATTTATAAAAGGTGACTCCATTGACAAAGTCAATCTTCCTTGAGACCCTCTTAAAAAAAGTACATCATATTACAAAGTCCACAAAATTATGTTGTTTTTTTCAATTGTTTGATTAACAACATTTCTGTTGATGTAATGTACATTTGTGTATCTACCATGTGGACTCTGGCATATGCAAATCATTTAAAACAGGATTTTTACAGCTGGGTTATTATTGTGTTTAAATAAGCAAGTTTTCAAAATTCAAACAGACTGACTCAATATCCACATTTTTTTAATAACATCTAAGTTATAAATGTAGAAATTAAAAAAGTTATTGCACTTTAAACAGAGTAAAGTTTCTTTTTTTGCTCAGTATATATTTCTAATACTACCTCCTTCATCTGTAAGTCCAGAGTATTCAAAGGAGATAAGAGTGACGTGAGTCCTGAAGACAGGGTTTTTTTGTCTACAAATGCACTAAAATTACCAGAATATGTATACAATTTATTCCTGACCGAGTAAAACTGTTCATGCATATATCTGCACCAGTTCTAAAATAATTCAAGTTTAAGTAAAGCATTGTATCAGTCAATATTCATGCTGTTTCCTGCAAAATAAAGCGATATTAACCCTTTACTTCATATGGACACCTTTGAACACCTCTAATATAGAAGGATTTTGAAAACAGTATAGAACGAAAGGACCAAATAATGCAAATATAAATATGTCACTTCCTGCTGCGTGCATGGACACATCTATTGGAAATTCATCAATCCGTTTCCTTATGACAAGTTTGCATACGGTTCCACCAGCTGAAAGTGGTATGCAGCGACGCAGTTATTATGTGGCTGATTCAGTAGAGTCGGTAGCTGAGAATGGTTTTGCCCGAGTCGGGAAACAGTTACGTGGAATATACAAAGCATGTGGTCTGTTGCCACACAATGGCATTCCTGCCACAATTGACAGTCAATACAACAATGCTCTGTGGTGTGCGTGTGAAATGAGACCGCAGCAGCTAGTCACTCAGATGACCACAACTATGGTTGAACAATGCAGTAAGCATCAAAAAAATCATAGGCATGACATTTGGTAGCAAACTGACTCAAGGAAAGAAAAACAATATTTATGTGTCTGCTGTTATAGGAGATGAAAAAAAGAGAGGGACACAGCCTCAATGTCTAATATCCTACAATGTCAGCAGCCGATACTTGTGACAAACTGACGACTGATGGCGACAGTCAGGCACACAACGGAGTGTCAATAGTGAATAAAGAATACTGTTTAGAAGCTTTAACTGAATGACTAGCCAACATAACTCACCTGTCAAAGAGGCTTCTTAACTGACTGAAGTCGACCACTTTCAGTGAAGACATGTTCATGGGAATCACCAAAAAGCGTCGTACTTACCTGCAGGGTCGCTTTGCGCGTGATATTTGCCACAGAGTCAACTTAGAGTTTACATTCTGTCTGTGCTGGCAACTTGAGCAAAATGAAGAAATACTCACCTGGTATTGCAACATCAATATTATTCACCTGGTATTGTTACATCAATATTACTCACTTGGTATTGTAACATCAATATCACTCACCTGGTATTGTAACATCAATATCACTCACCTGGTATTGCAACATCAATATCACTCACCTGGTATTGTAACATCAATATCACACACCTGGTATTGTAACATCAATATCACTCACCTGGTATTGCAACATCAATATCACTCACCTGGTATTGCAACATCAATATCACTCACCAGGTATTGTAACATCAATATCACTCACCTGGTATTGCAACATCAATATTACTCACCTGGTATTGCAACATCAATATCACTCACCTGGTACTGTAACATCAATATCACTCAACTGGTATTGTAACATCAATATCACTCACCTGGTATTACAACATCAATATTACTCACCTGGTATTGTAACATCAATATTACAGTGTTATTCTGGCTGCTGTGGAACAACCTGTGCACGAAATTCATTTGTATGTTCGGGCAAGCTTCAATTTAACTCGAACATGGATTTTGTTCTGGGCAAAATCAAATATTTTGCAATGACCACTAATTAGACTTTTGGTAAAAACTGCAATAACAGCTTTACACCTTGGAGAGGAGAGTTTGACAAAGACACGCTTTAACAGCAGCACAAATAAAATAGCATAAACAGACCATGCAATGTTTCATACCCAAAAGACACTACTTACCCAGAGAAATGCCAAGGCACGTAAGTTGAGCGCAGATTTACGTATTAAGGTTGAGCCAACTCCAACATGGAGAAAATATACAGGACAGAAATGACTACCACAAGAGACGACAATCAACGCGACAGTACAAACATGCAAGATTTATGAGACAAGTAGCAAATTTCAATAAATACGATGAAATTCATCAAATTGAAACCTACAAAAGGGCATTTTAGACACCTAAAAACACCAAAATAAACATTCGCACCATAATTCAGAAACATTTATTATCATTATAAACCCTATTTAAAGGTTTAAGTACATGCTGCAGTCCAGACATGCAGGTAATAATATCTTACAGAAATTTCTCTATTTAACACCTGAAAAATCAGGTGGCTGGGGTATGAAATAATAGTCAATAAGTACCTGGAAATAAACAATCTCTGTATTTAAAATGGCATGGTCAGAGCATGTCTGAGTTGTTTTACACATCTTCCTTTGGAAATTGATGATTGAGTGTTCCAGTGACAGGTGGTCAAAACCGATACATAAAGAATTGTGACATAAATGAGAGACATTTATTACACCAGGTTAACTTGGCAAATATTGCCTTGTAGTACACATAAACATAAGTATATGAGCATGGACTCCCCCAATATAACCATATAGATATTTAACATACTGTCTGCCATACATACTAGCAACATATGACAAGCTATGTCTTTTTTCTTGGTTGCAAATTCAGTTGAATCCCAAAACATTAATCCTAAATTGTTACTGACATTTAAAGCTATTTTGATAAACAATATCATTAAATATTTATCAAAAAATTGAAAATCAACATCATCAGCCAATTTGGGAGGTCTGAATACAGACATAATCACAACAATTTAAAAAAAAAGTTCCAATCATGGTCATTTACCAGCTTTTCTGGAAGAAATCAGCATTACTGTTGAGTTAAAGCCAGCAGTGGTCACTTCAACATATAAATCCAGATCCACTGCATCCGAACTATATTTTTAATACTACAGTGTCGTCGGTGTTAACGAATCACTTTTCATTTATTACTAATAAAATCAATCTTCAAATTGTTACTTATGTTTTGTTTACAGTTCATTTAAAGACAAATTATCTATCTAGCATTCTGTGAAGTTTCCATTTTAAATTCGATCTTACAATGTCTACAGAGTTTGTTTATTGACAGCCTTTTCAGGTGATACCGGGTCACTTCCAGGAGTAACGAATCGCACATATTTTATGATGAGTGTCCGAGGGCTGTTTAAAAAGCACTGTTCAATATTTAACTATCAGCTTTACAGTAATTATCACCTAATAGTTAACAAATTGGCGTTTTCCTTCTTTGTTTTAATTTAAAAAGTTAGTAAAAAGATAATAAAATTCGGCCTTAAAAACGATTGATCATTGCCCATTGAATGTTTAGGTTGCAGGTTCTCTACTCATATAAAAGGGTACAACCTTGCATTACATTAACAGCAAATATACTTAAAAAGAACTTTATCCACCATTTCTCTGTAATATGTACATTATGATTAACATCATACACATGCAATGGACAATTACTTAATTAAATGTGCATGTTTGGCAACTCAACTTTCTGCATCGTATTTTTTTTTCTGGCAGACGCCACAATGTGTAATAATATAAATCATTCAACTATAATGATACAATTACAAGACAGCAGGCCAAGACACAAAGTTGGACACAGGATTTACACCCGACTTACCAAATATTTTACTACCAGTGTCAAGTGTTCTCTTGCCATCACTTTAGGAACATGGCCTACTACTAGTACTAGTAAACCAGTCACAATTGTAACTTTACTTCCCGTTTTGCATCTGTCACTAGTTGAACTTTACTTTTGAATTTTTTTAATTAGGTATCCATATAAAACCTGTATCTTTGTCTTGAATATTGATGTATTCGCGGTCTACAATCAACAGACACAGCACCAGTAAACAATGAAACAACTTAGACGAAACGACGAACTTCTTTATCACAATGTTAAAAAGATCCCCAACTTACTGAATACATTGCCGCTACTGATGTGTTTTCTCCGTCAGCACTGTGGATGTTGAGTAAAAGATATCCATTGCTTTTGGGTGAATGTCAAAGTACCATGAAGCTATTAAGTATGTTGTACTCTCGTATTTCTTATTATCAGAATTGTTTTAAGTGCGGTGCAGTTGTGAACTCGCCAGCAATACACATTGTATTTGAATGTATAACCAATGAAGATTTGCGCGAGGCACTGTGGAAGGTAATTTACACACAGTTTGGGTCGATTGTTTTTAACAACTTTATCAATCTTAACATGAAAAGCCAAATAACTCATCTATGCGCTGGCCTACGTCAATTTCTAATCTGTGACGAATTACAAGTAAAATGTTTAAAGATTATTGTAAGGTATTTCCATCGCATGATGGATTGAATGACGAGTCCTTGTTATCCTTTAAGTTCGTTTGTATTACCATTTTCTCCTCATACGTTTTGTTATTTCGTTTTGTCTTCTGTTTTTTTTCCAATTTGAGGCTTTTCCTCTGGTAATATTAACATGCTTTTGATTAATGCACGAGCGTGTGTGTATGTGTGTGCGTGTGTTCGGGCGAGAAAATGTGTGTTGCTTTATTGATATATTGTATTCTATTGTAATGTACTGTATATTTTGTTTTGTATAATTGTATGTTGCTTTTTCATTTTCTCATGTGATTTTTTGTAACTCTTCAGTATTGGAGGTTAATAAAGATTATATATATATATATATATATATATAGTACACTGATGGTCTCACTTTGAATGCAATTTGACTATATTATTCTTCACATAGACTGTTTACGTAGCATGAATTGAGGTTCGATGATTTGATAACGCATACGGCAGGCTGTTATAAGCAAATGTCTCTTTAAATTTAAAAACGTGGCAAAATCTGTGTAGCGTTTGTTGACTTTAAAACAGCGTTTGATACTGTTCGCCGGTGTAACGTTGTAAACTGACCCCCATAGAATAATGACCCCCGGTCATTATTTTATATAGAATAATGACCTCTTTTCTATAAAATACTGACACCCCTTATAAAATAATGCCCCCCCCCCCCCCCCCCCCGATTTTATCTATAATATATTGACCCCCCACCTAACCTATTACTAACATACTCTATATCAATTCAAGTCACTGTCGTGTTTCTATTGCTTATATTTGTTGTTATTGTTGTTGTTTCTGCTGCTGCTGCGTCTACAGCTGACACAACAGCAGTATAACTTAGAGGCCCCGCTAAGAAATAAACGTACATCTATTGAAAAATGAAATTTAAAAGGGTTTTCATTTGAATTATCATTATTGTACTTAAAGAGAAGTATTACAATAATAGAAGATATACCTAAGTCGTTTTAAGGTTACTATAGAAATAGAGAAAACCGATATTTAGGCTGGAGGATAATTTGGTTTTGTTTACAAATAGTGTATTATCATCTTTTATTAGTCATCTGAAATGATTCTGGTCATGAAATACTTTACGGAAAGACCCCCTTTTTTATTTCATAAACTTGTTCGGAATTTTCCTAGCTAAAAGACTGCGTAAGTCGTTAGTAAATTGAATCGTTTTCCGTCGACCAAATCGTTCACAGAAGTTCGTATGGTGCTTAGTCTTAGATCAAAAGAATCGTGCATTTTTAAAACATTTAACGCCCATCATAGTGACATTTTATGAAATTTCCGATTGACAACACTGACTTATATCATTCTGTTTCCCTTGTCAAGAGCATCCGAATGTTGTTTTTGAAATTAATCCAACGGAAAAAATAAGCCAATTTTACTCCAGATACTTCAATTTTTCATTAATTAATTGTACGAAACAGCCCTTTGCTAAACAAAAAAGGAATATAAAAGATCCGAATCGTACAAAATGAAGGAGAGGTGTCCTTGTATATGAATACCAAATACCAGGGCAATACGATATCTTTACTTTTCGGCCATTATTCCGTCGACCGACGTCAAAGAAGACTGGCAAGCCACCTTAATTCACTTTATTCTTCGAATTGCGGTGGCATAACAACGCATCTTAAAAAACAGCTATCCCGGTTGAGGCCGAACTACGCATCCTCTTTTAAATACTTACCACTTTTGTGAGCCTCGGTGGCGCTATTGGTAGCGCGCTTGCTTATTAAAGTGGATAGGTCTCACCAAAGGGATATTGTTTCGCCGTATCAAACCTTTGCCAATAGAAACAGATGACCTTATGGAAGAGGGATACATAAAGGAATCCTTTTGCAACTTGGAACCCCTGCAACTTTCAAGATACACGGTAGAACATACTTAGAACATAGATCACGAAACTCCTGCTTTAAAGGTGCATGACTTTTTGTTTAGAACATGTTTTAGATCTAAATCTTTTTGTTACCTATAAAAGTTTCATGATTCAAGTATTTCAACAGGCTTAAGTTTTATTTTTCCAAGATTTTTCCAAGCTTCGTAACTTTGTGACATCGCATTATATGCAAGGTATAACGTATAATTATGTTACGCATACATGTATATACTTATTAATTTACCTTCTGTACAATGTAGTGTAAGCATTCTGGAACTTATAGTAATGGTGATTTTGTCCGAAATTTTAGAGGAAACATCATTTTGTTATTGCATCCTACATGTTGCACTAATTTCGTAATAGCATGGGCTCGCGGGCTCATTACGAAAAAATGCTATTGACGGTAAAATAGTTCATTTTCTGGAGTGCAAGATTGTAAAAAGGCAATTTATACGTGGAAAAGCACAATGTTTTATGCCATCCCTGTAAGTGATGTCAAATACCCTTAACCTTCATTATGTCACCTATATGTCACTCATATATACCTCCAAAAATAGGCGAAACGGGTGTGGGGTAGCCCAGTGGTTTTATTACCTATGACGCTCTTCGTCGCTAGAAATTATTCAAATTTCAGTATATTGTTGAAGAGACATCCTTCTTTGGATTTTGTGTATGTTTGTCACTTTTCAGGCGTTTTTAAGTAGAAAAAGTCAACAATTATATCAATATAAGGCATAAAATATGCAAATCGGTTGTGGGGAAGTCCCATGTTTTATGACCTGTGACGCCCATGACAATAAGATGTTGTTCGAATTTCAGTATAATATTGAAATATAGGCATTCCCCTGGAGGTTTGGGTGATTTTTGTCACTTTTCAAGAGCTTTTAAGAAACACGTCTTGAGCAATAATTATTCCCCTTTATAACAGTCAAAGCCATTGTACAATATGTTAACTAAGTTTCTGTTACGATACCCGTCACAACTTATATATAAAGTTGTAATGTGTTTTTAAAGAAACCAGGGAAGCCAGGACCACTTCTTAGAAAAAAAACAAGGGCTGCAGTCGAATGACAGCCATATCTCCCACCGATGCAATTTAAAAAAAGGACTATAACTCCAGAACGGGTTGACCAATACCAAGATTTGTTTCTTCCTCCACAACTAAGCATTAGTAGTAGTAATCCCTGAAAGTTTGAATCGATTCCATCCAAAATTGAATGAGGAGTTGCGGTCACAAAAATGTTGCACGGCCGGACGCACGCACGGACGGGTGCCATTACCATATTATCCTCCAATGTCTATCGGCAGGGGATAATTATGTTGTAAGTGTACCATAGATGGGTTAGGGTTTGGGTTAGGGGGTCGTCATTCTATAGGGGGGTCACAATTCTGTGTGAGGGTCATTTTTCTACCTGTGGCGGAGTCATAATATTATTTATATAAAATAATGACCCCCGTTCATTATTCTATGGGGGTCAGTTTACAACGTTACACCGGCAAGCCCCCTCCCAATATTCAGGTTCAGCATATACTTTGGGGCCTGGAAATACATCCTCACACACTCTCTCCTCAGGTTGCCCCAGAAATTCCAGTCCGGTAGGTAGAGCCAAGTCACTGTTTTATTGCAATATCCGGTGTACGTCACACCGCACGCGGATCAAGCTTTAAAATGGCGGTGTAGCCCGAAGTGTTTACGTCGTTTTTTATGGGAATTTCAAAGTGTTCCTGTTGTTTCTTGCGCAGGATATTATAGAAAGCATGAGGGATAACGAACTTTAAAGTTTTAATGATACTAACGGAACCTGTGACTTAATTGTTTACGTGTTTCTGATGGAACTGTGTCGTGAGCACATTGTGTCTTTGTCCCAAATGATGGATAGTTATGATATTCAGTTCAAGGAAACCTGCGGTTGCCGCCGACACATTACGACAGGTAATAACGCTCACTCTTATTTCTCTTTCTCATATTTCTCTCTCTCCCATTGGTGTAGAAGCGTTTTATTTTTTGGTGTGAGGGTTGTGTAGGGGGGTGGGGTAGTGCATACCAAAGCATGTTTCGAACGATTTTTATATTTGATCGTCCTCTACGTGCATAGTCTATCCACTTTTCCATGGGTGGATTTTCCGCACCGATTTCAGTGGGGAAGCCAAAACACTCATATTGATTAAAATATGTAATATAAATAGCAAAAACTCTTACCGGTTGTTAAAAAACACTTTATATATATACTGGTCATACCTAATACCGCGAGTCTAATTTTTTTCCAGCCATGTTAAGAATGGCGTCAATAATAAACAGTTATAAGGTTACTCAAGTATGCTGAGTAATAAACAGTTGCCGATACGAAATGCAAACAAATGCCGACGCTAACGGAAGTTGGAGTTTTGCACATGTCTTCCTAGATTGTTTTTATTCAGGCATTCGCGGTAATAGGTATATCGCGGTATTATGTATACTGTATATATATGTCCATTATGGGGTGCTGTTTTACTATTTAACCTCAATAAGTGATATCACTCATTCATATGCGAATGAGTGATATCACTTATTTGAATGAGTGATATCACTTATTCGAATCAGTGATATATCACCCATTCGAATCAGTGATATCACATATTCGAATAGGTGATATCACTCATTTGATTTATCAAGCAAGAAAAACAGACTGATCCTTTCTTAATTATTCAGCAGTGAATACATGATGAAAATGATTCAGCATATATATATATAAATAATATAGTAAATGTATGATGAAATATGGCTGAAGCAGCCAAAGAGCCGGTTTTAGAATTTATCAAAAAAAGTAAACAATAGAATGTTAACATGTCCATTTATTTAAATGTTTTTATACATAATAATTTCCACCTCTGCTGAATATACGCATTGTTACGAGAACGCCTAAATTTGCCTGTTTTTTTATCACAGACTGGAACAATGCAAGCAAATCGATTTTGTTGTTACAATCTTTCAAAACGGGTGTCTTGCTCAGTTATAAATACAATATTGATATCTTTAGTATGTTTACATGTCAATATAAAAACGGGCAGACTCTATTACTTATTTTAATTGTAAAATGTAAATTAATCACAACGAGTTGGTTGTTGCCAGGTTATTTGTTTACACTACCGACGAAGGTGAAGCCAATTGGTTAATCTGGTAACTGGATCCCCAACTCGTATCTAACTTGTCAAAGTGCAATGGCATTAAAATGTCAAAGAAGTTTGTTTACGACACACTTTCATGTAAATAAAATAATAGATCTATGTATCTTATTTGATCTTGACTGCAAGTAGACTTTAGGAACTACTTGGGGGAAAATGACGAGGGATAATTTTGTATTTTGGTTTTCTGTATTGATCGGCTAGATCCAGGCTAGGATCCAGATAGACCTGCTCGCTCTTTAGGTTACTGTTGACAAGTTTCAAACTTTTCGATCTATATAAATCGTTCCCTCTTGGCCTAAAAGTATTGATAGTTGACCTATATAAATTGTCAATAGGCCTATCAACAAGCTCCTTGTCAGACTCTGAACCTGCAATTTCAATATCAGCAGTGAGGGCTGAGTTTATCATGCCTTGCATTGAACTGGCCATCTTGTTTGATTGCAGCTGACAGAAGAGGACCCTCAGCTGCCAAAATAAATGGTCTTGTAAAATGATTAAAGAATAAGCCAATAAATATTCTACATTCACAATAATATTTATTTTATAACACAATATTTTTTTTTACACAATATATTTGATATTTCCATTTTATTCTCGTTATAGATCTTCATCTATATTTTATTAAATATATTAACATCCTTGGGAGAAATCATTGTCTAAACTCATTTCGAATAGGTGATATCACTCATTCGAATAAGTGATATCACTCATTTGTTTCGAATCGAATAGGTGAAATCACTCATTCAACTGAGTGATATCACCTATTCAAAACGAATGAGTAACGAATGAGTGATATCACTTATTTGAATGAGTGATATCACCTATTCGAATGAGTGATATCACCTTTTCGAATGAGTGATATCACTTATTGAGGTTAAATAGTAAAACAGCACCCCATAGTCTATAACATAAAAATATCCACAAAACCGCGCATATAATACTTAGATAACTTAGTTTTTATATACAATCCTACTTTCAAATCATGTTGGCAGTTATCACATGACGCGTACCTTTCAAGCGTCATAACAATTTGAATAGAAACACTGTGATGGAAGCTTTACGCGGTAAATTGGAAAGGCAGTTCTTATCATGGTAGGCAAATACACATTATTTACTGAGAAAGTAACATTTCCTGTCACAGTATGTATTCAAATTAGACAAACCAATACTTGTGTTTGTGTTTTTACAAAAAAAATGACAATATTCATCACTATTGAAGTTTAATAAATATTATGTCTATAGCAGAAATGTTGACTACTTTATAAGTAGAAAACAGATAATAAGTTAGTATATCTTTCTTATGGATCCTTTCACTTGTAATTGAATGTATGACAACCATGTTTACTGTGAACATAATAGTGTTTAAACTAAATGCCTTTCTCTGCATTGCTTTGACTTTTGAATATCCGTTTTCATTTTTTTTTTTATCGTCTGCTACTGTTTTCATTAGTGATCTTTTTTTAAGTGTATTATGAGATCGACATAATGTCATCCATTCCTACCTCCTGCTAATATATCCTAAAACACTTTAGGAGCTCATCAGTTAATGGTTATGTCTCTGTCAGGTTTATAACTTCCATGCCAAAAGTTAAACATGTGTTCATAAATCTCTGGTATTCTTCTATCATAACCATTAAACGTACAGTTAAAGAGTAAAACTTAATTTTCAAAAGATAACTACATGCGTCAATAGTACACAATGATAAATTATTTACAATATTAACTGATGTACAACGTTAAGCTGATGTCAAAAACTTCAGCAGTGTTTTATTTACCCCTGCGTCCTAGACGCACAAATCTTGCGGCAGACGATCAATTCTGAAATATGTGCATCCGCTGGACGCAGAAAAATCGCAGCCGATACGTCCCGATTATCTCAAACACAGACATTTAATTCCCGACGCATTGTGTTTCTTGCACACTGCTTTGTAAACACTAGTGCACGCGCATCATCAGATGAATTTCAAGAGTATCGGGTTACTACTGCACCACTTTCTAAACAATGATGCGCGTGCATGTAGCATAATCAATGTCATCAGACGGTCTCTGTTACCGTTGCGAGTTGTAAATATGCAAGCTGTTTGCCGACCTTGAATACTTCTTGTGTTATAGTTTCACTGAATCGAAACAGTGTTATAATTATGATAAACATTTCAATCAGCGGCGTAGCTGCCTTTACACAACAACGCCCGGGTTTGCATATTTTTTTGAGAATGCATCATATCTCCTGGAAATGTCATCAGAACGCAGGAAATGCATCCTGAGTTTTCTGATGGGGAGACCCCTCCCCCAACCCTTCTAGAACCCTATGGGTTTGCACATCATTTTAGGGATCAGCTACACCACTGTCAATAAAGGAGATACAGTGTGTAATGTTATTTGAACCAAATCAACAAACACTGTTTTTTTGACAGACTAAGCTGCATATGTGGTTTTTTTTTAATGTTTTTAACTGTTCTAGTCAATGTTTACTATTGTTTAATTCTCATTTGTGGTTGTTTAAATCGTGCATAGCATAGGTTTACACAGTGCAATGGTGAAGTATCTTCATTTTCACAATGTTGCATCATTTGAAATTATAATGATTTAGTTAAAATGTCTCGAAAAAATGGGACTCAAACATTCATTTTTTTAACTCATAAATTTGTAATCCAGCGAGTCCTGGGACTCGTACAGTGGAATATGTAAATAAATCACTACTTCATTTCCTTGATGCATATGTGACTATAGAGAATAATCTTGTATAGTACTTATGAATTATGGTCAACGATACACTTATTACCTCTTAATTGGTATCAATCCATATTGCAACTGAAAAATATTGCTATAGCTTTGTTAGGGAGATGTGGGTTGAGTAATGTAATGCTTCAAGCACGGTTCTATGGTTAGAAATTGAATGATACTGTATATTCCCTTATTAACCCACCCCCTCTAATAAACTCCCCCCACCTATTTTTCTGGAAAATTGAAAAATAAAAACGTATATATATGCAAGTTGAGTGCGTATTTACCCATCTTTCCCAGATCGATTATTTTGTTACACAGACAAAAATTAGCGGAGTGTTTATCACCTTTGAACTCTCTAACCCATTGTTTATATCTTGGGTGACCAGTTTTGGTTGTATAAACACTTCCCAAAATTTGCCATTCAAAAGTAGTAAAATTGCCGTCTGTCGATTAAAACATTACAAAATGTCGGAAAATGCGGTTAGTCTGCGTACGCTGAAAGCCCATTGTTCTACGTTGATAAGAAGAAAGCGTCCAAGTGATTTAAAGTGAAGAGCACACTGACCATAAATTCAGATATTCCAGTATGCAGACTAGTAATTTCATACAGATTTACAGCTTTTTTTTATCCTTTGTCGATTATTTCATTCACTCTCAAATAATTCTGAACCACTTTTTTCAATGATATAAACCGGATTTGAGGTTTTTTCCAGGGCTTTATTGGTTTTATTGTAGTTTTAACTGTTGTTAAATTTGCTTTTTTATCTTTTATAAATGCCCCCACCTTGTAAAATGTAACGCCCCCGGGGGCGTTAATAAGGGAATATATGGTACATATGTACGTTTTCATTATTTAAAATCATCATTAGGCATTCACAATATATGAAAATTGTTTTACTGTTAGCTTATGACAATTCCTATTTCAACAACAATTTAATATACTGTCAATAAGTAGTTAGAATCATTAAAAAATGTGTAGCCGATACATACGATATCAATAAGTTGAAAACTTAGCAATAAATACCCAAACAGTCCTAGCTTATCACCTTGTGTTGTTGAGATTTTTCAATTTGAATCTTATTTTTTTATTTATTCTTCATTAGCGACAAAGCACTTCAGTGCTCCAAGAATAGGATAGCCCGGGGCTTGTCAAATCTGGATCCGGGCATGTGCCTTTTTCAAGTTTACTTGCCCGTCTGGCTTGTCTTATAAATTGGACAAGCTAGTTTTCACAATACACAGGTCTGCAAATATCTCTATTCGAAATGACACAGGTCAAACTGTTGTTTACCACATGCCCGATAATGCGACTTTGGAAAACCTCTCATGCATATTCATCTATTTTATATATTCCTCTATTGTGATTGGTGGATAGCTTTGAATATAAAGTAATCTATTTTTAATAACCGCTCTGATTGGCCGGATATCTACGCTCAAGGTAACACGTTTCTTACCACCTACCTGAGCAAAGACTAAAAAAAGATGATGACGTAATTCGCGGGTGTTTCTCAAATTTTCCATTATGAAAAGTATAAAATTACCTCCCTTCGCCAAAATGGTAACGATTTCTAAAATCTGATAATGTTTTTGCAGATAATTTGCGATCGATTGCGTTATATAAAATGTCAGTGTTAGGTTCTGATAATTTTATAAATATTTCGTAGATTTACAATAATTGGAACTGTATGTATATAAATTTTCTTCTGTGAAAACGTGTAAGTTGATATTGAAATAGAGTTTACGGTAAAGTAAAATGTGGGTGGGGTATTATAGTAATAAACATTGCTTTTTGTTTGTGTAGTTTCAGCATATATTTTTTTGGCATGATTTAAACATAGTATTGAAAACAACAATTAAGATGAATTATGTGTTGTTGTTTTTTTAATATTTGAAATATAGTTGACAAGTTACACTTTCTAGATATTTGAAGGCTATCATAGACTGCATTTATTTATCAAATTGCCAAGTTCTCTTGGATAGATTGAATAGCTTTGTAGGCTTGACATTGCCATTATTGTATGTTATGACAGCAATAATTAGAAAACAAGAGAAATATATTTAAAATAATGTTTTAAATATACTCCTGCTCCCACACTGCCACTGAATTGACAGAACAGAAATGATTGTCAATAAAGAACAATTGGTTGATTGATTGGTTAAATATTTAGCATCTTTTTTATGCTAATACTAAGAACAAAGATTAAATACAACATACTGATAGAGACATAGTTCTCCCGAAATTCTCTCACTTCTCCCAGTCTTATTCAAACTATCAAACTTGTGATTTAGACATGCATAATGTTATGGGGAGCTAACCCTACATAAAATTAATACATTTAAGTCTATGTTTTCATATTTCATATTATACCGCAAGTTGTATTGGTAATAAAAATCTTGGCATGTGAACCGTTGATCAGGGCAAGTTATTTTTCAGCCAGGGCAAGTAGATTTTTTCATTCAATCTACTTGCCCTGGGCTAGTCCCAATTTTTTTTTTCTTGGAGCACTGCACTTAGTCATAATAGTAATCATTAAAATAATCATAGATTTTAAACTAAAAACATGACAAAATATCGGACATGAGAAAACTTTCTTATTCCTCTATAACCCATATCGCTCACTCCGCCGAAGTTTCGATTTTGCATGTACATGTTTCCACCCAGTAGCTCAGATCTAACTCGCATCTAACTCAACTATGTAAAATGGCTGCTAAATGACAGCGAAACAAGGTAAATTCGAATGTCTTTGTCATATTCACTGTCTTTCAAACTAAAGAAGACATTTTTTTTTGCATAGCTTGCATTTATTATTCATTATTTTATCAATATAAATCAATATTTTAAGGAATTAACGATTGTTTACGTAGTATTTGCCTTTGAAAATGTGGTCTAATTTTCCACTTGGTTTTGTTTGGATGGAAATGAGATGTAAATGGGCTAGTCTCACTCCTATAACGGCAGTTAAATGAGACAGGGGGGGGGGGGGGGGGGGGGGGCAACCTGAGGAGAGAGTAAAATATATGGGGGGAGGGGGTGCAAGTTATATCCTGGTCCCTCCAACCTGAACATTATGGTGGGGGGGGGGGGGCACTCCTGTTATTTTAATTGTCTTTTTACCCTTTAGCCTCTGTATTTATTTAGAATTTGATTTCAAATGTTGCTCTTTTGCTTACAAGGCGAATGCTCTACCGACTGAGCTACCAGATCACTTACATAACGGTACATTTCTATTCTAGTAGGAAACATAGTACACATAGTGACATAATCCCTCACAAAGTTGGAATTCGTCCCTTAATTTCCATACAGACCAGAGAATCATGTGAATGTTTCTCAGAAAATGTATGTCATAGTCCCTCGTTTGGCACCAATGTAACAGGACAAGAAAAATATGCAGCCAATCTGGGACTCGATACCGACTGAGCTACCGGATTTCGCTTCTAGTAAATTACATACACACTGTGACATGAGCATAAGTGGCCCTTTAAGACAGGTTGTTGCTTAATACAGGTCAGTTTGCTCTGAAAGCATAGTGAGAGATTGGAAATAGCAAATGTTGCTGTTTAATTAGAGAAGTGGTGACCGCTTACACAGGTTTGACTATATTAAAAAGAGGATGGGACCCAAAACTGTACTCTGGGAAACACCAGAGGTTACAGGAACTTTGACATGGCCAACTTCAGGACAACTTTCTGGGTTCTATCAGTTACAAAGGCAGATAACCAGTGAAGAGCAAATTAAAAGTAATCCCACAAAATTTCAGTTTATAGAGAAGATGCTGGTGGGGGACTTTGTCAAAAGCTTTAGAGAAATACATGATGACATCTGTTTGGACACTGTTATTATTGGATTGGACAAGGTCCAGAATAAATGTTAATTGTAAGTCCATGTCGAAGGTCATATGATATGTCGTTTTCAAGGTTCAGCATTATGCAACTGTTAATGATGTGTTCCATGACCTATTTTGCTGCTGTGACATGGCATGCATGAAAGTAATAGACGTAAGTAAATGGGGTTGCAGTCTGTTTTGAGTGAACAGAGGCTAAAAGTAGTGGAATTTACTGGCATCTCCAGGCACCTTCCAGCAAAATATTTGATAGGTCAGCAATTTCTTTTAGAAAGGTCCAACTTTTCTGATGCATACAATGAGATTTAACAGCAATATGTTTTACCAATAATCTGTAATCTGTTTTTAGACACTAAAGATACCCTGCTATCATTTTCACCTGTGTCAGGCCCAGTAAGCTCAGTCTGTAACATGTCTGACTATCAATCCAGGTGCTATCAGTTTGAATCCTCATCCGGCCAGTTTTCATGATGATTGGTATGACTTTGCATCTCTTTGTTATTGATGATTCAAGTGGGAAATGTATCTCACAGAGATGAGTGTGTTCAAGTACTTGTTAACCTTCCAGGTTCCCAGGAAAGAGCAGATAGGTTAACTGATCATCTGTTAGCCCTTGATGGCATAAATATGACCACATATATTCAGTCAAACCAATTGGCAACTCTCAGGACTTGTAGTCTTTCGATCTTAAATTTGTTTTGTATTCAGTAATAGTTTTGATTCTGTCACCATCATACTCAAACAAATTTACATTTTTCATCTTGATCAACTTAATGAACTTTGAAAGACGAGTATCTGCACCCATTTGTGTTCTCTCGTTAGGTATTGATTGCCTAGCCAAAAATGCTTTAAATCTGTAATCTATTTTAAATTTGTTGAAATATATTAACAGAAGTCATTGATTTCTTAACTGTTACATCATGGCAAGAAAAAAAAAAAAATATATATAATTGCATGGCATAGAGTAGATAGCATGTTGGCAGATCATGCCAGAGGTTGCAGGTTTGATCTTCAGCTCCACCCCGATGCCTCTTAAAAAAAACCCCTCAGTACTGGTTCTACCCAGGAAGCAGACTCCAGAGCAGTTCATATGAGTTTAAATAATAGGTAAAACAACCTTAAAAATTGCCTCACTCAACATAATATATGACTGTGTGGTTTTGCTGAGCAACACATGAGTGATGGTAATTAATTCTAGATCTGTCCATGCATTGTGCAAAATGTCCTTTGTTAAAGATTGAGTGTTGATATTTATATATTGTGCTATCATGATACATCTATCAAAATACAGGGTGTAAGTGAGGTACCAATTGGGGAATGTTAACACCATGTTAACTTTTGACCTTACCATCTTGATATTAATCTATTGACCAGTGAAAAGTATTCACCATAACAGGTGATAGAATTGTTACCTGCCAATTTTACCTGGGGTTAGTTAATGTATGGGTGTCCATTTGAAGAGTTTGAGCTGCTTGTCTGGGTATATAATGTATGTATTTAAAATTTATATTTATGTATTAACATTTTTCCACAGTTTTCCATTTCAATCATTGTTTTGTGATGCATTAATTCATCATGTAGATGGTTAGACAGGTGATATAATCAGGTGTGTTTGTACATTTAAAGATAAAATTGCTAGACTTGTGTTATATTTTTATTCATTTTAATGTTACTATTTTATTTTTCATATTCAATCACTATTTTATGATGCATTTCTACATTTAGTAGCAGGTGCAACAGACAGATATATTTTGTTTTGACATCACTTATGTTGAAAAATATTATTAGTTTTTTTGCCAATTCTTCGATAATGGTGGTAATGTTTGTGTTAGTTGGGCTAAGAATAAAATCTGAATTTAAAGTGATATAGAAGATGAAATTTGAACGTTTATTATGAAGATCTGTTAATGTAATCTGTAGAGGTTTACAGACTTGTGATTTATTTGAGATTTATGTGCACTCTAGCACCTGCAGTTTTCGTTTAATATTCACCAAACTTACACAGCAGATATATATCTATAATCTGAACTTCTTTGGCATTGCCATCTCTGCCAGTTATGAACACTTTAGGGCCAGTCTGGCCCTTTTGTTTTATGTTGATACTTATATGCAAGATAGGCTATTTCTTGAACAAATGTAAGCATAAATGCTACAATGCAAGTCTATGGGAAATGTAATGGTGGTAACTGGCCTAATCAGGGGAAATGTCACATGCATTCTGAAACATTGGGTTTGTTTTTGTTAGTTTTACTGCAAATGAGCAGACAGCAATACTGTCAAATACATAAAATGGCTAAAAATCAAAACCTTTAAAAAATATGTTGCAGATTGCTTTGAGTGTATGGAGTGGGTGGGGGTGCAAAAACAGAGATGGGTATGGTGTTACAGGTGTTACCATAAATTGGCCTTGTGGATCTGTTTGTTTAGAGCATACTTATTGTATTTCTTGTAAGCTGGCCAACAGTTTAATGGGTGATGAGCTGCCAGAGCGTAATGTAGCTTGAGGTCAGCCACGTGTCCCAATAGGGCCTGTGTGAACTCAGAACATCTTGTTTTAGAGTGCCATCAATATATTTTTCCGAATTTACTGTGTCAGTGCATAGTCTGTAGTCTCCCAATTGGGTCTGTTAAAATTTTAGTAATGTTGGGAAAGCCCTATTTGAGCATGTTGATTTGTCAGTTGCGTCAATTCATAACGTTCAATTGCTATGAATTGTGAGACAGGCATAGAATTCCCTGCTTTTTCATTAATGGTTAATGGACCTGATTTGGGAGATATCAAGTTCAGGATCTACTAGTCAATGCAGGATGTTGTGCAAGGCAGCATGTTCCTGTCTGTGTTTTTCATACTGATTGATTCTCTGGTGGATTTCTCATGTAATCATGATTGTTTGATTATGTGCTTGGGCAGTTCTTGTTGATTTTTAGTTCTACTGACCAAAGGCCAACTGGCTTATGTCATGCTAAATTGTACATTGTCCGTCCATCATCTGTCTTGTGTTATCATTCCATTAACCCTTTTCTTGTAGAAGCGATAACACCTTCAGTTATCATTGTATCTTAACCAAAAGCACAGCAGTTATATTACCACAAGATCTCGGACGAGTTCTTGAACCAGCGTGACATAACCACAAATGCTCTGGCACAGAGCTTATAAGCACATTTTATGCAAAACTTTGAAAACATTTTATCTGAAAGCTAGAAGACCGCGGTGTGGTCTAGTGGTGGAGCGTCCGCCTCGCATGCGGAAGGTCGTGGGTTCAATCCCCGGCCGGGTCATACCAAAGACTTTAAAAATGGTACTAGAAGCTTCCTCGCTTGATGTTCAGCATTTAGAGGAGAGTTCTAGGTCTGGTCGGCCTGGTGTCAGTATAATGTGACTGGGTGGGGTATCATACCATGTGTCTGCGGCATGATACTCCAGTGTGACAGTGCTCAGAATACTGTCACAAGTAGATACCGTTGCGATATGACTGAAAAATTGTTGAAAGCGACGCTAAACACTGTGCAACAACAACTGAAAGCTAGATGTTAGATATTTTATGTGTAGAATTGTAGATTTTTTTGGAGAAGAACTTTAATAAACATTTCCTCTGAAATGTTCATCGGTCCGTTTGTTGCCAGTAGAATGATTCAGACCCTTTTGGACCTCTTGTAATTTTTTGGCATGTAATTCTGTTGTTGGTGCTAATCATATAGTCAAGACATTTTTATATTTGTCATAATTGTTGCTTTAATTTTACAGCTATTTTACTTTTCTCTCATTTATTTCTGCTCAGGTTGAAGCTGTCAGTTGCATAGATAGCATACGGTCAACTCTGCTACCACCCAGCAACATCACACAGTATTTTCACTGACTGCCCGGGTCCATTGTTGACACTGTGAACTACGCTGTGTGCTCTGCCTGGCAAATCACATGTGAAAGAGACATTTTTTGGTAAGAATCACTGTATTGATCTTAGATTTTGTATCTGTTATTTTTTGAGTATTTGTGCAAAGTTTGGTTTGAACAATCATGTCATAACCTAGTCTATATTCAATGCACTTTATTAAGGTTTGCTCACTGTCAATATTAGACAAGTTCATTTTGAAAAAGATTTACAGTAGCTGTGGTTACCAGCATAACATTTTTTGATAGTACATAATGAGGGCTCAGCGCAACACTATTGTAATTCTGTTTTTTCCAAAAATCGTTTTTTTGCATGAATAACTATAGTTTTACAATGTGCATCTTGTGTTAAAATGTGGTCCAGATATTTTAAATAATTTTGAAGATATTCACTTTTGGTGAAAATATTGTATCTCAAATACACTAATTTTTTTTTTTTTTTTTTACTAAATTTTTAAAAAACATTTTAATTTAATAAAAACGTAAATTAAGTCAGATGAGAATGTTAAATGTTTTATTGATTTGGACATAAGTGACAATAAAATGGATGATTAATATAGTTATTGTGCTATAAAAGAACCATTTGTTGATATTTTGTTAAAAAATCTGATTATTAAAACTTGCAGTGAATTTTTTGGTTTGCAGTTTTTTTTAATAAAAAGGCCATCCAATCTCACAATATTACTCAACACACTTTTAATTTTTACCAATTATAACTTTACTAAACCAATATATCCCTTTTGAATACTTCCAGAATGAGATATGACCTCAGGTACACTCAGTATTATTCTTTTTAATATATCAGTACTAGAAGTCAGCAGTATCTAATTATTTTAAAATGGCTGTTAACTTAGAACCAAAACAATATATTTTAGATATTGATAAACCTTGGTTTCTCAGAGTCAACTTTTAATTATACCAATTAAATAAAGCACAATGTGGGTAGTGGGGTTGGTATGGAGTATGGTGGACACAGAGTGTACAGCAGATAGTTGAGATGGTGAAGTGGATGTAGAGGGTACAGCAGCTGCTGGTAGTGTAGTTGGTATGATGGATGAGGAGGGTAAATCAGGATGCTGTAGTTGGTATGATGAATGCAGAGGGTACAGCTGGTACTGTTGTTAGTATTGTGGGTGTAGAAGGTACAGCTGGTAGTATAGTGGGTATAATGGGTGTAGAGGGTACAACTGGTAGCATAGTTGGTATGGTTGGTGTTGAGGGTACAACCCAGGTAGCATAGTTGAGGGTACAGCTGGTAGTGTAGGTGGTATGGTAGGTGAAGAGGGTATGACAGGTAACATAGTTGGTATGGTGGGTGTATAGGGTGTGGCTGGTAACATAGTTGGTATAGTGGGTGTAGAAGGTACAGCTGGTAGCATAGTTGGTATGATTGGTGTAGAGGGTATGGCTTGTAGCATAGTTGGTATAGTGGGTGTGGATAGTACAACTGGTAGTATAGTTGGTATGGTGGGTTTTGAGGGTACAGCTGGTAGTGTAGTTGGTATGGTGGGTAAAGAGGGTATGACAGGTAACATAGTTGGTATGATGGGTGTGGATGGTACAACTGGTAGCATAGTTGGTATGGTGGGTGTTGAGGGTAGAGCTGGTAATGTAGTTGGTATGTGGGTGTTGAGGGTACAGCTGATAGTGTAGTTGGTATGATAGGTGAAGAGAGTACAGCTGGTAGTGTAGATGGTATCATAGGTGTAGACAGTACAGCTGGTAGTGTAGGCGATATGATAGGTGTAGAGGGTACAGCTGGTAGCATTGTTGGTAAAGTGGGTGTAGAGGTTACAGTAGGTAGTATAGTTGGTATGTTGGGTGTAGAGGGTACAGCTGGTAGCGTTGCTTGTGTTGTGAGTGCAGAAGGTACAGCAGGTAGTGCAGTTGCTATTGTGAATGAAGGGGGTACAGCTGGTAGTGTAGTTGGTATGGTGAGTAGCATAGATGGTATAGCGGGTGTTGATGGTACAACTGGAAGCATAGTTGGTATGATGGGTGTTGAGGGTACAGCTGGTTGTTATGGTGGGTAAAGAAAGTACAGCTGGTAGTGTAGATGGTATCGTAGATGTATATACAGTACAGCTGGTAGTATAGTTGATATGGTGGGTGTAGAGGGTACAACTGGTAGTGTTGTTGGTATAATGGGTGTAGAGGTTGCAGCTTGTAGCATTATTGGTGTTGTGAGTGTAGATGGTACAACTGGTAATGTATTTGGTAATGTGGGTTTTGAGGGTACAGCATGTAGTGTTGTTGGTATAGTGGGTGTAGAGTGGTTTTAAACGTAGTTGAAATTGTGGATGTAGAGGGTACAGCTAGTAATGTTGTTGATATAGTGAGTGTAGAGTGTTTGGCTGGTAGCGTAGTTGGTATGGTGGATGTAGAGGGTATGGCTGGTAGCATTGTTTTTATAGTGGGTGTAGATGGTACAACTGGTAATGTAGTTGGAATTGTGGGTGAAGAGGGTACATCTGGTTGTGTAGATGATATCATGGGCATAAACAGTACAGCTGGTAGTATAGTTGGTATGGTGGGTGTTGAGGGTACAACTGGTAGTGTAGTTGGTATTGTGGGTGAAGAGGGTACATCTGGTTGTGTAGATGATATTGTAGGCATAAACAGTACAGCTGGTAGTATAATTGGTATGGTGAGTATAGAGGGTAGACTGGTAGCATAGTTGGTATAGTGGGTGAAGAAAGTACAGCTTGTAGTGTAGTTGGTATTGTGAGTATGGAGGGTATAGCTGGTACTGCAGTTTGTATTCTGGGTGTAGAGGGTACAGCTAGTAGTGTAGATGTTAATGTGAGTATAACGGGTACAGCTGGTAGTGTAGTTGGTATTGTGAGTATTAAGGGTACAGCTGGTAGTGTAGTTGGTAATGTGAGTATAAAGGATACAGCTTGTAGTGTAGTTGGTATGGTGGTTGTATAGGTTACAGCTGTTAGTATAGTTGGTATTATGGGGAACAATGAGTGATTAAGATGGTTGAAATGGTATATTGAATGTAGTACAGTGAGTAGTTATAATGGTATGGTGGATGCAGAGTGGACATTGAGTAGTTGTGCTGGTGTAATGAATATAATGAATGCAACGGGTAGTGATGTTGATATTAAGAGGGTAATGAGTACTGAAATTAGTAAAGAATTATAGAGGATGTAGAAGGAACAGTGAAGAGTTGAGATGGTATGGTGGATGATTGTAGTGTCCATGAAACAGATGGTAGTGATGTTGGTATGGTGAATGCAGTGTGTAAAGTGGGTAGTGATGTTGATATAATGTGGATTGTGAGTAATGAAGTTGGTATGGTAGATGTTTAGGGCACAGGTAGTGCTGTTGGTGTTGTTGGTGTAGAAGGTACAGTGTAGTTGAATCTAAATGGTGGGTATATATGGTACAGTAAGTAATGGGGTTCTGGTTGGTATTATAGCTAATGGTTGGTAGAGAGAAAACAGTACCTATATAATGGAGTAATGTAGAGGAAGCATTGGAGTGAATGTAGATGTAACAGCGGATAATGGTACTGGATCGGTGGGTGTAATGGTTCAGAAGTTAATTAGGTCCGTATGATTGATGTAATGGATGCAATGGCTAGTGGGGTTGGTATGGTGGATTTTTAAGGTACAGTCGCTGTGGATAGTTGAGTTGGTATGGTGACAGAGTTGATACATGTAATGAATATAAAGGATCAGTGTCTTATGGATTTGGTTTGGCGGATGTTACGGATGTAGTTGAAAATGGTGCTAGTATACTAGATGTAGAGTGTAGAAGTGATGATGTTGGTATGGTGGTTGTATAGGGTACAGTGGGTATAATGATGTTAGTTTGGTGGGTGTAAAGGGTACAGTACCATGGTGGTGGAGTTAGTACATTTATGAAGGCTGAAAGGTGTTTAATTAATTTGGTATGATGGATTTTGAAAGTGCAGTTGATATTGGAGTTAGTATGATGAATGTAGATGGTACAGTTGTAAGTGATGTTGGTATAGTGGGGCCCATGGGGCACAGTACCCACTTAACACTTGTTTAAATTTAAACGATAACTTTTTCCAAATTTTTAACTAAATAAACAGATGTATCTTTTTGTCTATTTGTCTAAAAATAAGGTTTTAACCAAAACAATCATGTAGTATGTAATTTGATCTCAACTGCTTATTGCACCCCAGGTAAAAATTCGTCAATAAATTTATAAAACTGAAAACAACAGTTTTAAAATCTTGTTTGATATATACTGGTATATCAATATCAAATATCACATTCTTAAACATGACAGTTAGTTATGATTATGCTGTGGTCTAGAAAGTATCTGCATACTATATAAATTTACACAATATCATTTTCTAAATATGAATTTGGAAATATAATTATATATATTAACTTAAATAAACATAATTTAATACTTTCATAACTGAAATATTATGCTTTACATTGTTAATGACATAGGTTAATTGATTGTTAACACAAAAACTACCAAAATTATTGTATTTATAGGCTAAAACATAAATAATACAGTTTAATATACTTTTGTATATGTTTTTCTTTATTTCCAATACTTCTTATATGTTTGTGTTTACCTTTAATAGAATTAAAATTAGTTTTGGAGTAATAACAACATAATTTTGATCAGTTTTGTTTTGAGTTACATTATTTTTATACCCCCGACAAACAAAGTTTTGAGGGGGTATATTGGAGTCACCCTGAGGTCGGTCTGTCGGTCTGTCTGTTGCAATTTTCCTTGTCCGGAGCATCACTTGAAAGTACTGGATGGAATTTCTTCAAACGTCATACAATGGTAGAGTATAATGAGAGGAAGTGCAGTGTACAAGAAACATAACTCTATTCTTGCTAATTACAGAGTTATTGCCCTTTGATATTTTTTCTTGTCCGGAGCATAACTTGAAAAGTACCAGATGGAATTTCATCAAGCTTCATACAATGGTAAAATATAATGAGAGGAAGTGCAGTGTACAGAAAACATAACTCTATTCTTGCTAATTACAGAGTTATTGCCCTTTGATATATTTCCCTTTGATATTTTTTCTTGTCCGGAGCATAACTTGAAAAGTACCGGATAGAATTTCATGAAGCTTCATACAATGGTAGAATATAATGAGAGGAAGTGCAGTGTACAGGAAACATAACTCTATTCTTGCTAATTACAGAGTTATTGCCCTTTGATATATTTCCCTTGTCCGGAGCATTACTTTTAAAGTACTGGATGGAATTTCATCAAACTTCATACAATGGTAGAATATAATGAGAGGAAGTGCAGTGTACAGGAAACATAACTCTATTCTTGCTAATTACAGAGTTATTGCCCTTTGATATATTTCCCTTGTCTGGTGCAGTACTTTTAAAGTACTTTTAAAGCCGTCAGTGATAACAGTTTAATAAAGTTCATGAAAGAACCAAGTTGATGAATACATGGAGTTCGAGCAAAGCAGGTTCGATATTGTATTCCTAGTGCTCTTGTTTGTTTCTTATCCATAAAATTGTTGTCCCCCAACATAACTCGAAAAAGTACAACATTTATTGATTGCCATGAAAGCTTGTACACTGCACAATAATTAAAAAGACCATTTTTAATTTTAACAAAACCATAAAAAAATTAACAATACAAACAACTCAATCCATAACATTCTCTTTTATTAAGATTTTTTTTTGTCTGGAGCATAACTTTAAAACTATTGGATATAATTTAATAAAACTTCATACAATGGTTAACCATTTTCTGTCATGGCGGCATTCGGGGGTATTCATCACTACAGTGATAGGTCTAGTTAAACTTAGAAATTAATTATTTATCTCATAAAACTTGGTGCAAAACTATTGTTACTTGAGTTACAATAGTTTTGCACCAAATATAAATTCAGTTTTATTGAATTTTAAAAGCAACACTATTGTAACTCAAACTTTTACAATTAAATCAAGTTATATTAAAGCTTTAATTGATAACACTTGTTTGTATTGTAAGTAATGCAGTTTTCATTTGAATTTTGAAAAATATTAGCAAAAATATCTAAAGAAAATAAAAAACAGTTTTTTCCTCCTCCTGAACAATTTGAAAAAACCTAGTTACAATAAGTGTTGTGCCAAGCCCTCGATAATTATGCACTTGGAGATACTTGTCACGACTTGCTTGAAATTCCTGTCTCCTGCTGGTGTACAGAATCAAATTCTGCCTGTCATTGCTTTGTAATATTAATTGCCAAACGATTTCTCAACTATAATCTGTATTGCTTCATGTTTTTTTCGGCATCGTGTTAAATATTTTGTCTGTTTCCTGCGGTTGTCTGAGAGATGTCTGGTGTCAGTTTGATGTTCAGGTATTGTTTTTGTCACTTTCTGTCTGTGAAAGTCTGTCACAGCTTGGTATACTTTAGTGTCTGGGTTTGTTGTTAAATATTTTATCTCAAGACCATCATTATACATGTCACTGACATTGCAGCCCATTTTTTCTCATCTCTATTGTTGGTTTCCATACAATCAGTAGCTGTACACTCTTTGAATTTTATTTCAGCTATCATTCTGCGAATGAAATAGACGCTTGGATCAAAGATTATTTACTGTTTCAAGAGCAATTATTGGGTGCTGCCATGAGGGGGAGGCCTGAGTGAGTAGTAATGCTTCTAGAATTTGATCATGGGGTTGAGTAACCATATTGGGGAGTCAGTTGTACGAATTATTAAACTTGGATATACAAAATGTAGTACTAGAAGTTTGGTGAAAAATGTCAAAGAACATTAACTGAATAATTTGTATTTTTAGTTGTATGTAGGAAACCTTAATTTTTGTAATTGTTTATTTTGAAGGTAGAGTACCTTTTTTTGCAATGACATGCCCCTTAGACAAACCAATAGATCAAAAATTAAAATAAGGGCTTATCAACATTTTTATTCGCCATTATAACAGGTTAATTAATGTTTGTAGCTGTATAATGAGATATGTATTAAGAGGTCTATATATTTAATTAATATGTTGTTTGTAGGTATATAATGAGTTATGTATAAAGAAGTCTATATATTCAATTATCAAAGGCAAAGAGGGATATGGTAATGGTGTCCGTCTGTACGTCTGTATCACTTTTGTCCGGAGCATAACTACAGAACTATACAAGTGATTTTGTTGAATCTTCACACTATGACAGATGACATTGAGAGGAAATAAAGTGTAGAAGAACCATAACTCTACATTGCTTACTTTCGAATTATCACACTTCATTAATTTACTCTTTTGTCCGGATCATAACTCCATAACTATTTAAAGGCAGGGTTTCCACCAGAGTCATAACGCATGTCGCATGCGACATCTCTTCAAAAGATTTGGTTGATAAGCGACATCCCTTAAGTGGCCAGACATGCCTTCCCACCCGTTGCGACTACCGTTAGATAATCCCATTACACAAGCCCATCAGTAATCAAACAAGTGACCCCTTGATCAATTTACCTATTTCACAGACTTGTCAATTACTCGCAAGTGTGAACTGGAGGTGTGTACAGGTAAGCCAATCAGAACGAGTCATTTGAAGATTATACCGCCTCAATATAGAATGCGATGTCCTGTGAAATTTCTTGATCAAGATTGTTTTTCACAAGATTTAAAATCGGCTACTGACCAAGGTGTCAGCATTACCTTTCAATTGATTCATTAACCTCCCAATCACGTGAAATAAATGTAGTATATTTTATGCAATCAATCTGAACTAAACACTTAATAAAGTATGTCATGACCATTTCTCAGATCAAGACAACTAGAATCGCAGTGTATTGTAAGCCCTTTATGCAAGTAAGCAAAACAAAGAAATTGTAAAAGGTTTTCTCAGCATCTTACTTCAACAAAGCTATAATAAAATCTCCACTTAAAATGGTTTATTTTGTACATAAATTGAAGAAAAAATATGGAAATAAAACACCCGAATGTAACATGTTGCCTACCGGATGTTAACAAATTTGAGAAACCCGGTCTAAAAGTTGGTGCCTTCAAAAGTTGGATCCTAAAAAATTGGTGCATTGGTTAAAGCGGTCCCGTTTATTAGGGATGTTTAAGACTTAACTATTAATGTTTCCTTTTATAAAATTTATATTTATTTGGAAATACACTGACACCTAATGAAAATAACAGATTCAAACATTAAAAATGCAAACTCTCAATTGTATTAACTTTGAAATATGACAAGTTGACCATTTATAAACACTCCTTTACTATATTTTTATGGCAATAATATTCTAATATAGATAGAAACATATATTTGAAATGCACATTAATGGATAGTTGGTTACCCCTGTTTCTCAGCATCTTTTTTCAACAAATGAAATCCCCTACTAAAACGGTTTAAATTTTTAACATAGATTAAAGCGTTTTCGTTCATTGGAAATACCCGGATGTGATGATGGTCAAAATTTGGTTACTGTGGTCCCATTTATGCAGGATATTTCGGGGATAGGGAAAAAATATTTTTTAACAATAATCTATAATTTGTGTTTACTTTAATAAATTGGTATTAATTTGGAAATACACAAATACTACATGAAAAATATAATTTGCTTCTATATAGAATCAAACATAAATTGTAGCTTTCAAATATGATTAGTCGTCAAGGACTTGTATAGAATAGGATAGGAAACTTGCATCTCCAGATTAAATGTTGATGAAATAGCCCACAAAGGATTAATTATATGGCTAGATATTGAAACTTGAAGGAAAATGTATCATAATTAACTTGTCATAATATTTTAGCTGCAGTATAGATATTTTGTAATCAAAAGTGTTTCAGCAATTTTAAACACAAATTTCTGGGAATGGTATTGTTTTGATGAGAATATCTCTCTGCAATGCAAGATTTTTGAATTTTTGAATTTGAATTTTGAATGGAAGTTAAGATAATTGAAAACGAGATATTGCGAGATTTTATGTAAATACAAGAGCGTTCACAAAGTCTCAATCAGTTGCCTTTCCTTCTCTATATTATTCCTGCTAGTCATCTATTAAAAACAGTTTTAATTTCTTTGTATTCATTTTATTGCAGCAATATTTTAAACAGTAACACAAACTTAAAAATGCACCATTCATGAGTGTCAAACTTAAAAAAAATCAACACAGGAGGGGACCCCTCCCAATTTTAGCAACAAGCCTTCAAAAATTCCTGGGGGAAACCCTGAGACACCTTTAGGCAATTCCTGGCCTGTTTTGTGAAGAGGGGGGAACCCTGAAGGGATTTTGTTGAATCTTCACAATTAATGAGGAAGAGTAGTTAACAAAAACCATAACTCTACATGGCTTGCTTTTTTAGCTCACCTGAGCCGAATGCTCACAGGTGAGCTTATGTGATCACCTGGTGTCTATCGTCCGTCATTTACTTTGAGCTTTTAACATCTTCTCCTCTGAAACCACTAGGCCAATTTTGATATAACTTCACAGTAATGTTCCTTGGGTGACCCTCTACCAAGTTTGTTCAAGCCATCTTGATTCATCAAAAAACATGGCCCCCAGGGGGTGGGGCAAGTTTTATAAGTAAAAACTTAAAAACTCTTCTTGTCAGAAACTACTGGCTCGATTTTAAAATAATTTCACAGACCCTCTACCAAGTTTGTTCAAGCCATCTTGATTTGTCAAAAAACATGGCGGCCAATGGGTGGGATTAGTTTACAATATAAGCTATCACAAAAACTTAAAAAATCTTCTTGTCAGAAGCTACTGGCTCGATTTTAAAATAATTTCACAGCAATGTTCGTTGGGTGACCCTCTACCAAGTTTGTTCAAGCCATTTTGATTCATAAAAAAACATGGCGGCCATGGGGTGGGGTTAGTTTACTATATAAGCTATAGTAAAAACATAAAAAATCTTCTTGTCATAAACTACTGGCTCGATTTTAAAATAATTTCACAGAAATGTTCCTTGGGTAACTCTCTACCAATTTTGTTCAAGCCATCTTGATTAGTAAAAAAATATGGCAGCCAGAGGGTGGGGTTAGTTTTATTTAAAATTAATGTCCTAGTTTTATAGCATAAATGTCTGTAAATAGCAATTATTATAAGAAGAGGTAATAAACTGTTCAAATAAACTTTTATTTTGCTATTATTATACAATATTATACCATATATAAGTTTTAAAAGATAATTCATCATAAAAAGATGAATGATACAATTATAATCAATAATTGAAATATTATTCATCAGTCATGAACCATTTTAAAATAGGTGTTTTTTCTGAATATAAAAGTCAAGAGTTTTTCTAGTTAAGACAGGGATGGTTTACTGCTTCATAATAAAGCAATACCATAGATTTAGCTAGTTTCTTCACAGCAAGAAATCTGCTTGACATTTTTAGTGTCAAAATGTACTTGAAATCTTGGAGGAGGAGCTTAAATCATTACTAATAGAAGTTTCTGTGCCGAGTCTGTGTCAGTGCTTTAGTTAAGTTCATAACTAATATAGGTTTCTGTGCCGCGTCTTCTGTCGGTGCTTCAGTTAAGTTCATTACTTATATGTGTTTCCGTGCCGCATCTTGTGTCGGTGCTTTAGTTAAGTTCATAATTAATAACTAATATATGTTTCTGTGCCGCGTCTTTCTCGGTGCTTCAGTTAAGTTCATTACTTAAATATGTTTCTGTGCCGCGTCTTTCTCGGTGCTTTAGTTAAGTTCATAACTACTATATGTTTCCGTGCCGCGTCTTGTGTCAGTGCTTTAGTTAAGTTCATTACTAATACCTAATATATGTTTCTGTGCCGCGTCTTCTGTCGGTGCTTTAGTTAAGTTCATAACTAATATATGTTTCTGTGTAGCGTCTTCTGTCGGTGCTTCAGTTAAGTTCATAAATTATATATGTTTCTGTGCCGCGTCTTCTGTTGGTGCTTTAGTTAAGTTCATTACTAATATATGTTTCTGTGCCGCGTCTTCTGTCGGTGCTTCAGTTAAGTTCATTACTAATATATGTTTCTGTGCCGCGTCTTCTGTCGGTGCTTCAGTTAAGTTCATAACTAATATATGTTTAGTTAAGTTCATTACTAATATATGTTTCTGTGCCGCGTCTTCTGTTGGTGCTTTAGTTAAGTTCATTACTAATATATGTTTATGTGCCGCGTCTTCTGTCGGTGCTTCAGTTAAGTTCATTACTAATATATGTTTCTGTGCCGCGTCTTCTGTCGGTGCTTCAGTTAAGTTCATTACTAATATATGTTTCTGTGCCGCGTCTTCTGTCGGTGCTTCAGTTAAGTTCATAACTAATATATGTTTAGTTAAGTTCATTACTTATATATGTTTCTGTGCCGCGTCTTCTGTCGGTGCTTCAGTTAAGTTCATAACTAATATATGTTTAGTTAAGTTCATTACTTATATATGTTTCTGTGCCGCGTCTTCTGTCGGTGCTTCAGTTAAGTTCATAACTAATATATGTTTCCGTGCAGCGTCTTGTGTCGGGGCTTCAGTTAAGTTCATAACTAATATATGTTTCCGAGCCACGTCTTGTGTCGGTGCTTTAATTAAGTTCATAACTAAAAACTAATATATGTTTCTGTGCCGCGTCTTCTGTCGGTGCTTTAGTTAATTTCATTACTAATATATGTTTCTGTGCCGCATCTTCTGTCGGTGCTTCAGTTAAGTTCATAACTAATATATGTTTCTGTCGGTGCTTCAGTTAAGTTCATTACTAATATATGTTTCTGTGCCGCGTCTTCTGTCGGTGCTTCAGTTAAATTTATAAATAATATATGTTTCTGTGCCGCGCCGCGTCTTCTGTCGGTGCTTCAGTTAAGTTCATTACTAATATATGTTTCTGTGCCGCGTCTTCTGTCAGTGCTTCAGTTAAATTTATAAATAATATATGTTTCTGTGCCGCGTCTTCTGTCGGTGCTTCAGTTAAGTTCATTACTAATATATGTTTCTGTGCCGCGTCTTCTGTCGGTGCTTCAGTTTAGATCATAACTAATATATGTTTAGTTCAGTTTATTACTAATATATGTTTCTGTGCCGCGTCATCTGTCGGTGCTCAGTTAAGTTCATTACTAATATATGTTTCTGTGCCGCGTCTTGTGTCGGTGCTTCAGTTAAGTTCATAACTAATATATGTTTCTGTGCCGCGTCTTCTGTCGGTGCTCAGTTAAGTTCATTACTAATATATGTTTCTGTGCCGCGTCTTCTGTCGGTGCTTCAGTTAAGTTCATAACTAATATATGTTTAGTTCAGTTTATTACTAATATATGTTTCTGTGCCGCGTCATCTGTCGGTGCTTCAGTTAAGTTCATAACTAATATATGTTTCTGTGCCGCGTCTTCTGTCGGTGCTTCAGTTAAGTTCATAACTAATATATGTTTAGTTCAGTTCATTACTAATATATGTTTCTGTGCCGCGTCTTCTGTCGGTGCTTTAGTTAATTTCATTACTAATATATGTTTCTGTGCCGCATCTTCTGTCGATGCTTCAGTTAAGTTCATAACTAATATATGTTTCTGTGCCGCATCTTCTGTCGATGCTTCACTTAAGTTCATAACTAATATATGTTTCTGTGCCGCGTCTTCTGTCGGTGCTCAGTTAAGTTCATTACTAATATATGTTTCTGTGCCGCGTCTTCTGTCGGTGCTTCAGTTAAGTTCATAACTAATATATGTTTAGTTAAGTTCATTACTAATATATGTTTCTGTGCCGCGTCTTCTGTCGGTGCTTTAGTTAATTTCATTACTAATATATGTTTCTGTGCCGCGTCTTCTGTCGATGCTTCAGTTAAGTTCATAACTAATATATGTTTCTGTGCCGCGTCTTCTGTCGGTGCTTCAGTTAAGTTCATTACTAATATATGTTTCTGTGCCGCGTCTTCTATCGGTGCTTCAGTTAAGTTCATAACTAATATATGTTTCTGTGCCGCGTCTTCTGTCGGTGCTTCAGTTAAGTTCATTACTAATATATGTTTCTGTGTCGCGTCTTCTGTCGGTGCTTCAGTTAAATTTATAAATAATATATGTTTCTGTGCCGCGCCGCGTCTTCTGTCGGTGCTTCAGTTAAGTTCATTACTAATATATGTTTCTGTGCTGCGTCTTCTGTCGGTGCTTCAGTTAAATTTATAAATAATATATGTTTCTGTGCCGCGTCTTCTGTCGGTGCTTCAGTTAAGTTCATTACTAATATATGTTTCTGTGCCGCGTCTTCTGTCGGTGCTTCAGTTTAGTTCATAACTAATATATGTTTAGTTCAGTTTATTACTAATATATGTTTCTGTGCCGCGTCATCTGTCGGTGCTCAGTTAAGTTCATTACTAATATATGTTTCTGTGCCGCGTCTTCTGTCGGTGCTTCAGTTAAGTTCATAACTAATATATGTTTCTGTGCCGCGTCTTCTATCGGTGCTCAGTTAAGTTCATTACTAATATATGTTTCTGTGCCGCGTCTTCTGTCGGTGCTTCAGTTAAGTTCATAACTAATATATGTTTAGTTCAGTTTATTACTAATATATGTTTCTGTGCCGCGTCATCTGTCGGTGCTCAGTTAAGTTCATTACTAATATATGTTTCTGTGCCGCGTCTTCTGTCGGTGCTTCAGTTAAGTTCATAACTAATATATGTTTCTGTGCCGCGTCTTCTGTCGGTGCTCAGTTAAGTTCATTACTAATATATGTTTCTGTGCCGCGTCTTCTGTCGGTGCTTCAGTTAAGTTCATAACTAATATATGTTTCTGCGCCGCGTCTTCTGTCGGTGCTTCAGTTAAGTTCATAACTAATATATGTTTAGTTAAGTTCATTACTAATATATGTTTCTGTGCCGCGTCTTCTGTCGGTGTTTCAGTTAAGTTCATAACTAATATATGTTATATTTAGTTCATTACTTATATATGTTTCTGTGCCACGTCTTCTGTTGGTGCTTCAGTTAAGTTCATAACTAATATATGTTTCCGTGCAGCGTCTTGTGTCGGGGCTTCAGTTAAGTTCATAACTAATATATGTTTCCGAGCCACGTCTTGTGTCGGTGCTTTAATTAATTTCATAACTAAAAACTAATATATGTTTCTGTGCCGCGTCTTGTGTCAGTGCTTTAGTTAAGTTCATTACTAATATATCTTTCTGTGCCGCGTCTTCTGTCGGTGCTTCAGTTAAGTTCATAACTAATATATGTTTCTATGCCACGTCTTCTGTCGGTGCTTCAGTTAAGTTCATAACTAATATATGTTTCTGTGCCGCATCTTCTGTCGGTGCTTCAGTTCAGTTCATTACTAATATATGTTTCTGTGCCGCGTCTTCTGTCGGTGCTTCAGTTAAATTTATAAATAATATATGTTTCTGTGCCGCGTCTTCTGTCGGTGCTTCAGTTAAGTTCATTACTAATATATGTTTCTGTGCCGCGTCTTCTGTCGGTGCTTCAGTTAAGTTCATAACTAATATATGTTTAGTTCAGTTCATTACTAATATATGTTTCTGTGCCGCGTCTTCTGTCGGTGCTCAGTTAAGTTCATTACTAATATATGTTTCTGTGCCGCGTCTTCTGTCGGTGCTTCAGTTAAGTTCATAACTAATATATGTTTCTGTGCCGCGTCTTCTGTCGGTGCTTCAGTTAAGTTTATTACTAATATATGTTTCTGTGCCGCGTCTTCTGTCGGTGCTTCAGTTAAGTTCATTACTTATATATGTTTCTGTGCCGCGTCTTCTGTCGGTGCTTCTGTTTAGTTCATAACTAATATATGTTTAGTTCAGTTCATTACTAATATATGTTTCTGTGCCGCGTCTTCTGTCGGTGCTCAGTTAAGTTCATTACTAATATATGTTTCTGTGCCGCGTCTTCTGTCGGTGCTCAGTTAAGTTCATTACTAATATATGTTTCTGTGCCGCGTCTTCTGTCGGTGCTTCAGTTAAGTTCATAACTAATATATGTTTCTATGCCGCGTCTTCTGTCGGTGCTTCAGTTAAGTTCATAACTAATATAAGTTTCTGTGCCGCGTCTTCTGTCGGTGCTTCGGTTAAGTTCATTACTAATATATGAAGTTTCTGTGCCGCGTCTTCTGTCGGTGCTTCGGTTAAGTTCATTACTAATATATGTTTCTGTGCCGCGTCTTCTGTCGGTGCTTCAGTTAAGTTCATTACTAATATATGTTTCTGTGCCGCGTCCACTGTCGGTGCTTCAGTTTAGTTCATAACTAATATATGTTTAGTTCAGTTCATTACTAATAAATGTTTCTGTGCCGCGTCTTCTGTCGGTGCTCAGTTAAGTTCATTACTAATATATGTTTCTGTGCCGCGTCTTCTGTCGGTGCTTCAGTTAAGTTTATTACTAATATATGTTTCTGTGCCGCGTCTTCTGTCGGTGCTTCAGTTAAGTTCATTACTAATATATATATGCTTCTGTGCCGCGTCTTCTGTCGGTGCTTCAGTTAAGTTCATAACTAATATATTTTTAGTTCAGTTCATTACTAATATATGTTTCTGTGCCGCGTCTTCTGTCGGTGCTTCAGTTTAGTTCATAACTAATATATGTTTAATTCAGTTCATTACTAATATTTGTTTCTGTGCCGCGTCTTCTGTCGGTGCTTCAGTTCATAACTAATATATGTTTCCGTGCCGCGTCTTGTGTCGGTGCTTCAGTTAAGTTCATAACTAATATATGTTTCTGTGCCGCGTCTTCTGTCGGTCCTTCAGTTAAGTTTATTACTAATATATGATTCTGTGCTACGTCTTCTGTCGGTGCTTCAATTAAGTTCATTACTTATATCTGTTTCTGTGCCGCGTCTTCTGGCGGTGCTTCATTTAAGTTCATAACTAATATATGTTTAGTTAAATTCATTACTAATATATGTTTCTGTGCCGCGTCTTCTGTCGGTGTTTCAGTTAAGTTCATAACTAATATATGTTTCTGTGCCGCGTCTTCTGTCGGTGCTTAGTTAAATTTATTACTAATATATGTTTCTGTGCCCCGTCTTCTGTCGGTGCTTCAGTTTAGTTCATTACTAATATATATATGCTTCTGTGCCGCGTCTTCTGTCGGTGCTTCAGTTAAGTTCATAACTAATATATGTTTAGTTCAGTTCATTACTAATATCTGTTTCTGTACCGCGTCTTCTGTCGGTGCTTCAGTTAAGTTCATAACTTATATATGTTTAGTTAAGTTCATTACTAATATATGTTTCTGTGCCGCGTCTACTGTCGGTGCTTCAGTTAAGTTTATAACTAATATATGTTTCTGTGCTGCGTCTTCTGTCGGTGCTTCAGTTAAATTTATTACTTATATATGTTTCTGTGCCGCGTCTTCTGTCGGTGCTTCAGTTAAGATCATTACTAATATATGTTTCTGTGCCGCGTCTTCTGTCGGTGCTTCAGTTAAGTTTATAAATAATATATGTTTAGTTCAGTTCATTACAAATATATGTTTCTGTGCCGCGTCTTCCGTCGGTGCTTCAGTTCAGTTCATAACTGATATATGTTTAGTTCAGTTCATTACTAATATATGTTTCTGTGCCGCGTCTTCTGTCGGTGCTTCAGTTAAGTTCATTACTAATATATGTTACTCTGCCGCGTCTTCTGTCGGTGCTTCAGTTAAGTTTATAACTAATATATGTTTAGTTCAGTTCATTACAAATATATGTTTCTGTGCCGCGTCTTGTGTCGGTGCTTCAGTTAAGTTCATAACTGATATATGTTTAGTTCAGTTCATAACTTATATATATGTTTCTGTGCCGCGTCTTCTGTCGGTCCTTCAGTTAAGTTTATTACTAATATATGATTCTGTGCCACGTCTTCTGTCGGTGCTTCAGTTAAGTTTATAACTAGTATATGTTTAGTTAAGTTCATTACTAATATTTGTTTTTTTGTCGCGTCTTCTGTCGGTGCTTTAGTTCAGTTCATAACTAATAACTAATATATCTTTCTGTGCCGAGTCTTCTTTCGGTGCTTCAGTTAAGTTCATTACTAATATATGTTTCTGTGCCGCGTCTTCTGTCGGTGCTTCAGTTAAGTTCATAACTAATATATGTTTAGTTCAGTTCATTACTAATATATGTTTCTGTGCCGCCTCTTCTGTCGGTGCTTCAGTTCATAACTGATATATATTTCCGTGCCGCGTCTTGTGTCAGTGCTTCAGTTAAGTTCATAACTAATATATGTTTCTGTGCCGCGTCTTCTGTCGGTCCTTCAGTTAAGTTTCTTACTAATATATGATTCTGTGCCACGTCTTCTGTCGGTGCTTCAATTAAGTTCATTACTTATATCTGTTTCTGTGCCACATCTTCTCGCGGTGCTTCAGTTCAGTTCATAACTAATATATGTTTAGTTAAATTCATTACTAATATATGTTTCTGTGCCGCGTCTTCTGTCGGTGCTTCAGTTAAGTTCATTACTAATATATGTTTCTGTGCCGTGTCTTCTGTCGGTGCTTCAGTTAAGTTCATAACTAATATATGTTTCTGTGCCGCGTCTTCTGTCGGTGCTTCAGTTAAGTTCATAACTAATATATGTTTAGTTCAGTTCATTACAAATATATGTTTCTGTGCCGCGTCTTCTGTCGGTGCTTCAGTTAAGTTCATAACTTATATATGTTTAGTTAAGTTCATTACTAATATATGTTTCTGTGCCGCATCTTCTGTCGGTGCTTCAGTTAAGTTCATAACTAATATATGTTTCTGTGCCGCGTCTTCTGTCGGTGCTTCAGTTAAGTTCATTACTAATATATATATGCTTCTGTGTCGCGTCTTCTGTCGGTGCTTCAGTTAAGTTCATAACTAATATATGTTTAGTTCAGTTCATTACTAATATATGTTTCTGTACCGCGTCTTCTGTCGGTGCTTCAGTTAAGTTCATAACTTATATATGTTTAGTTAAGTTCATTACTAATATATGTTTCTGTGCTGCGTCTACTGTCGGTGCTTCAGTTAAGTTGATAACTAATATATGTTTCTGTGCCGCGTCTTCTGTCGGTGCTTCAGTTAAATTTATTACTTATATATGTTTCTGTGCCGCGTCTTCTATCGGTGCTTCAGTTAAGATCATTACTAATATATGTTTCTGTGCCCCGTCTTCTGTCGGTGCTTCAGTTAAGTTCATAACTAATATATGTTTAGTTCAGTTCATTACAAATATATTTTTCTGTGCCGCGTCTTCTGTCGGTGCTTCAGTTAAGTTCATGACTGATATATGTTTAGTTAAGTTCATTACTAATATATGTTTCTGTGCCGCGTCTTCTGTCGGTACTTCAGTTAAGTTCATTACTAATATATGCTTCTGTGCCGCGTCTTCTGTCGGTGCTTCAGTTAAGTTCATAACTAATATATGTTTAGTTCAGTTCATTACTAATATATGTTTCTGTGCCGCGTCTTCTGTCGGTGCTTCAGTTTAGTTCATAACTAATATATGTTTAGTTCAGTTCATTACTAATATATGTTTCTGTGCCGCGTCTTCTGTCGGTGCTTCAGTTCATAACTAATATATGTTTCCGTGCCGCGTCTTGTGTCGGTGCTTCAGTTAAGTTCATAACTAATATATGTTTCTGTGCCGCGTCTTCTGTCGGTCCTTCAGTTAAGTTTATTACTAATATATGATTCTGTGCCACGTCTTCTGTCGGTGCTTCATTTAAGTTCATTACTTATATCTGTTTCTGTGCCGCGTCTTCTGTCGGTGCTTCAGTTAAGTTCATAACTAATATATGTTTCTGTGCCGCGTCTTCTGTCGGTGCTCAGTTAAGTTCATTACTAATATATGTTTCTGTGCGGCGTCTTCTGTCGGTGCTTCAGTTAAGTTCATAACTGATATATGTTTAGTTAAGTTCATAACTAATATATGTTTCTGTGCCGCGTCTTCTGTCGGTCCTTCAGTTAAGTTTATTACTAATATATGATTCAGTGCCACGTCTTCTGTCGGTGCTTCAATTAAGTTCATTACTTATATCTGTTTCTGTGCCGCGTCTTCTGGCGGTGCTTCAGTTAAGTTCATAACTAATATATGTTTCTGTGCCGCGTCTTCTGTCGGTGCTTCAGTTAAGTTCATAACTGATATATGTTTAGTTAAGTTCATTACTAATATATGTTTCTGTGCCGCGTCTTCTGTCGGTGCTTCAGTTAAGTTCATAACTAATATATGCTTCTGTGCTGCGTCTTCTGTCGGTGCTTCAGTTAAGTTCATAACTAATATATGTTTAGTTCAGTTCATTACTAATATATGTTTCTGTGCCGCGTCTTCTGTCGGTGCTTCAGTTTAGTTCATAACTAATATATGTTTAGTTCAGTTCATTACTAATATATGTTTCTGTGCCGCGTCTTCTGTCGGTGCTTCAGTTCATAACTAATATATGTTTCCGTGCCGCGTCTTGTGTCGGTGCTTCAGTTAAGTTCATAACTAATATATGTTTCTGTGCCGCGTCTTCTGTCGGTCCTTCAGTTAAGTTTATTACTAATATATGATTCTGTGCCACGTCTTCTGTCGGTGCTTCATTTAAGTTCATTACTTATATCTGTTTCTGTGCCGCGTCTTCTGTCGGTGCTTCAGTTAAGTTCATAACTAATATATGTTTCTGTGCCGCGTCTTCTGTCGGTGCTTCAGTTAAGTTCATTACTAATATATGTTTCTGTGCGGCGTCTTCTGTCGGTGCTTCAGTTAAGTTCATAACTGATATATGTTTAGTTAAGTTCATAACTAATATATGTTTCTGTGCCGCGTCTTCTGTCGGTCCTTCAGTTAAGTTTATTACTAATATATGCGTCTGTGCCGCGTCTTCTGTCGGTGCTTCAGTTAAGTTCATAACTAATATATGTTTAGTTCAGTTCATTACTAATATATGTTTCTGTGCCGCGTCTTCTGTCGGTGCTTCAGTTTAGTTCATAACTAATATATGTTTAGTTCAGTTCATTACTAATATATGTTTCTGTGCCGCGTCTTCTGTCGGTGCTTCAGTTCATAACTAATATATGTTTCCGTGCCGCATCTTGTGTCGGTGCTTCAGTTAAGTTCATAACTAATATATGTTTCTGTGCCGCGTCTTCTGTCGGTCCTTCAGTTAAGTTTATTACTAATATATGATTCTGTGCCACGTCTTCTGTCGGTGCTTCATTTAAGTTCATTACTTATATCTGTTTCTGTGCCGCGTCTTCTGTCGGTGCTTCAGTTAAGTTCATAACTAATATATGTTTCTGTGCCGCGTCTTCTGTCGGTGCTCAGTTAAGTTCATTACTAATATATGTTTCTGTGCGGCGTCTTCTGTCGGTGCTTCAGTTAAGTTCATAACTGATATATGTTTAGTTAAGTTCATAACTAATATATGTTTCTGTGCCGCGTCTTCTGTCGGTCCTTCAGTTAAGTTTATTACTAATATATGATTTCAGTGCCACGTCTTCTGTCGGTGCTTCAATTAAGTTCATTACTTATATCTGTTTCTGTGCCGCGTCTTCTGGCGGTGCTTCAGTTAAGTTCATACTAATAATGTTTCTGTGCCGCGTCTTCTGTCGGTGCTTCTGTTAAGTTCATAACTTATATATGTTTAGTTAAGTTCATTACTTATATATGTTTTTGTGCCGCGTCTTCTGTCGGTGCTTCAGTTAAGTTCATAACTGAAATATGTTTAGTTAAGTTCATTACTAATATATGTTTCTGTGCCGTGTCTTCTGTAGGTGCTTCTGTTAAGTACATAACTTATATATGTTTAGTTAAGTTCATAACTAATATATGTTTCTGTGCCGCGTCTTCTGTCGGTGCTTCAGTTAAGTTCATTACTAATATATGTTTCCGTGCGGCGTTTTGTGTCGATGCTTCAGTTAAGTTCATAACTAATATATGTTTCTGTGCCGCGTCTTCTGTCGGTGCTTCAATTAAGTTCATTACTTATATCTATTTCTGTGCTGCGTCTTCTGGCGGTGCTTCAGTTAAGTTCATAACTAATATATGTTTCTGTGCCGCGTCTTCTGTCGATGCTTCAGTTAAATTCATTACTAATATATGTTTCTGTGCCGCGTCTTCTGTCGGTGCCTCAGTTAAGTTCATAACTAATATATATTAGTTCAGATCATTACTAATATATGTTTCTGTGCCGCGTCTTCTGTCGGTG
>CM055898.1:30893399-30929389 GCA_029582155.1 Panopea generosa | reverse complement strand
ATATATTCTGCCATTATATACCTCATGCCATTATATACCGCTGCCATTATATACCTCTTGCCATTATATACGATTGCCATTATTATATCTCTGTCATTATATACCGCTGCCATTATATACCTCTGCCATTATATACCGCTGCCATTATATACCTCTGCCATTATATACCTTGCCATTATATATGTCTGCCATTATATATCTCTGCCATTATATACCTTGCCATTATATACCTTGCCATAATATACCACTGCCATTATATACCTTGCCATATATATCTCTGCCATTATATACCTTGCATTATATATCTCCCGCCATTATATATCGTCTGCCATTATATACCTTCTGTCATTATATACCTCTGCCATTATATATCTCTTGCCATTATATATCTTCTGCCATTATATTAACCTTGCCATTTATATATCTCTGCCATTTATATACCTTGCCATAATATACCTCTGCCATTATATATCGCTGCATTATATATCTCTGCCATAATATACCTCTGCCATTATATATCTCTGCCAGTATATACATGTACCTCTGCCATTATATATCTCTGACCATTATAGTACCTCTGCCATTATATACCTTTGCCATTATATTTCTGGCCATTAACAGGTTTTTTACACTCTATGACTACCATCCCCACCCCTGTGATCTTATTCTTTTGTCAACAGTGTTGTGGTATTGGACTGTCATCAGAAAGTGGTACATACGTTTGATACCTTTGTTACGGACTGCAAGAGTTCAGTAAATTCTAGTGTATACTCCAATGTCAACTATGCATACGCCACAGTGATCCTATTCTTTGCCCATCACTCATATCGCTCCCTGGAACTACACAGGGGTTTGATAATTAACCACAATAGTGAACATGACAAAAAAATGATAAATGAACATGACACCCATTCGGGAGGATTCCTACCCCTCTGCAGAGATCGGCAGTGATTCTGTTCTTAGCCGGAACCACACGGCCTTTCATAACAGAAGCAGAAGCGTTAATTGATCACGGGATTATACAATATGACTGGAATAGCGATCAGCCAAAAGGTGTGACCGCTAAGTGATAATGGTCGGCCGCTACATCTGACCGCTTACACCTGGCTGACCACTTATAGGCATTGTTTGGGATGAAAAAGACTGGCAGATGGCCGCGTTAAAGAGGTGACTGTTTAATACATGTACTTTATATAGGCAATTTACACTGGGGGATTTTTAATCTGTCGCTTAACACAGGTGACTGCTTATAATAGGTGACTTCAAGGACACGTTAGACTGTTTATTATTATTTATTAATGTAACAATATATAACATTAGGCTTGTACCTTTAATAACTTCCAGAACTGTTCCACTATACCATTCACTTTTGTGAATATTCTCGTCTGTGTAACTTTCATACAGAATTCTGTGACTAACAAACTTTATTTGGTCTCCCAGATCTTGAACTGTAATACAGCATCTGAAATTATTTCAAATTAAATGTTCAATACAATGTGATACAGCCACTACAGAAATGAGTATGATCTGTAACTGTTATTCAAAACACCAAACATACATGCATACAATTCTGCTACTAATACTTCTATAAATAACATCATGCCGAGATATACAGTCAAACCTGTCTTAAGTAACCAGTCAAGGGAAGGAGCAAAAGGTGCCTTTTAAAACAGGTTGTTGCTTAATATAGATTGATTTGCTCTGAAAATATAGAAATAAGAAATAGCATGTGTGGCTGTTTAAGACACGTTGCTTCTAAATAAAGGTGATAGATCACATACACAGTTTTGGCAGTAATTGTTTGTTTGTATGGTGTTTAGTGCCACTTTCAAAAACAAGAGGTTGCAACTAATGTGGTCATATCCCCCGCCACCTTGTTAATCCTTAAAGGCATTTCCGGAGAAGTGGATTTAAATTGTGCAAAATGAAAAAGTCGCAGAGCACAGAAATCACATGTAAATGCCACAAAATGAAATATGTAGCGGACTGTAATATGACACATTGTCTTGTCCCAGTGAGCATTGGTATGATGTTCTAAACTGAACCATAAATATGTAAGTTATAACCCCAAAACAAAAACCAACTCATTCGCATGACCCATCGTCTTGGGCTGGTTAGCATTCATGCCAATTTATTTAAAAATCCAATCACAACTTAAGATACAGTCCGGAAAGCAGTGGACAAACGGACAGAGCTGTGACCATGACCTTTGAAGAACAGACCCAAGTCATTTGCATGACACATCATCTTGTCCTAGTGAACATTTGTGCTGAGTTATCAAAAAAATCCAATAACAACTAAAGAAGATAAGGTTCGGCTAGCAGCAGACGGATGGACGGACAGAGCTGAGACCTTGACCTTTGACAAACAGACCCAAGTCATTCGCATGACACATCGTCTTGTCCTAGTGAATGTTTGTGCCAAGTTATTTAAAATTTCAATCACAACTAAAGAAGATACAGTCCAGACAAGAGGAAACACAGTGTATACATTGAATTTCCAAACACTTGACCTTGAGCTATGACCTAGACCTTTGACAAAAAGGACCCAAGTCATTCACATGACACATCGTCTTGTCCTAGTGAGAATTTGTGCCAAGTTATTTAAAATTCCGATCACGACTAAAGAAGATACTGTCCTGACAAGAGGAAACACAGTGTAAACATTGGATTTCCAAACACTTCACCTTGAGCTATGACCTTGACCTTTATTGAACAGACCTAAGTCATTCGCATGACACATCATCTTGTCCTAGTGAACATTTGTGCCAAGTTCCAATCACAACAGGAGGAGATATGGTGCGGACAGACGCACAGAAGCCCGCATGGAAGGACTCAGCCCATTTCTAAATCAAAGGCCTGAAGGGCCTGAGGGAAGGTTCGCTGCTTGTGTTAATTCGAAAATGTAGGTTCGGAAAATTGGAAAACTTAGTTAGATTTCTGATATGTTAAAAGGCAATTCATTGGGATTTAAAAAAGAATGTGGTGTGTTTAATATTTCTTTCGTGTATCTGTATAAATAATCTCCTGCATACAATACAGAGTCCATATCAATACTTTTCCAACAGTAGCTATCAAACGGTTATAATAAAGCATTTGAAAAAATGCAAACACTATGGTACGCACCGTCTTCCGTGTGAAAATTGAAAATATTTGATGACCCTAGTGAAAATATCTACTTCAGGACATTTTGTAAACTGGTAACGTGGTGTTCCAGGATTCCTTTCCACATCTCCACATAAAAGTTATCAACATGAACAACCTATATGAAAGCTTCACAAATAAACCTTCATATTCTGATGTTTCTCCAAAATCGAAAGAATTGAGTAGTGATGTACAACTCCAGTCAATTTTAATATCTCCAGTTCAATAGTTATGATTTATGGATAACGAAACTCATTCAGCACAAAATGTTCCTGATTGTCCGAGAATATACAACACATATCCATAACTCTTTGTCTAGACCAAAACAAACATGACCTACTTATAGATTTACGTGTATATTGACTTTAGTTATGTTCTATTCTCATATAGCTTTCAATCAACAATAATATAAATAATCAATAAATAGCATTATAAACGGTGTTGCGTGACTTAGATTTAATCAATCTAAAAAATACAACACAGAAACACAACAAACATAACGGTCGATGACATAATTAACCGTTAAATATGTTTATCAATACACTACTTGCATACAGGACAGATTGGCGCGTTTTTCTAAAAACAACAAATGTAACCCCGAACCTAATTTTGTTATTTTACTATTAAAATTAAAAGAGGACAATCCGTAGTAAATAAAATTTCACTAACAATCATTATTTACTCAAACTACGAGTTATTATACTGAAAACATGTCAATATTTCACCCCATTAATGATTACATGTCGAATGGTGTTAGAGATTATATCACCCCCACCAGATGACGTCACAATGCATAGTAGTTAATGGGTAAAACATTTTTTTATCAATGAAAATTGCTGCGTTTTTTAAGAGCATAGCGAGATAAGTGTATTCTTCTGCATTTCCATGGAAATTGTATGCTTCCCGTATTGTATTTTTTAACTTTTGTAAAGAAAAATATCCGCAATAAATAAAAAACTTTGAAACTTTTGTTGTATAATACATCCTCTGCTACGGTAAATGCGTGTTGAAAGTTGTGAACTACTTTATCGGTCAATGAATATTGCAGTTCCTGCCATACGTAGTTTGTATAACGGATTGCTAGGGCTGCACGACAGTTAAGGAAGTCAGAGCTTTGCTCGCCTTCCAAAAATCAGCTATATCGCGACAGTGTCTATTTAAGACAGAAATCTAAACACTGCCACATTAGAGATTCATGCTGCAGACTCATGATACTCCACCTAGTCACATTATACTGGCAACAGACCTATAACTATCCTCTACATGCTGAGCACCAAACGAGGTTTCAATTTTCATGAGAGGTGGCCCTCTAACCCACCGCTGCTGTACGGTATGAATGCACAACAGTGTATTATAAAAATATGTACAATTAATACAGAACATTTTTTTATGTTCATAAATTACCTTGCTCTTTGCTGAGCTGGTAGATGGTATCTGTGTCATGGTGTACTTCACTTGTAGATGGTAGCTCCTTTCTTGTTATTGTTTGGTGAGATTTTGTCTTCCTGCAAGCATGTCAGATTCCCTTTTTTGTTTGAACTAAAAAGACATATAAACAGATACATACATGTATAGATAAGAAATCTGGAATTTATAATTACTTTATAAATATAACAAAAATATTGATTAATGTACAATTTCCTAATTCATATGCTATTTAGCTATTATAATATTTACAGTTGTTTGTCTTGTAGATATTCTGGTATTACAGCCAGAAACAATACATATTGCAAAGTTGCAATACAGTTTTGCCAATTGGTGTTGTAATATATTGTGATAACCAGTGTAATATCCAGCAAATAGCATATTCATGAGTTACTCCACTGTATGTTAATATCTTGTATGTTACTGCTTGTAGCTACAGAGTTGTTATTTAGAAGACCAACAACAAACCATAAACCAAGCTTGTGTTCATTTACTTAGAACCCATGGACATTACAACCAGCATCACAATGTTTTTAAGCATTTATTGGGACCCTTTTGTATAAATCTAAAATCAATCAATATCATTACAATACATGTATGAACTTTATTATTTAAAGTATAACTGTTAAAACTTAAATAAAAGACTATGTTTAGAAAAAAAGCTATTTTGTAATTTGCCAGTTAGAGATGCTGATACCTATTAATTAAAACAAGACCGCAGAGGAGACAATGCCAAAGAAGGCATATTTGCATTAGCAACTCACCAGAGTTGACATGTGAAATCTGAAGCTCCATCATAGTGTATATACCTCATAACTCAGTGTACCAACATACCAAAAATATAGTGCAAAGAAATACCAAACAGTACATAATGTTAAATATATAAAGACAAATAAACAACTTAATTAAGGCACCAAAAAAAAATAATATTCATTTGTTTGCTTCAAATGTGTAAATAATAAGAATGTAAATTAAACTGTTGAATTGAAACCTAGATTGTGCCCATTACAAATGAAAGACACAAGTTGTAGCATGTAGTGTTGGTCCATAAATTGAACAATAGCAGATGATAAAATACTGTTTATTAGTATCTTTTGATCTAGCCAATCATGTATAAGTAATAGTGTTAGAGAAGGATCCTTTTCCATTATTTATTAGTAAATTTAAAAAGGATATATGACAGGTAACCATAAACTGTGTTACATAGTGAAATAACACAAACATGTTTTCCTCTTACGCCCTGCTGTATGTATTTCTGATACTGCAAATTTATACTGTACAACCTAGTCAGAATGTGTATTGGTCCCGTTATGGTCTGATAGCCATTAATTAGATATTATTTTAAATTTAAATGATACTTTTCATTGGAAGATACCAAATATACATGAAATGCAAACTTTGCTTTTATGATGGATTTACCAAATTATATATTATTAATTGTTGTAAAAAGAGGATAAAAAACTCACTATTGGAACTCTTTTCAATCATTAAAATTGCAAGTTCATAACTTTATGTTAACTTTTATTCTAGCAAGTTTCATAAAATTCCAACATTGGGTTGTAGGGAAATAGGAGACAATAATTTGGTCACAGACTCAATCAAAGGGCCATAACTCCGTAAAAAAAATCACCAAACTGGAACACATAGACAAAATGCGCATCTGCACTTGGTAATGATGCATCCTAGCAAGTTTCATAAAATTCCAAACATGGGGTTGTAGAGAAATAGCAGACAATAATTTGGTCACAGACTCAATCAAAGGGCCATAACTCCGTGAAAAATCACCGAACTGGAACACATAGACAATATGCGCATCTGCACTTAGTAATGATGCATCCTAGCAAGTTTCATAAAATTCAAACATGGAATTGTAGAGAAATAGCATGGACAAGAATTTGGTCACAAATAGAATCAAAGGGCCATAACTCCTTGAAAACATAGAACCGGAACAGAAAGACAGTATGCGCATCTGCACTTGATAATGATGCATCCTTGCAAGTTTCATAAAATTCCAACCTGAGGTTGTAGAGAAATAGCCTGGACAAGAATTTGGTCACAAATGGAATCAAAGGGCCATAACTCCGTAAAAAAATCATGGAACCAGAACACAAAGACATTATGCGCATCTGCACTTGATAATGATGCATCCTAGCAAGTTTCATAAAGTTCCAACCAGAGGTTGTAGAAAAATATTTGGTCACAAATAGAATCAAAGGACCATAACTCTGTGAAAAATCATCGAAACGGAACACAAAGACAGTATGCGCATCTGCACTTGGTAATGATGCATTCTAGCAATTTTTATAAATCCCAACCTGAGAGCAGCAGAGAAATTGCCCGGACAATAATTAGGCCACAAATAGAATCAAAGGGCCATAACTCCGTGAAAAATCATCAAACCGGAACAAAAAGACAGTATGCGCATCTGCACTTGGTAATGATGCATCCTAGCAAGTTTCATTAAATTCCAACCAGAGGTTGTAGAGAAATAGCCCAGACAAGAATTTGGTCACAAATAAAATCAAAGGGCCATAAATCCGTAAAAATCATCGAACCGGAACACAAAGACAGTATGCGCATCTGCACTTGGTAATGATGCATCCTAGCAAGTTTCATAAAATTCCAACCAGAGGTTGTAGAGAAATAGCCCTGACAAGAATTGGTGACACACGCACGCACGGACGAAGCGGCAATTATATGCTTCCCCCCTTTGGGGGAGCATAATAACGTACATCCCTGAGAAATCCTGAGAGTCATGTGTTTCGATTATAGCGTCATTGTCGGTCATATTGAAAAAACAATACAAGGCAGATCGTCTTTATGATTTTTGGAAAAATAGAGAAATTTTAAGTATTTTTTTTAATTATATTTTCATGATTTTCTTTATTTAGTGTATTAGATTGATTGTTAGTGTTTTTGAATCTTGATCCCAAAGAAAAGTCATAAGTGCTGAAATCAACCAATTCCCCACCCACTATTCTTTAACAGTTGTTCATTAAACTTACAAAAACATTTTTCCGCTGTTACGTTTTTTATTATTTATTCATTATCATTATGTATTTAGTATGCTGAACGAGTGCAGAAATTTTAATTTCGATATGCTTGTTAGAAGTGTTGACTTGGAAAAGACAATTTTGCAGTTTGTTTTTTTGTCGAGTGGGTTTAAATTGGACTTTATTAAACTTACAAAATTTTATTTCGGTATTATATTTTAAAAGTTTTTTTTTACTATCATCATGTATAAGGTTAATTGCAAGAGTGCAGAAATATTTATTTTGATATCCTTACACAAAGTGGACTAAATAGTCAGAAAAATGTCAGTTGTGATTGTAATAGATTATTGACCGGACTACTGCTCTCCACAAACAAAAATGAAAAATCAGTTTTTAACAGCGGAATTAACATAAATAATTCAATGATAAATCTATCATTAATCGAAAAGCATGTTATAAATAAATGTTATAAATAAGCTTGAGTAAGGGAGCTTCGGAAAAATGAGTTCAAATTAAAATACCTTTTGCAGTACTTATTCCATGCTTTTTTGTTATATGAGCACGGAATCCAGATATTGTCTTTAGCTCTTTTGAACATGATACACACATACAAACACAGTTATTTATCTTTTAAAGGTTCAGTCTTTGTCACAGCAATGTACAAGGCAGCATGAAAATTAGGGGGTGGGTGGGGATGATAATCTAGCAATTAATTTATTATGACTTTATGTAGGTCAATCTAGACTATGTTTGTATTTCTCAAGAATGGGGTTTAACGCCATTTTCAACACATTTCAGGTTATATATGGTATATCCAGTTTTACTGGTGGAGGAATACCTCAGACTGTATCAGACTGAGTAGAACCACTGTCCTTCTGCAAGTAACTGGCAAACTTTCTCGCATAAAGTTTTAGCAGTGAGAGGTAGATGATCTTGAGATGTCACCTCAGGCCACGGAGGACACACTAATTTTCATGAACTTCAACATTTAAAAAATTTATTAAAAAAAAAGCATCTTGCTAACCAATCAACAGTCAATCCCTACACTTACTTTTTCTACATCTTCCTCAAATATTTTTAACTGCAAACAAAAAATTTGCTCCAGTTGTGACCTCTTCACTGTCCACAACTGAATTAGGAGTTGTTTCGTCGAGTGCAGGTTCTCCAGCAGCTGAGATATCTGGGGCACAGCGCTCTGAAAATCTGCGTTTCCCGATATGATGAACCGTAATCCTTCAGTAGGAAAAGAAAATAATACATTTATCAAACTGTGAAACCTGTATAGAAGTGACATTGTCATTTTTATCACATGAGCATTCTCCGTCAATTATAACTCTGCAGATGAACTTATATCCTGCAAAACCATATATCTTTCCAACAAAATAACACTATGAGCATTGTACTGTTATTTCAGTTATAACATGATGACAGTGTCTACTTCAGACAGTATTCTAAGCACTGCCACACTTGAATATCATGCCAGAGACACATGGTATGATACCCCACCCAGTCACTTAATAATGACACTGGGCCAACCAGACCGTTAAATGCTGAGCACCAAGCGAGGAAGCTACTAGTACTATTTTTCAAGTCTTTGATATGACCCAGCATGGAATCAAATCTACAACCTTTCTACATGGGAGTTGGATGCTCTACTTGAAACTCAATTAGTACATATTGCAAGAACTTGCTTCCTGGTCAATGTAACATTAAAATAGAGTGAAAACTCTTCCAAATTAAAATGATTGAGTGACTGATACTCGTCTCTACATTTCTTCATATAGGTATTTACAATCTATTAAATCAAACATGATTTGAAAATGTTTACTAAGCATATACTGATGAAACGTCTTACAGAAAAATATAAATTATGTATTAGTTGAACAGTCTTTTCTTATTGGTAACTAAAAATACTTTGTTATTTATTTTTGAAAAATAAAAAAAAAAAGGTTGCTTTGATTGGACAATGTCAATGCAAAAATTTGATACATAAATATTTAAAATAAAATGAATTTAAACTTGATTTAATGGATTGTAAATGCCTATATGAAGAAATGTTGATTTTATAACAATATTTTACATTCAAAAAGCCAAAACATACTTTATCGATGGTCACATTTCTTTACTTATAAATATTTCCATGAATTCTACACTGCCGAGACAAATTACAAAATGATTTAATGGACTGAAAACCAATAAAATACCTTTTAGAAGTCAATATGCAGTTGCATTGATTGTGTGAAAATCTACCAGAGATGTAGGCCATGAATTTTTAAAAAGCAATCAATTATAGCTTATTTCAGTTTTTAACACAGTGTTAAATTATTAAAAGGTGAAAAACTCATTTGAATGAATAGGTTTAACATCATTTTCAACACATTTCAGGTAATATATGGCATATTCAAGGGTTTTTGGAGGAGGAAGACCTCAGAACATATCTAAGTAGAACCACCGTCCTTCCGCAAGTAAATGGCAAACTTTCTCACATAAAGTTTTAAGACTGAGAGGGACTCAACCTATGGCTTCAGCAGTGAGAAAACTCATTTGACTGCATAATTATACTGTAAAACAGATTGCTGAGTTTGTAGGGTTATTGTTTCATACCAGTCTGAGCTGTATCCATTGTTCGTGGTCGTACTCGAGAGTTCCGTCAAACTCCCTTGTCAACATTGTCAGCTCTATTGCCTTCGCCAGGTTGTCCACAGATATCATGTGTGTCTGAAATATAATATTGATTGACTGATTGATTGATTGATTGATTGATTTATTGACTGATTGATTGAATATTAAACATCATTTTTATGCCATCTTCCTGGACTGTGTTTCACAAACATAACATTATCTATTACTGATTGAATGGATGATTTATTGAATATTTAGTGTCATTTTATGCCATTGAGGGCTAACAGATGATCAGTTAACTTTACCACTGTTTCCTGGGATCCTTGAAGGTTAGCCAGTACTCGAGCACATCCCATCTCTGCAAGTAACTGATAACTTTCCCACTTAAATCAGCGGTGATAGACAAATGGTTATGAGACACAATGTCGTATATCAATCATCATGGAGACTGGCCAAGCTGGGATTCAAACTCACGACCCCTGGATTGATAGTCAAATGTGATACCGACTGAGCTAATCCGGCCTGGCTACATTAGCTATTAAAGTATCTAAAAACAAGAAGAAATATACCGGTATTCTGTATTAAATTTGTTTGAATATTTATCATCATTTTTATGCAATCAAACACTAACAGACGATCAGTTAATCAAACCACTCTTTACTGGGATCCTGGAAGGTTTACCAGTACTCAAGCACACCCATCTTCACAAGTAACTGATCACTTTCCAACTGGAATCAGCCGTGAGAGAACAATGCCGATTAGATGCAATGTTGTATATTACTTATCAAGGACACTGAGGTTGGGCAGGATTCAAACTCATGACCACTGGATTGATAATCAGATGTGATACCAACTGAGCTTACTGGGCCTGGCATATATAAAATAAATTTTTAAAAAAGGTGTTTATTTCACAGTACACCGCAAAAGTACTATAAAATGAAAAACTTGGAAACAGTCTTTCAAATAAGTAAAGCAATGTAGAAAAGATTAAAAACTTTAACATGAACAAATGGATCAGTGTAATTCATTCACTAAACATATATACGAACCAACGAAAAACGATTGAATGAGAATGTTTTCTCCAGGGCGCATTTCTTGCATTTTTGACGCAATTAAATCTCCTCTGACGCAATCAAGTTTGTTCAGTGCGGTCACTATGACACAAACTTAAAAATACAGAAATTCAAATTAGGCATATTTTCTTCGGCAAGCTGGTTTCAGAGTTATTTTTACAATGCTAGCTGTTTTGACAGATCACATGATCTGATTCAGGGAAACCCTGGTTATGCGGTATTACTAAGTTACATAAACGCTTTAATTGGTTATTAATGCTATATTAATGCAATCACATAGATGATTATGATCACATACATAACTTTTCACGAAGCAATATTGTAGTTTGAAGACAGCAATCTGTGAAAACAAACATATGCTGCAACAATAGCACTAATATATACCCAGTTTTACATTGTTTGTATATACAGATGAAATGTGGAAATTGTGAAACTTTTCGAAAAAGTTGTTTACAATGTATGGACAATACTTTATCTGAAAAATGGTTTATTTTGTTTTTTATAAGATATCGAGATGCACATGCGTGACATTTTTATACCAGTTTAAACATCGACTGGTCCAAGTTTTACGGCGATATTCCCGGCGCCGTTTATGTTTCTTTAACGGACTTTTAAAACGTTATTGAAAAAGAATATAAACTTTAAGAAAAGTATATTCATTTTGAAAAATGATTATATAATTTCAGAAATTAAATTAATTTTTGTTAAGTTACAATTAAAATGTTTTTATTATTAAGGTAACATTACTCTAAAATGAATCTAGCTATGAGCCAGAAGAGAAATGCTTTTGGGAAAAAGAATACAACAAAGTTTTGTTTTCCAAAGAGTATAATGCTTAGAAATGCTAAACATGTAACTCAGCTGAAATACAAAATATTGAAATAATTTTAGTGTTTTTTTATTAACAATAGTTAGGGTCATGTTGATCGACCTGGGGCCATGACATTTGAAAAGTTCATAGCCCTGATCATAAAAACAACTACAGGTACTTTCTATAGCTTTTGTAGCTTGTTGCCTAGTTTAGTTTAAACATATTTTATTTCAACATGAAATGGGGTTGGGCCACAAGTTCTTTCAACATTAGGTTCGGCCCGTCCCCTACATTTTTACAATGTTTACATTAAATATCAAAATGACATGTTTTAACAATTTTTTCTTAACCAATAACTTGAGAATAGAAAAAGTTAGGAAAGGAAAGAAAGTAAGACATAGTAAAACAAACACATATCATTTCTTCTTTATGTCGTCCATACGCATGCGTCCTGTGTCCACATTTCGGTAGCACCCCAGTGAGAATCAGATCAGTAAATAAGAAAGCACAAAAATAAAAACTATGCAACTTAACATTTATATAAAATGGGCAAAATAGTTAAATAATTCACTAGATCGAAGTAATATAGTACAGTTAAAAACAAGACAGGAAAACATAAATAAGATTATGCAAAGCGTTTAGTTTCTTTGATATAGTATTGTACCGCTTTGACTATAATAATATTGCTAACATGAGATAGTCTTTCATCTCCGTATAGAAGGCGATGTGTACTTAGAGGGTGAAATGATCTTGTAGAGTTGAATAATGTTAATCTTTGGGTTCTGTATGTTGTGCATTTGAAAAAGTAATGCTCAGCATCTTCAATATGACCACAATGTGGACAACAAGAATCAGTTCTAATATGGTTACGGAACAAGTCATTATTTAAATTACTACAATTATTTCTTAATCTTGCTAATATAACTGACAATTTTCTATTTCCATAATAAAAGTGTTGAGGTATTGTAATATTATTTTGTTTTCTCATGGAGTGTTTAAACGCAGTTAAAGAAGCGGCAGACTTAAAGTTATTATCTAAGTGGTTCCATAATATAATTGAGGAAGGTATACATGACTTTCTCATGATTTCAGTTCTCGAAAACGGTATAGTGATGTCTCTGCTATTTCTTAGATTGTACGTTGTTCTTTCATTAACATTTGGTGGGAACAAATCAATTATATAAGATGGTACCATATTGTTGCTAACCTTATACATAAAGTAATATTGCTGTAATGTTCTGCGATAAGAAAGAGTTTCCCATCCACATTCTATATATAAATTTTCAATAGATACTGATCTGGTTAAGCCAGTGACTATACGTGCAGCTTCATTTTGTAATTTATTGAGTGAATTCGATGTTTGATCAGTGCAGTTGTTCCAGACTAGAGAGGAGTATTCAAGAATTGGTCGAACATACGAAATGTAAATTTGATTGAGGGATTTACGACTGAGTGAGTATTTAAGGCGACGCATTATACCTATAGTTTTTGAAGCAGATTTTAAAATATTATCAATATGATCGGTCCATTTTCCGTCTTTACTTAAAGTTACACCTAGATGTTTATGAGATTCTGCAAATTGAATTTCTACGTTATTAAATGTTATATAAGGTAAGTTATTGTTATCTCTTAAAGAAAAAAACATAGCTTCGGTTTTGTTAGGGTTGAAATTTACTAGCCATTGTTTAGCCCACTGGGATATTATTAAAAGATCATGATTAATTAAACCTTCAATATCACTTACTGATGAGGCTGAATAGTATAATGAACTGTCGTCAGCATACAAACGTGTCAAACTGAGTAAATTGTTAGCTATATCATTAACATAAATTAAGAATAATAAAGGTCCAAGAACGGATCCTTGAGGCACACCTGCATTAAGAGATTTTAAATTGGAATATGTACCCTGAAAAACTACCCGTTGGGATCGATTTGTTAAGTAATCAGAAACCCATTCTAAAAGTTGCCCATTAATACCGTTTTCCTGAAGTTTAAATAGTAAACCCTTATGCCAGACTCTGTCAAAAGCCTTCGATATGTCACAAAATACCATACATGAATACTGTTTGTTATCAAAGGTTTGACAAATGTGATGATATATGTCAATAAGTTGATAGGTAGTAGAGTGATTTGGCAAAAAGCCTGATTGGTATTTATAAATCAAATTATTATCAAGAAAAAAGTTATACATATTCTTAAAAACAAGCCTTTCAAAAAGTTTTCCAACACAACTAAGTAAAGACACAGGTCTGTAATTTGACACCAATGTCTTGTCTCCCTTTTTAAAAATAGGAGTTACATTTGCAATCTTCCACAAATCGGGATATATACCTTCACTTAGAGAACGGTTAAATAAAATTGAGCTTGTTGCCAGAAGTGAAACATTTGTTTGAAGTTAAACTGTTTTTAAGTTGTTAACTTAAGTTAAGAGCTTTGATTGAGAAATTTGTGTGAAACAGGAAGTAAAACTGATTTAGTAAAATATATTTTTTTTTTACCTCCATTTATTCAAGTTGATTAAGTTTAAAACTGGTCAATTGATGACCCCAAGATTTTGAAAATGACCCCCAGATTTTTAGTCAGTGGGTCATCAATGACCCCCAAAACCTGCAGCTGGAGAAAACACTGAATGAGCTGAGTGAATGAATGTGAAAAAATGAATGAATGAATAAATGAATGAACAAACAAAAAATTATAGAACTTAATTAATTAATGTAAAATGTGTGATTGATTATTGAATGAAAAATATATGGTAATTCAAATCGAACTTTTAGGCTGCCATGTTATGTTTGTATGTACGTATTAATAATAAACAGGTCATAACATGGCTAAAAAATAACAACAACTTTAATAGGTTAGTCTATAGGGAGCCATTGTTGGTTCCAGTGAAATATAATTTATGTTTCATCCAGCCAACAATGCAATGGTTTAGTGCCAAGTGTTGAAACCATGAGCAAGCATGCCGATTTCAGTGTTCAAGCATAAAATTTAACTGATATATTAACAAAACTACAAAGAAATAATGTTAAAACAGTGAAAATATCATTTATATTTTCACTCTTTTTGAGTGAAATTATCAAATATAATTCAACTAACTCATTGAAAAGCATCAAATAAAGTGATGCAGTAAATCATACTAAGATAATCTTTACAGAGAGTATGATTTTTGGCAACTTGCTGTTTAGGCCATTATAAATTGCTAGATTATCATCCAAATTTTTCTTAAAAATGGGAAGGATGGGAGGATTTTATTTTTTATTTTCATTTTTTAATATTTTTTTTATGAGAATAAAAAGGGTCGGGGCACATGAAAATTAGGAAGCGGGCAGGGATGATAATCTAGCAATTAATTTATTATGGCCTTATCCGATTTTTTTTACTGAAAATTAACCTGATAAGGTGCCATAACTCCTGTAAAACTTGACTGATATTGACATACTAACAAATGGATGGACAGGGTTAACACTTAATGCTCCATCATTATTCTTCCTATAGCTGTGGCATAATAAGGGGCCATAACTCCTGTAAAACTTGACTGATATTGACATACTAACAAATGGATGGACAGGGGTAACACTTAATGCAACATCATTATTCTTCCTATAGCTGTGGCATAATAAAATCTGAAACTATTAAAAAACTTGGAAACATTGAAACTGCAGTGGTTTTAATGATATGAGTCCATCTCAAGTAAGAGAAGTTCCACCGTATTTCAAATTACTAAGCCATCGATGCAGTATGTACAACTTACTTCAAAATTATACTTTGAACTCCCCAGACTTGTCCTCTGTTTCTCCCAAAATATTTCTGGTTTGATGATAAATGCTATGTTAATGTTAACAAGGAAACATTCCTGAAAACAAACGTGAAAAGTCAGATTACTTAACAAAACATATGCAAAAAAAAAAGTTTCATTATCATTAATAAATAAAATCTGAATGCTTTGGTAAGGCAACCCCACCAAATATGACAAAATCAATATTTAAATCTGACTTTTAAACTTGAAATGAAATCCCCATTCCACAAATAGACAGCACTTATATACTGCTTGATGACCTTCACATCATACAGACTCTTTCTTAGATAAAACAATTTTTACTTCTTGTATAACAAATCAAACTGAAATAAAAATGAAATCATGACTCATTTAATACATCATAAAATATGTTGCGATATTAAGCGGGAAATATATTTTATAAGGCACATAACCCAAGTTAGAAAATCCTTTTTCATTACATGTGTATATTATTTTGGCATGTTTGAATAGACATACCATTTAGCAATGAGTCTATAAAGATAGGCATGATATATCTGAAATGTTTCTAGACAATTTTAAAATTTTAAAAGATCTTATATAGTCTTATTTAATACCCATCAAGATGATGATATTGTTGGTGCTGGTTTTACAAAAGAAGGCTTCAAACATTGTATAATCTGCGTGTGTTTGTTTCACAATCAAATTAAAGTAAGTCAATTTAAACTAAGGCCAAAATTAAAAAGTTGTTTGTTTGCAGTCCCCCTACCTACCCTTCAAAAAAAACTACCCACTCAAAAACGTTTTACCACATTTTGGTAAGTAATATATATTTTTTTTCAATTGTATGAATAGAAGATATTTTTTAAGGGGATATATCAGGGAAAAACACTGTAAATGTCTTAATAAATAAAATTGTTTTTAAAATGGTTAAAATACATATCTACTAAAATGTGACAAAATTGCTTTTGTGGTAAACTTGAAACGAAATCCTCATTCTAAATATAGACAGCACTTATATACTGCTAGACGACATTCGCAACATCAATCAAACTCTTTCTCAGATGAAACAATTTTACTAAACCTGTATAACATATCAAATTGAAATCAAAATGAAATCATGCGACTCATTTAATACATGTATGTCACAAAATATGTTGCAATTTTAAGAGGGAAATCTATTTTAATATAGCCTAAGAACGTAGCCAAAGTTAGGAAATCCCTTTTCAATATATTATTTTGGCATGCTTAAATAGACATCCTCTAAGCAACATTGAGTCAGAGGCATGATATATTGGAAAACATGTTTATGACAAATTTGAAAATTTTGAAAAAACTTGTTAAATTCCCTTTAAATTAAAAACAAAATCATTTTAATGTTTGACCTAATCTATAAGTAAATTTAAACTAATCTAATTGTTAATAGTAGCAAGATGATAACAATTTTTTTTTATTACTTAAATACCAAACAATTTTTTTTCCGCAGTAACAGACATTCATGACACATATTACCACAGAATTATCTAAATGTGGTTTAATGCCATTTTAATACATAACAATTCATATAAAGAGTATCCAGTATTATAGGGAGGAATAAAAACCTCAGATGCATAAAACTTGGATCGGAGTATGAGCAAAGTCTTTGTGTTTGTAAATGGAGCAAACATTCTCCCTTATAATCTGTACAACAAAGCCATGGCCTTGGCGGAGGTGAAAGTTATTTTTAAACTGCATTTTAAAACATGAAGCCTTTCTTTAACCTGACATCGGCTGTCAATCAAACATGTTGGTAATCTAATCAGCAATCGATACTGGTTGCTACATTTCCTTAGGCAAGATCACAAGTTTAAGTAAATGCTATATTGTATTTACTTGGACACACAATGGCAAGTGGTAGTGGGCGGAGCTATAGTCGTTCTCGTATCAGGTCAATTAGTTGAAAATGAGACATCTAAATACCTGTAACGCTTTTAGTATGTGTTTAACAATCTGCCAGGTGGATCCTCGCATATCCAGAACTATGGTAAACCCCTTCTCTCGGGCATTGTCACTGAAATACAGACAGAGAAAATTAAGTTTTGAAGGTTTCTTGAAGTTTATAGAAAGCAATGACTATCCATTTAATATCCGATATACACTTTCAATCTTTTCTTTAAGAGATGAAAGGTTACTAAACATGCGACATGTTTGAAAGATTAAAAGTGCTATTCTAAAATGCTGTTTCTGCTTTTAAGGCCATAATAAATTAATTGCTAGATTATCATTCTCGCCCACCCCCTAATTTTTATGCCGCCAAGACCCTTTATATATTTTCATAAAAATTTTTTTAAAAAATAAAATAAAATAAAAAATAAAAATAAAATCATCCCCCCTTATCCCAGTTTTGTATCACTCACTTTTTTTTATTTTTTGATCAATCGCTTAATTTTGCTTACTTATGAATCAATAATACTTATTACTCCTGCATTTAATGTATAAAAGTTGTAATTTATGCATCAATATATATATCTATACACATGCTGGGCCCCGATGAGCTCAGTCGGTTACTCGTCTTCAACTATCAATCCAGGGGTTGTGAGTTTGAATCCCCGCCTAGCAACAGTCTCTGTGATGATTGATATGACATTGTGTCTCATTATCATTCATCTCTCACCGATGATTCAAGCGGGGAAGTTATCAGTTACTTGCAAGATTGAATGTCCTCAAGTACTGGTTAACCTTTCAGGATACCAGGAAACAGTGGTTAGATTGTCTGTCAGTCCACGATGGCATAAAAATGACGCTAAATAATCAATCAATCAATCAACACATAAATTATTTTGGCAGGCCTGGTTGACTCAGTCTGACTGTCATGTGTTCGAATATTCACCCAGAGTTAGTCTATGGTCATAAGTCTCCCATTTCTTAATAAATGGGGAAGTAGTCAGTAACTTGCAGAGATAATGTGTGTCTAGTACTGTTAACCTTCTATCTGATCTCAGGACAACATGATTACATGTGCTTAGAACTCATGCTCTAATAATCCCCTATATACAACCAACATTGACCTCGGCACTGGCTTGCTGAACATGCAAACATGCCATTTTGAGTGCGTTCACATCAAAGAACGCAAAGTTTCCTCAGTAATAAATATGGAAATTCAGGGGCCTTGTTTAACCATTTTGGGGCCAAAATTCCCCCTGCCCCTCCAATTTTACTTGTTATACGTATATCATGAGTTTTTCTGCACAGATACAACACAACGTGAATCAAAATTCTTTCTTTTTGTATAAACAATAATAAAAATATTGCAGCTAGCAGTCCTGGATCTATCCATGAGCAGACAGTTATTATTTTATGAAAATGTGGAGCAAGTCTCTTGTAATGAATTTTATATCAAATTTCACAATTGGCTTTACGGCAAGTACACCCAGAAGTACCATTTATTTCCTCTAATATCAGTTATTGTCCATCACAACATTTCCAATTAAACTTTCAATTGCAATCTTTCTATGTAATATATCATATGGGTTGCAGCGTTACATTTAGCCATCTTTCTATGTAATGTATCATATGGGTTGCAGCGTTACATTTAGCCATCTTTCTATGTAATGTATCATATGGGTTGCAGTATTACATTTAGCCATCTTTCTGTGTAATGTATCATATGGGTTGCAGCACTACATTTAGCCATCTTTCTGTGTAATGTATCATATGGGTTGCAGCACTACAATTAGCCATGTTTCTGTGTAATGTATCATATGGGTTGCAGCATTACATTTAGCCATCTTTCTGTGTAATGTATCATATGGGTTGCAGCGTTACATTAAGCCATCTTTCTGTGTAATGTATCATATGGGTTGCAGCATTGCATTAAGCAAACTTTCTGTGTAATGTATCATATGGGTTGCAGCATTACATTAAGCCATCTTTCTGTGTATAAATGTATCATATGGGTGGCAACGTTACATAAAGCAAATTTTCTGTGTAATTTATCATGGGTTGCAGTGTTTCATTTAGCCATCTTTCTGTGTAATTCACCATATGAGTTGCAGCATTACAATTAGTCATCTTTCTGTGTAATGTATCATATGGGTGGCATTGTTACATTTAGCCATCATTCTGTGTAATGTATCATATGGGTGGCAGCATTACATTAAGCAATCATTCTGTGTAATGTATCATATGGGTTGCAGCATTACATTTAGCTATCTTTCTGTGTAATGTTTCATATGGGTCGCAGTGTTTCATTAAGCCATCTTCTTGTGTAATGTATCATATGGGTTGCAGCATTACATTTAGCCATCTTTCTGTGTAATGTATTATATGGGTTGCAGCGTTACATTAAGCCATCTTTCTGTGTAATTTATCATGGGTTGCAGTGTTTCATTTAGCCATCTTTCTGTGTAATTTATCATATGAATTGCAGCATTACATTTAGCCATCTTTCTGTGTAATGTATCATATGGGTGGCAGCATTACATTTAACCATCTTTTTGTGTAATTTATCATGGGTTGCAGTATTTCAATTAGCCATCTTTCTGTGTAATTTATCATATGAGTTGCAGCATTACATTAAACCATCTTTTTGTGTAATGTATCATATTGGTTGCAGTATTACATTTAGCCATCTTTCTGTGTAATGTGTCATATTGGTTGCAGCATTACATTTAGCCATCTTTCTGTGTAATGTATCATATGGGTGGCAGCATTACATTTAGCCATCTTTCTGTGTAATTTATCATGGGTTGCAGCGTTACATTTAGCCATCTTTCTGTGTAATATATCATATGGGTGACAGCGTTACATTAAGCCATCTTTCTGTGTAATGTATCATATGGGTTGCAGCATTACATTAAGCCATCTTTCTGTGTAATGTATCATATGGGTTGCAGCATTACATTTAGCCATCTTTCTGTGTAATGTATCATATGGGTGGCAGCATTACATTTAGCCATCTTTCTGTGTAATGTATCATATGGGTGGCAGCATTACATTTAGCTATCTTTCTTTGTAATGTATCATATGGGTTGCAGCATTACATTTAGCCATCTTTCTGTGTAATGTATCATATGGGTTGCAGCATTACATTAAGCCATCTTTCTGTGTAATGTATCATATGGGTTGCAGCTTTACATTTAGCCATCTTTCTGTGTACTGTATCATATGGGTTGCAGCATTACATTAAGCCATCTTTCTGTGAAATGTATCATACCAGTTGAAGCATTACATTAAGCCATATTTCTGTGTAATGTGTCATATGGGTTGCAGTGTTACATTTAGCCATCTTTCTGTGTAATGTATCATATGGGTTGCAGCGTTACATTTAGCCATCTTTCTGTGTAATGTATCATATGGGTGGCAGCGTTACATTAAGCCATCTTTCAGTGTAATGTATCATATGGGTTGCAGCATTACATTAAGCCATCTTTCTGTGTAATGTATCATATGGGTTGCAGCATTACATTTAGCCATCTTTATGTGTAATGTATCATATGGGTGGCAGCGTTACATTAAGCCATCTTTCTGTGTAATGTATCATATGGGTTGCAGCATTACATTAAGCCATCTTTCTGTGTAATGTATCATATGGATTCCAGCATTACATAAAGCCATCTTTCTGTGTAATGTATCATATGGGTTGCAGCATTACATTTAGCCATCTTTCTGTGTAATGTATCATATGGGTTGCAGCATTACATTAAGCCATCTTTCTGTGTACTGTATCATATGGGTTGCAGCATTACATTAAGCCATCTTTCTGTGTAATTTATCATATGAGTTGCAGCATTACATTTAGCCATCTTTCTGTGTAAGCTATCATATGGGTGGCAGCATTACATTAAGCCATCTTCTTGTGAAATGTATCATATAGGTTGCAGCGTTACATTTAGCTATCTTTCTGTGTAATGTATCATATGGGTTGCAGTGTTACATAAAGCCATCATTCTGTGTAATGTATCATATGGGTTGCAGTGTTACATTAAGCCATCTTTCTGTGTAATGTATCATATGGGTTGCAGCGTTACATGAAGCCATCTTTCTGTGTAATGTATCATATGGGTTGCAGCATTACATAAAGCCATCTTTCTGTGTAATGTATCATATGGGTGGCAGCTTTACATTAAGCCATCTTTCTGTGTAATGTATCATATGGGTTGCAGTATTACATTAAGCCATCTTTCTGTGTAATGTATCATATGGGTTGCAGCGTTACATTTAGTCATCTTTCTGTGTAATGTATCATATATGTTGCAGTGTTACATTTAGCCATCTTCTTGTGTAATGTATCATATGGATTGCAGTGTTACATTTAGCTATCTTTCTGTGTAATGTATCATATGGGTTGCAGCATTACATTAAGCCATCTTTCTGTGTAATGTATCATATGGGTGGCAGCGTTACATTTAGCCATCTTTCTGTGTAATGTATCATATGGGTGGCAGCGTTACATTAAGCCATCTTTCTGTGTAATGTATCATATGGGTTGCAGCATTACATTAAGCCATATTTCTGCAGCATAACATTTAGCCATCTTTCTGTGTAATGTATCATATGGGTTGCAGCTTTACATTAAGCCATCTTTCTGTGTAATGTATCATATGGGTTGCAGCATTACATTTAGCTATCTTTCTGTGTAATGTATCATATGGGTTGCAGCATTACATTAAGCCATCTTTCTGTGTAATGTATCATATGGGTTGCAGAGTTACATGAAGCCATCTTTCTGTGTAATGTATCATATGGGTTGCAGCATTACATAAAGCAATCTTTCTGTGTAATGTATCATATGGGTGGCAGCTTTACATTAAGCCATCTTTCTGTGTAATGTATCATATGGGTTGCAGTATTACATTAAGCCATCTTTCTGTGTAATGTATCATATGGGTTGCAGCGTTATATTTAGTCATCTTTCTGTGTAATGTATCATATATGTTGCAGTGTTACATTTAGCCATCTTCTTGTGTAATGTATCATATGGGTTGCAGTGTTACATTTAGCTATCTTTCTGTGTAATGTATCATATGGGTTGCAGCATTACATTAAGCCATCTTTCTGTGTAATGTATCATATGGGTTGCAGCATTACATTAAGCCATCTTTCTGTGTAATGTATCATATGAGTTGCAGCATTACATGAAGCCATCTTTCTGTGTAATGTATCATATGGGTTGCAGCGTTACATTTAGCTATCTTTCTGTGTAATGTATCATATGGGTTGCAGCATTACATGAAGCCATCTTTGTGTGTAATGTATCATATGGGTTGCAGCGTTACATGAAGCCATCTTTATGTGTAATGTATCATATGGGTTGCAGCGTTACATTTAGCCATCTTTCTGTGTAATGTATCATATGAGTTGCAGCATTACATTAAGCCATCTTTCTGTGTGATGTATCATATGGGTTGCAGTGTTACATTTAACTATCTTTCTGTGTGATGTATCATATGGGTTGCAGCATTACATTAAGCCATCTTTCTGTGTAATGTATCATATGGGTTGCAGCATTACATTAAGCCATCTTTCTGTGTAATGTATCATATGGGTTGCAGTGTTACATTAAGCCATCTTTATGTATAATGTATCATATGGGTTGCAGCTTTACATTTAGCCATCTTTCTGTGTACTGTATCATATGGGTTGCAGCATTACATTAAGCCATCTTTCTGTGAAATGTATCATACGAGTTGCAGCATTACATTTAGCCATCTTTCTGTGTAATGTATCATATGGGTTGCAGTATTACATTTAGCCATCTTTCTGTGTAATGTATCGTATGGGTTGCAGCATTACATTCAGCAATCTTTCTGTGTAATGTATCATATGGGTTGCAGCATTACATTAAGCCATCTTTCTGTGTAATGTATCATATGGGTTGCAGTGTTACATTAAGCCATCTTTCTGTGTAATGTATCATATGGGTTGCAGTATTACATTTAGCCATATTTCTGTGTAATGTATCATATGGGTTGCAGTATTACATTTAGCCATCTTTCTGTGTAATTTATCATACAAGTTGCAGCATATATTAAGCCATCTTTCAATCCTGAGTTCCCCCTCTATCCTTCTGGTTATTTTCCCCAATCTCGTAAGCTTGCACCTCTTCCTCAACTTCAAGTACTGATGTTTTGGGTATATTTTCATAATTTAATAAGTATGCTTTCCCTCCAGGATGAGGATACACCTGTATTACTAGCAGAATGCATTCTAGGGATTCCATATTTTTTGTTTTCATCACCAGACTTTTTAATTTTCGTCTGTCCAGCAAGGTTTTCCGTTTTGTTACAGTGCGACTATGATAAATAGTGAAATATCCAAATCTTATTACCAAAAAGAGAGAAATGAACAAAAAGGATTTAAAGGAACCCAATGAGAGTTTTTTCCATAAGAGATTATGATAAAGACCAATGTTTTGTCGCTGACTAATTGGGGTCTAACCAATCAATTTTCAATTACAATCGATCATCAGCCATCACTAACAGGGTGGCATCTCCACAGAGTGGAAAATGCAAGCGCGGGGGTAAGAGCGTGTAAACACCTTCAACAAATTTTCAAGCGCTGTGTAAGGCACTCAATAAAATATATTTCACTAGTAAAACTTGTATTATTAAGTTTAAAGTCATCAGATCAAGTGTTTCATTTTAGGTATTAAAATGAGGAAAGATATGCAAAGAAAAATAATGATTTACAGGAAAGAAAGCTTTTTTCAAAATTTTGTTAAAGAATTCAAGCGCTAGGGGAATACCATTTCTGACAGCCAAGGGCTGGGGTGTCCCTGTGCTTAAATGGCCTGTGGAGAAGCCTGACTAACATTATTTATTTTTCCTCTTTCAACTCACCTTGGTACACTGGCCAGGTAGGTCATTAAATGTCTCAGGTCCTCATATTTCAAACATTCCGGATGTGTGTGCGATGGGAAGGTCAGAATTGGTCCACCTCGCTTGTCTCCACCAACTGCAAGTAACGTAAACAATCATTTTCTAAACATCTGTACAACTCAAACTATATGAAGAAGTAAAGTAAACTGTGACAATGACCCTCCAACTTCATCAGCCATGAGTTAAGCCTTGCTTGGTCTGCAAATTTTATGTGAGAAAGTTTCTCAGAGTCTTGTTGCAGAAAGGTTTTTCTGCTCAGATTCATTCCGAGGTCTTTCTCCGCTAATAAAACTGGATATGCTATGTAATGAATGATTCAATATGTGAAAATGAGTAAAATTTTACCATACACATCACAAAATTAATAAAAGTTTCTGAATTCTATTACGAGTCAAAAGATGATAAGTCAATGCCTTTTCAGTCTTCAATCTGACGAATATGCCATCCTCTCCCTCAAGATGAGATAGACAAAATATAACCTGACAAAATGCCACCCTCTCCCTCAGAATAGGTAAAATATAAAAATTACACCTGACAAATATGCCACCCTCTCCCTCAAGATGAGCTAGTCTAAATATTACCTGACAAATAAACCACCCTCTCCCTCAAGATGAGCTAGTTAAAATATTATCTGACAAATAAACCACCCTCTCCCTCAACATGAGCTAGTCTAAAATCTACCTGGCAAATATACCACCCTCTCCCTCAAGATGAGCTAGTCTAAATTTTACCTGACAAATATGCCACCCTCTCCCTCAAGATGAGCTAGTCTAAATATTACCTGACAAATAAGCCACCCTCTCCCTCAACATGAGCTAGTCTAAATATTACCTGACAAATATGTCACCCTCTCCCTCCAGATGAGCTAGTCTAAATTTTACCTGACAAATATGCCACCCTCTCCCTCAAGATGAGCTAAACAAAATATTACCCGACAAATATACCACACTCTCCCTCAAGATGAGCTAGTCTAAATACTACCTGGCAAATATGTCACCCTCTCCCTCAAGATGGGCTAGTCTTAATATTACCTGATAAATATACCACCCTCTCTCTCAAGATGAGCTAGACAAAGTATTATCTGACAGATATACCACCCTTTCTCTCAAGATGAGCTAGTCTAAATATTACCTGACAAATATACCACCCTCTCCCTCAAGATGAGCTAGTCTTAATATTACCTGACAAATATACCACCCTCTCCGTCAACATGAGCTAGTCTAAATATTACCTGACAAATATATCACCCTTTCTCTCAAGATGAGCTAGTCTAAATATTACCTGACAAATATACCACCCTCTCCCTCAAGATGAGCTAGTCTTAATATTACCTGACAAATATACCACCCTCTCCCTCAACATGAGCTAGTCTAAATATTACCTGACAAATATGCCAACCTCTCCCGCAAGATGAGAACTAGTCTAAATATTACCTAACAAATATGCCACCCTCTCCCTCAAGATGAGCTAGACAAAATATTACCTGACAAATATACCGCCCTCTCCCTCAAGATGAGCTAGACAAAATATTACCTGATAAATATACCACCCTCTCCCTCAAGATGAGCTAGTCTAAATATTGCCTGACAAATATATCACCCTCTCCTTCAAGATGAGCTACACAAAATTTTACCTGATAAATATGCCACCTTCCCTCAAGATGAGCTAGACAAAATATTACATGACAAATATGCCAACCGTGCTCTCAAGATGAGCTTGACAAAATATTACCTGACAAATATGCCAACTTCTCCCTCAAGATGAGCTGGACAAAGTATTACCTGACAAATATACCACCGTCTCCCTCAAGATGAGCTTGACAAAATTTTTCTTTACAAAAGTATGCCATCCTCTCCCTCAAGGTTAGCTAGACAAAATATGACTTGACAAATATGCCACCCTCTCCCTCAAGATCAGCTAGCCAAAGTATTACCTGACAAATATGCCACCCTTTTCATCTAGATGAGCTAGACAAATTATATACTATATGCCACCCTCTCCCTCATGATGGACAATGCAAAATATTACCTGACAAATATGCCACCCTCTCCCTCAAGATGAGCTAGACAAAGTATTACCTGGCAAATATACAACCCTCTCCCTCAAGATGAGCTAGACAAAATATTACCTGACAAATATGCCAACCTCACCCTCAATATGAGCTAGACAAAATATTATCTGACAAATATTCCAACCTCTCCCTTAAGATGAGCTGGACAAAGTATTACCTGACAAATATACCTCCCTCTCCCTCAAGATGAGCTAGACAAAATATTACTTGACAAAAGTATGCCAACCTCTCCCTCAAGATGAGCTAGACAAAATATTACTTGACAAAAGAAAGCCATCCTCTCCCTCAAGATGAGCTAGACAAAATATCACCAGACAAATATGCCACACTCTCCCTCAAGATGAGCTAGCCAAAGTATTACCTGACAAATACGCCACATTCTCCCTCTAAATGAGTTAGACAAAATATTACCCAACATATATACCATCCTCTCTATCAAGATGAGATAGACAAAATATTTTCTGACAAATATGCCAACCTCTCCCTCAAGATAAGCTAGACAAAGTATCACCTGACAAATATACCACCCTCTCCCTCAAGATGAGCTAGACAAAATACATCCTTTATGCCACCCTCTCCCTCATGATGACCAATTCAAAATATTACCTGACAAATATGCCACCCTCTCCCTCAAGATGAGCTAGACAAAGTATTACCTGGCAATTATACAATCCTCTCCCTCAAGATGAGCTAGACAAAATATTACCTGACAAATATGCCAACCTCACCCTGAAGATGAGCTAGACAAAATATTACCTGACAAATATGCCCTCTCCCTCAAGATGAGCTTAACAAAATATTACCAGACAAATATGCGGTGCTCTCCCTCAAGATGAGCTAGCCAAAGTATTACCTGACAAATATGCCACCCCTTTCCCTCAAGATGAGCTAGACAAAATATTACCCGACATATATACCATCCTCTCTATCAAGATGAGATAGACAAAATATTTTCTGACAAATATGCCACCCTTTCCCCCCAAGACAAGCTTGACAAAGTATCACCTGACAAATACACCACCCTCTCCCTCAAGATGAGCTAGACAAAATATTACCTGACATATATACCATCCTCTCTATCAAGGTGAGATAGACAAAATATTTTCTGACAAATATGCCACCCTTTTCCCTCAAGATAAGCTAGACAAATACACCACCCTCTCCTCAAGATGAGCTAGACAAAATATTACCTGACAAATATGCGACCATCTCCCTCAAGATGAGCTAGACAAAATATTATCTGACAAATATACCACCCACTCCCTCAAGATGAGCTTGACAAAATATATCCCATATGCCACCCTTTCCCTCATGATGGACAATACAAAATATTACCTGATAAATATGCCACCCTCTCCTTCAAGATGAGCTAGACAAAGTATTACCTGACAAATATGCCACCATCTCCCTCAAGATGAGCTAGACAAAATATTATCTGACAAATATATCACCCACTCCCTCAAGATGAGCTTGACAAAATATGTCCTATAATAAATGCCACCCTCTCCCTCATGGTGGACAATACAAAATATTACCTGACAAATAAGCCACCCTCTCTCTCATGATGGAAATACAAAATATTACCTGACAAATAAGCCACCGTCTCCTTCATGATGGAGAATACAAAATATTACCCGACAAATATGCCACCCTCACCCTCAGGATGGGTACAGTATCAGCTGCCTTCAGTCCCTCAGTCCTGCGACCACCTGAAAACAAAAACAAAAATAAAAATAAATTTCAGTCACTTCATTAAGAGCCCAAGACCTTAAAAAATCTCAACTAAAGAAAGGAGAGAAGGGTGGGGAGTGTTTATTGGATTATCATACTGCCTACTTGATTAATTTAAAAAAAACATAGTCAAAGCTTTGGAAGTGGTCACCTCTATTAAGCAGCCACTTGTCTTAAGCCACATTTGCTTTTTCCCATTTCTATGTTTTCAGTGTAAATTAACCTGTATTATATAAGCAACAACTTTTCTTAAAAGGCCACTTTTGTCCTTTCCTTGAGTGGCTGCTTAAGACAGGTTTGACTGTACATAGAAGATGTCATCAGTTATAATAGACAAAGTTTGTTCCTTTTTGTAGGTAAGTCTTATGATGTGGTAGCCTGATTAAATATGGCGTGAATGAATAGCTTTTTTATTATTTGGATATCTGATTTATTGTCCATAATGGGAGACACAAAATAAAAAATCTTTAAAAGGCGATTGATTTATTAAATATTTAGTGTAATTTTTAATGCCACCGAGGGCTAACAGACAATTAGTTAACCTGACCACTGTTTCCTGGGATCCTGAAAGGTTAACCAGTACTTGAGCACACTTCATCTATACAAGTAACTGATGACTTTCCCTCTTAAAAGGCTTCTTTGAGACATGCAATAACGGAGGTGCTTTCCAATTTTGCTGTGTAGCATGCTGTATACGAGTGTATGAAAGGGTGTACTAATACATGTAAGATTTGTAATGGTGTCCCTAAACTTGTTCTTAAAAAAAATTTGGCCATGCTCCTACCTACTCACTCAAAATTGCAGCAACCCAAAATATATGATAAACCCTTTTTCATGATTTCTGTCCATTTTCGTTTATAACGAATATGCAAACTAAAAAAAAAAAAAGCTACCTACCTACTCACATGAAAAATATTGGATTGGAGCACAGCAAACAAAATTTTTCTAAGGATAGCCTAAAAGATGTACTTGAAACCAAAACAATACTTTTTTGAAAGAAGTGTTCAACATAACATTGGCTACTTCCCGATAAATTAAATTGGAAACAAGAGGGCCAAGATGGCCCTATATTGCTAACGTGAGTGACCTTGAGAAACCCAACTTTATATAATACATGTACACTTAAAATTCCAGATAAACGAGATGGAAAAGAATTTTGATTTGTTTTGAAGATGTAACAGATGCGTAGAAGAGTTCAAACTTGGTAGAGGTTCACCCATGGTAAATGTCAGTGAAATTACATTGAAATCAGGTCAGTAGATTCTGACAAGAAGGCTTTCAAAATTTTTACTATAGCTGCCTATATAGTAAACTAGTATCTCACTATGACGGTCATGTTTTTAAACAAATCACAACGGCTCGAACAAACTTGGTAAAGGGTCACCCAAGAAACATTTCTGCAAAATTGTTTTAAAATCAATCAGGTGGTTTCTGACAGGAAGATTTTTTAAGATTTTACTATAGCTTATATAGTTAACTAACCCCACCCCCTGACCACCATGTTTTTTGACGAATCAAGATGGTTGAACAAACTTTGTAGTGAGTCACACAAGGAACATTTGTGTGAAAATCTTTTAAAATTGAGCCAGTAGTTTCTGACAAGAAGATTTTTTAAGTTTATACTATAGCTCATATAGTAAACTAACCCCATCCCCTGGCCACCATGTTTTTTTACGAATCAAGATGACTTGAACAAACTTGGTAGATGGTCATCCAAGGACTGTTTCTGTGAAATTAATTAAAAATTGAGCCAGTAGTTTCTGACAAGAACATTTTTTAAGTTTTTACTTATTAAACTAGCCCCGCCCCCTGGCAGCCATGTTTTTTGACAAATCAACATGGCTTGAACATACTTGGTAGAGGGTCAACCAAGGACAATTTTTGTGAAATTATTTTAAAATCGAGCCAGTAGTTTCTGACAAGAAGATTTTTTAAATTTTTACTATAGCTTAAATAGTAAACTTACCCCACCCCCTGGCCGCCATGTTTTTTGACGAATCAATATGACTTGAACAAACTTGGTAGATGGTCATCCAAGGAACATTTCTGTGAAATTATTTTTAAATAAAGCCAGTAGTTTTTGACAAGAAGATTTTTTAAGTTTTTACTATAGCTTAAAATATATTATAAACTAACCCCACCCCCTGGCCGACATGTTTTTTGACGAACCAAGATGGCTTGAACAAACTTGGTTGAGGGTCACCCAAGGGTCATTTCTGTGAAATGATTTTAAAATCGAGCCAGTAGTTTCTGACAAGAAGATTTTTTAAGTTTTTAATATAGCTCATGAATATAATAAACTAACCCAACCCCTGTCCGCCATGTTTTTTGAAGAACCAAGATCGCTTGAACAAACTTGGTTGAGGGTCACCCAAGGATCATTTCTGTGAAATGATTTTAAAATCGTGCCAGTTGATTCTGACAAGAAGATTTTTTAAGTTTTTACTAAAGCTTATACGGTAAACTAACCCCACCCCCTGGCCCCCATGTTTTTTGACGAATCAACATGGCTTGAACAAACTTGGTAGAGGGTCACCCAAGGAACATTTCTGTGAAATTATTTTTAAATAGAGCCAGTAGTTTTTGACAAGAAGATTTTTTAAGTTTTTACTTTAGCTTAAAATATATTATAAAATAACCCCACCCCCTGGCTGCCATGTTTTTTGACGAACCAAGATGGCTTGAACAAACTTGGTTGAGGGTCACCCAAGGATCATTTCTGTGAAATTATTTTAAAATTGAGCCAGTTGTTTCTGACAAGAATATTTTTTAATTTTTTACTATAGCTTATATAGTAAACTAACCCCACTCCCTGGCCGCCATGTTTTTTGACGAATCAACATGGCTTCATCAAAAGTGGTAGACTGTCAACCAAGGAACATTTCTGTGAAATTATTATTAAATCAAGCCAGTAGTTTTTGACAAGAAGATTTTTTAAGTTTTTACTATAACTAATGAATATAATAAACTAACCCCACCCTCTGGCTGCCATGTTTTTTGAAGAACCAAGATCGCTTGAACAAACTTGGTTGAGTGTCACCCAAGGATCATTTCTGTGAAATGATTTTAAAATCCAGCCAGTGGTTTCTGACAAGAAGATTTTTTAAGTTTTTACTATAGCTTATATAGTAAACTTACCCCACCCCCTGGCCCCCATGTTTTTTGACGAATCAACATAGCTTGAACAAACTTAGGAGAGGGTCACCCAAGGAACATTTCTGTGAAATTATTTTAAAATCGAGCCAGTAGTTTCTGACAAGAAGATTTTTTAAGTTTTTACTATAGCTTATATAGTAAACTAACCCCACTCCCTGGCCGCCATGTTTTTTGACGAATCAACATGGCTTCATCAAAAGTGGTAGATTGTCAACCAAGGAACATTTCTGTGAAATTATTATTAAATCAAGCCAGTAGTTTTTGACAAGAAGATTTTTTAAGTTTTTACTATAGCTTAATTATATAATAAACAAACCCCATCCCCTGGCCGCCATGTTTTTTGACGAACCAAGATGACTTGAACAAACTTGGTTGAGGGTCACCCAAGGATCATTTCTGAAAAATGATTTTAAAATCGATCCAGTCGTTTCTGACAAGAAGATTTTTTAAGTTTTTACTATATTTTATATGCATAGTTAACTTGCCCCATCCTCTGGCCGCCATGTTTTTTGACAAATCAAGATGACTTGAACAAACTTGGTAGAGGCTCACCCAAGAATCATTTCTGTGAAATGATTTTACAATCGAGCCAGTCATTTCTGACAAGGAGATTTTTTAAGTTTTTACTATAGCTTATATAGTAAACTAACCGCAACCCCTGGCCCCCATGTTTTTTGACGAATCATTATGGCTTGAACAAACTTGGGAGAGGGTCACCCAAGGAACATTTGTGTGAAATTATTTTAAAATCGAGTCAGTTGTTTCTGACAAAAAGATTTTTTAAGTTTTTACTATTGCTTATATAGTAAACTAACCCCACCCCTGGCCGCCATGTTTTTTGACGAAACAACATGACTTGAACAAACTTGGTAAAGGGTCACCAAGGACCATTCTGTGAAATTATTCTAAATCGAGCCAGTAGTTTTTGACAAGAAGATTTTTTAAATTTTTACTATAGCTTATATAGTAAACTAACCCCATCCTCTGGCCCCCATGTTTTTTGACAAATCAAGATGACTTGAACGCACTTGGTAGAGGGTTACCCAAGGAACATTTCTGTGAAATTAATTTTAAATCGAGCCAGTAGTTTTTGACAAAAAGATTTTTTAAGTTTATACTATAGCTTATATAGTAAACTTACACCACCCCCCTTGCCATGTTTTTTGACGAATCAACATGGCTTGAACAAACATGGTAAAAGGTCACCCAAGGAACATTTCTGTGAAATTATTTTTAAATCGAGGCCAAGTAGTTTCCTGACAAGAAGGTTTTTTTTAAGTTTTTTACTGAGTTAGTTTATATTGCATAGTTAACTGTAACCCCACCCCTTGGCCGCCATGTTTTTTTGACGAATCACATGGCCTGAACAAACTTGGTAGAGGGTCCACATAATGACCAATTCTGTGAAATTATTTTAAATCGAGCCAGTAATTTTGACAAGAAGATTTTTAAGTTTTTACTATAGCTTATTTAATAAACTATCCCCACCCCCTGGCCGCCATGTTTTTTGACGAACCAAGATGGCTTGAACAAACTTGGTTGAGTGTCACCCAAGGATCATTTCTTTGAAATGATTTTAAAATCGAGCCAGTAGTTTCTGACAAGAAGATTTTTTAAGTTTTTACTATAGCTTATATAGTAAACTTACACCCCCCCCCCCCCTGGCCATGTTTTTTGACGAATCAACATGGCTTGAACAAACATGGTAAAAGGTCACCCAAGGAACATTCCGTGAAATTATTTTTTAATCGAGCCAGAAGTTTCTGACAAGAAGTTTTTTTTTAGGTTTTTACTATAGTTTATATGCATAGTTAACTAACCCCACCCCTTGGCCGCCATGTTTTTTGACGAATCAACATGGCCTGAACAAACTTGGTAGAAGGTCACAAAATGACCAATTCTGTGAGATTATTTTAAAATCGAGCCAGTAGTTTTTGACAAGAAGGTTTTTTAAGTTTTTACTATAGCTTATTTAATAAACTATCCCCACCCCCTGGCCGCCATGTTTTTTGACGAACCAAGATGGCTTGAACAAACTTGGTTGAGTGTCATCCAAGGATCATTTCTGTGAAATGATTTTAAAATCGAGCCAGTAGTTTCTCACAAGAAGATTTTTTAAGTTTTTACTATAGCTTATATAGTAAACTAACTCCACCCCCTGGCCGCCATGTTTTTGACGAATCAATATGGCTTGAACAAACTTGGTAGAGGCTCACCCATTAACATTTCTGTGAAAAGATTTTTTTTAAGTTTTTACTAATTAAACTTGCTCAGCCCACTGGCAGCCATGTTTTTTAAGGAATCAAGATGGCTTGAACAAACTTGGTAGAGGGTCACCCACGGAACATTTTTGTAAAGTTATATCAAAATTGGCCCTGTGGTTTCAGAGGAGAAGTTGTTAGAAGCTAAAAGTTAATAACCGCTTGCGCTTACCGTATATTCCCATATAAACGCCCCCACTCTAATAAACGCCCCCCACCTATTTTTCTGGAAAATTAAAAAATAAAACGTATATGGGAGTTGAGTGCGTATTCGCCCATCTTTCCCTGATCGATTATTTTGTTACACAGACAACAATTAGCGCAGTATTTATTACCTTTGAACTCTTTAAACCCATTGTTTATATCTTGGGTGACCACTTATGGTTGAATAAACACTTCCCCATATTTGCTGTTTAAAACTAGTAAAAATACTGTCTGCCGATTAAAACATTACAAAATGTCCGAAAATGCGGTTAGTCTGTGTATGCTGAAAGCTCATTGTTCCACTTTGATAAGAGCAAACGTCCAAGTGATTTAAAGTGAAGAGTACACTGACCATAAATTCGGACATTCCAGTACGCAGACTAGTAATTTCATACAGATTTTCAGCTTTTTTTCATCCTATGTCGATTATTTCATTCACTCTCAAATAATTCTGAACCACTTTTTCGGGGATTTAAACCGGATTTAAGGTTTTATTCAGGGCTTTATTGTTTTTAACTGTTGTTAAATTTGCGTTTTTATCTTTTATAAACGCCCCCACCTTGTAAAATGTAACGCCCCCAGCGGCTTTAATAAGGGAATATACGGTAAATAGATTTTAAGAATATCCCCTTTATTTCCCTCAGTGTATTAATGAAGTGGAACCCACGAGCACGTTTAATAGCAATTCATTCATATAAATAAAAAATAAAATTACTTTTTTAATAACTGTACTAAACAAACCACCCTTGGTAGCCACTCAATATTGACTGCGATTAAGTGATTTGTGATGTTATCGCATGTGCGATAGTATCACGCGTATATGCAAGGAAGGATCCTGAACAAGAGTTACTAGACCAAACTAGTATTCCATACTCATTGTTTTTCAGTGTGTATAAATAACATAATGTGTACTACATTTGATACAGTTTTATTGCAGACATCAATATTATATATTTAAAACAAAGAAAACCCAATAACGATACATAATATTAGTGAAGCTATAACTTTTCTAATCTTGTTAATGAACCCCCCATCTAATGGTCTTGATCCGCACACTACCACTTCAGTATTCATTTGTGTACTTCCAGACACTGGCGGAGGTACAGTCAGAAAGCAACCGAGTCATTACGGAATTACAAAAATGTAAACAAAAGTTAAAAGTTTGGTCTGCTCATCTAACACATTCGATCGAAGTTAATTACTTATTCGCTTTTTTAAATATCAGTCACTGAGGGGTCTACAGGAATGGTTTAAGTGACACTATAAACACATTTAATTACAATCATTTTTGTTATTATCAAAAAGTGTGCATTTCGGAAGTTTAATGAGGCTTAAAGCAGAAGATTTGTGTTGTTTTTTATCACAAAGTTACATATGTAGGGCCACCCTTAATAAATTGCTTTTTGCCACTTCTGACCATTTAGGGGTGGTAAGGTAGATAGGTATGTAGGTAGGAAGGTAGGTTGGTAATTTTTTTTTTTTTTAATGAATCAGAAAATCTTTTTAAGGACATGTAATGACAGAGAATATTTTAAATGAACACCAAAAAAGACACCCAATATATTTTTCCTGAACGGTGGGAATGTTTTGGACAACCGGAAGCAGCAAACAAACATTTTTTTAATTTAGGCCTAGAACACTGCCATTATGCATTGGTCACTCCTACAAAATTGCTGGTGCTTTAATTCTTGCAAAATTTAAAGAGGCATCCCTATATCGCTGATAAGTTTACAATGTTAGCATTAAAACTGCACATTTATATCAAACATCTATATTATGGATATTCCGTTCAATAATTTATATTGTATTTGTCTCTGTAGTGTAAAATTATCTAATTTTGTTGACAATAAACTTTCCATCTTTATTGTTCACAGAAATGATGCATCTT